>OLKM01000632.1:156596-196596 GCA_900291075.1 Melanogrammus aeglefinus | reverse complement strand
CTCTTCTCCCTCTGTGGTGTTGATACACACACACACACACACACACACACACACACACACACACACACACACACACACACACACACACACACACACACACACACACACACACACACACACACACACACACACACTACACACTCACACGGTTTGACGTCACGGCGACGCGGACCCCAGCGACCCCTGACCCCGGTTGATTCCCCCTCCGATGCTATCGAGGATTTCATTAACGATAGCGCAAGGCTATTATCTTATTAAGTCCTGAGTTGATTAGCATGGTGTTTTGATTTTAGAGAAACGCTTTAGAACAAACATTTAGAAAACAGTTAGAGAACATCATGTGTGCCTGGACACACGTACACACAGAACAATGTGTGTGTGTGTGTGTGTGTGTGTGTGTGTGTGTGTGTGTGTGTGTGTGTGTGTGTGTGTGTGTGTGTGTGTGTGTGTGTGTGTGTGTGTGTGTGTGTGTGTGTGTGTGTGTGTGTGTGTGTGTGTGTGTAGTGTGTGTGTGTGTGGTGTGTGTGTGTGTGTGTGTGTGTGTGTGTGTGTGTGTGTGTGTGTGTGTGTGTGTGTGTGTGTGTGAAATGTGTCCATGTGTATGTGTGCATATGTGTGTGTGTGTGTGTGTGTGCCTCATGTGTCTTTGTGTGTATGTGTATGTTTGTGTGTATGCGCATGTTTGTGTGTGTTTGTGTATTTGTGTGTGTGCACGTATGTTTGTGTGTGTGTGTGTGTGTGTGTCTGCATGTGTGCGTGTGTTTGCCTAATGTGTCTTTGTGTGGGTGTGTGTGTGTGTGCGTCCGTACGTATCCACGTTTTATTAATAGTGGTGGCCTTTACACACACTGCTGCCGGAGCCGTCGCTGCCCTTTACCTTGATCACCCTGGCACCCCCCCCCCCCACCCTCCCTGGGGTGGACCTGGCTGGGGAGAGGGGAGGGGGGAGGGGGAGGGGGGAGAGGGGGGAGGGAGGGGGGCCGTGGGACAGGGTCCGGTCTGTTTATACTGAGGGTCAGCCTCTGGCATTCTGGAGCTCACTGAGATCTGGAGCCAAGCGCATTATTTACTATTTTGCCATTTAGGAGACGCTCCATCTTATATCTGGCAGTTGTACTACGTCACAGCACCACCTCTGGAAGGAGGGGGTAAACTGAAGGGCGGAGTGGCGCCTGGTTCCTACTTTCGTTAGCGATATTCAACCAAAGAGATACGGACTTAGCTATAACGCTAAGTCAGCGTATGCAGCGTGTAGCTGACCTAGCTTTCGGATGGGGGCTTTAACAAGTCTTTTTACTCCAGTGATCGGTCCACTCTTCAGGGTGTTCATTTGAAAACTTTAAATACACTTCTCAACGGTTTACTAGGGCTTGCCGACTGTGTGTTCACTGTTCAAAGTGACTGACAAAGAACTGACGTTGTTAAGGAGCAGGTGGAGGCTCAAAGGAGGCCTGCAGGTAGTCTGTGGCAGTTGGGAATCGAACCAAGAATCATTTGGCTGGAAGTGGACCACCCTTGTGTCAACCTTGGGTCACTCAAAGGTTGAGCTTCGGTTCGGAATTTAATGTTTTAGTTTTGTTGTGTCTTTCTTGTTCCCCTTTCCTCATATGTTTTGTGGACGAGTGTGGAGGGTCTTAAGAAAGGCTGATAACAGACAAGTCAGGGCAGACGACTTGAGAATAACGGCCAACTGCCATTCTGGGGGCCATGTTTAGTAGAAACAAAGAGTGTGTGTCTCTCTCTGTTGTGAAATCCTGATACTGTGTATGATCTATTTTGGTGATTTGTATGTTTTTGTTGAATCCATGTATTCAAGTGATCTCAACTAAATTGAATAAATTACTTCAGAAGATAAGCCTGATAAGGTCAAAGAGTTGGCACAACTTTTCTCGAAAGGAAAGATGTTGATATCTGCCCGTTCAGCGATGTTTCAAACACAAATCCAAAAATTAATATAAGTTTGTCTAAATAATGGGCCACTGGGGAAAATTTTTACGACGTACTAAAATGGGTTACAAGATTTAGTACGATAGTTTTGACACCCTATTGCAAATTTAACCGCTTTCGAATTTGTTCACATTTTATAAACTTGCACAACATTGCAAAAAAGGTCCAAATTCCCTCCAATCCCAGAGTGAAAAGCTGTCAACTCACGTCTCAAAGCCATCAAAGAAACGCCATAGAGTGGCAAAGTCAGGCCCCTTCCTGTAGAGCCCATGGGACATGGGAAAAATATGAACGGGTTTCATGGAGAGAAAGTAATTATTTTCTGGTCCCAGTCTTTATATAACCCGGATTATACATATGTTGTTTGTGGATTTTAATGATAATTTTTCATGCAAAGAAAAAACTAAACATTTTCGTGAAGAAGTTCGATAATGTTAGTTTTTTTTCCAAGGGGAGGAATAAAAGCATCAAAAGAGGTGAAAACCATTATAAGTTGGGGCATGTGGAGAGGTTCAGTTATGCCGATGGGGAGATTGTCGCGCTTGTCCACGCCAGTCACAGGGAGCGTGATGGCACATGCGAGACGTGTAATCTTTCTCGTTGTGTTTTCTCTCTACAGCCTTTAACTGAACAATTGCACAGTAAACGGTCAAACTCTTGACATGAAAAATTATAATTTAAGTCCACGAACAACATAGATGTAATCTGGGGCATATAAAGACTGGGAAGAAGATAATTACTTTCTCTCCATTGAAACCCATGCATATTGTTCGATCTCATAGGTCCCATGGGCACTTCCGGAAGGGTCATGACCTTCGCCACTCTATACCTCAAAAAACCATTATCGCGTGGACGTTCAATCCGACCAATCAGACGACGACATTCAGAGGAATCATTCCAAAGCCCTCCCGCCACTCAGCCAATCAGGAGAGAGGATTCCTCGGGCGTCTGGCCGGGTCGGGCTGAGGTACGTGTCGAGAGCAAGGCGCCGTGGTCTGTCTTCTGGCAGTGTTGACGGACGCCTCGCGGCAGATTTAGTACCACGAGTGAGCCAGATTCCTCCGAGGAACACTTCATTACCGGGATCAGAGCCGCGCCACGCAGGGAGGAACATCATGGGGGGAACGCCGGGAAGAAACTCCGGCCAGCGGGTTAACGGTTCCCCGGGGGCGACCCCGGCTCTCCTGCCTTTCAGAGGACGGACTCAAGGTCGTCTCAGGCGGTGGTTTGAGATTCAGAGCTGTGGTTTTATTTTTTATCAGCTTTCATTTGTTTTATTCCTCATGTTTGACGCTGACAAATGCGCACGCAAGCACATTCACTCACCCCCTGACCCGTCTCGCTCTTTTGTGCACACACACACACACTAACTCACTCACACACACACACACATACACACACACAAACACACAAATTCATAGTCTTAATCAGTGACTGCGATGACCACAACTGTAAGCCTTCGGGTCCGCGAGTGCATGTGTGCGCGTGTTTGTCCCGAAAGTCACCTTGACACTCCTTCTCCCAAACCTGTCCTCTGTGTGCAGTCACGTGATGGCTTTAACAGCAGATGATTGGATTAGCCCAAAGGTTCCCGATTCAATCCCTTTAGCAAGACATGCATTCCCCCCACCCCCCCATCCCGACCCCTTCAGCTGCTCCTTCATCCCTTGTCACTGAACTCCAAGCTTGTGGAGGGAGGAGTACCACTGGTGGTGGTGGTGGTGGTGATGAAGGAGGTGGAGGTGGTGATAGTGGTGGTGGTGGTGATCGTAGTGGTGGTGTAGGGGGGGGGTAGTGGGGCTGCGCTGGTATTAATAGATGTGGACAGGTGATGGGGTCAGGCCTGAGAAGGGCTGGTGGTGCTGTGACACAGAGGAATGAGGACCCGAGAGAAGCCAGGACCCACCATCACTCTGGGCCTATCTCCACACGTTGAGAGCTTTCTTGGCAGCCGCAGAGCTCCACATGTGGAAGGTGCTTAGTTCAGAACCCTTCCCACCCCGTCGTGGTAGTGGAGGCCAGCAGTGGGAGAGATAAAGAGATGAGGAGGGAGATAGATCGAGTGGGAGATAGTGAGGAGGGGGAGAGCGAATGAGAGAGAGAGAGAGAGTCTGTGTATGGAAAGGAGGGAGAGAGAGAGAGAGAAATGTAAAAAGTTAGCATTTACATTTTGCCGAAACCTTTGTCCAAAGCGACGGTTCACAAGACACACTCGCACACCTACTCAGGGACACCTCGACACTCGCTAGGAGGAGCCGGGGTTCGAAACTAGCGACCCTCTGGTTACGAGTCAACCCCGCTCTAGAGCTAAGCTGCCTTAAAACGAGAGTGTGAGGGGTCTACATTCAACACGTTGAGGATGGCGGGGTTGGAGCCGTCTGATGTGACGCAGTAGACAGGGCGATGGAGGTTAAGCCTGGTGAAACGTGCACGTTCTCTCTTATGGCGCATTTCCACTAGCACGGCTCGGCTCGATACGGCTCGGCTCGGCTCGGCTCGGCTCGGTTTGGTTGTGTTTCCATTACAACTGGTGCCTCCTCGACGTGGGCGGGTTCGTCATAACACGGCTGCGCGAAACCGCTGTGACGTCATTTACACGGCGCCGAGCAACGTACAAATCCGGAAGACCAGAACAACAACAACAACAACATCAGAGGAGGACAGCATGGAGGACATGGAGGCGATCGTGTTGCTGCTCACCCTGTGGCTTTTTGTCGCACAGAAGGCAAGAGAAGAGAGCCAGAGAAGACTCCGGCCGCGTCTTGTTTTTATTTACATTCTAGGCGGTCATCGCGCGGTTATGACGCTTCCAGTGACGACACTCATCGGCCAATCAGTGGAAGGCAGTCGGCTGACGTCACGTTTTAGTAACGCTTTGGCTTGCTTGGAACCAGGGCTGAGGTGATACCAAAAATGTACCCGGTTGCAGGTACTGCGTGCTAGTGGAAACACGCAAATAGCGCGCCGAGCCGAGCCGTACCGAGCCGAGCCGTGCTAGTGGAAATGCGCCATTATTGAGTTGAGAAGTTCCGGGGAGATCCGTCGGCTCACTCTGCTGTCTGAGGCCCAGTGTTGTAGAATGTAGTGTATTCGCTGACCTGACAAAAACACTGCTGATTTCTACCTTATCTATCAAGAAAGGAAAGCGTTAATAAAGGGGCCCTATTTTAGGATATCAAAACGTCCTAGATCCTAGATGTTGAAAGAGCTTGGAATGGCTACTCAAGATCACAACTCTTGCTCTAACCCTTTATAAAGAAGGACCGAATCCGAAGAACCAAACGGAGCGATTTTATTAACTTGCACAACATTGCTCAAAAGTTCAAATTCACTCAATTGAAAAGCTGTCATCTCACGTCTCAAAGCCAACAATGAAACCTTTTATTCTCTTTCTCACTTCTAGTCGCCATATACAAAAAATAACAATCATCGCCTGCACGTTCAAACCGACCAATCAGACGACAGCATTCAGCGGAATCATTCCAAAGCCCTTATGGCATTCCCCACATGTGACTCATTGAGCTGTGGGAACTCCAACTTTGAACTCCGATGAAAAACGTTGTTCTGATCGGTCATTCAAACATCCGAAAAACAAAATGTCTGATGCATAGACGTAATGAAAACGATTTACTGGTGTTTCCGTTGACTTCTTGGACGACATAGTTACAGAGACGGACCTATCAACGATCTGTAGGCTGTCGCTGTCGTCCATTACCGAGGCAAAACGGGTGGTGCGGGGGGGAATAATTTTGCAGACCTTTGAAAGCGTCCCGACAGGCTTTTGTTGGGACGTCGGGTCACCTAACCCTAGCTACACAAGAGCAGGACACAAGCCAGCAGACAAAACTCTGGGCTTCCTTCATGCTAGCGCTTTATTCTAAAAAAAAAAACGTACGGACACTGGCTGGATCTGGTCTCACATTCCAGAGTGACTCCAGTGTTGCTCTTCCATTTAACACATCATTGTGGTTTTGAACGCAACCCCCCCCCCCCCCCCCCCCGAAGCCTGGAAGCGATAAAGACCCACCAACCGGCCATAACCGGCCCTTTTGACCCCTCCGCCACCCACCCGCTCTTGGAGGTTACCTGTGACCCCGCCGGCCGTAATTCAGTTGGACAACGAGTTCCATTTTCCGAGCCAGGAAACCAAAATAAAGCCGTTCTCCGACGTTCCTCTTGTCTCTTGTTTCCTTGGATCCACGCGGTGTCTTCGGGGTCTTTTTTTTTTATCAAGCGTTTAACCAACCGTATTCGATTACCCGTCCTTATCGCGCCAACTAAACGTCTCCGTCCTGTTAACTGCTTTATCCTGGAGTGGAAACCTGCCATGGACCTGTCCGTGCTAATTCGCCTCATGTGATAACAATAACTTTATCACAAAAATTCCTACGAATGTAGCGGGAGGGAGAAAAAAAAACTGTGTTTACATCTATCGTAGACGAAAAGTGTTGGTTGTCAAATGTGTCTTATTATTAATATTATTATTATTGTTATTATTTCGTAGTGTTTTTATGGATGTTAAGCGCTGGTTAGGAGTCCCACACAGGCGCCGTGCGTTGGCTGACCTCGGGCTAGCTTGAGCCATGCTAAAGTTGTTAATGCTATTCCCAGCGGTCCCCCATTGGCTCAACAAGGAATAATATTCACGCAAACCCCGCCTTGACTCATGGAGCATGCTTGTATGGAAACACTGCCAGACCGACAGACAGGCAGACAGACCGGCAGACAGATGGGTAGAAAGATGGGCAGTAAGAACGACAGAATGACAGATGTATATTGTAAGACGATGGATAGACAGACATATATGTAGATATAGGTAGATAGATTAATAGATGACAGATATATACTATATAGATAGACAGATAAATAGATGTGCCTGTGTTGGATTTGTGTGTGTGTGTGTGTGTGTGTGTGTGTGTGTGTGTGTGTGTGTGTGTGTGTGTGTGTGTGTTGTGTGTGTGTGTGTGTGTGTGTGTGTGTGTGTGTGTGTGTGGTGTGTGTGTGTGTGTGTGTGTGTGTGTGTGTGCCTGTGTATGATTTGTGTGTGTGTGTCTGTGTGTGTGTGCGTGTGTGTGTGTGTGTGTGCCTGTGTATGATTTGTGTGTGACAAATATGTGTGTTTGCGCGTCTGTGTGTGTGAATATGCATGTGTGTGTGTCTGTGTGCGTGTGTCTGTGTGATTACATGTGGGTTTTTGAGTTGGTTTTTTTGTGTGAATATGCCCGCGTGTGTGTTTGTTTAATAGACATGTGCGTGTGACTACGTCGGTACATAGTAAACCCCAGCAGTGCTGAATCCATCCCGTTCTAACCCAGTAGTGAGTTGAAGGCTCTATTAGTGTTTGGGTTTACAGGCTGTTTTAATGACGGCCCCCGGCCCGCCACTCAAAGACACTGGTGGGGGGGGGGGGGGGGGGGGGGGGGGGTGCGTCGTGACACGCTCGCAGCCAGCAGGGAATGCACATCGCCTCATTGGTCGGCCCACATGTGAAACCCGGTTGGGGATGGGCAGAGCTTGCCCCTAAGACTCGCCCCCGTCCCCCAACATCCACCAATCAGTGGTGTGAACGGTTACGACTCCAGGGAGCCGCCGAGGGAAATCTGCCGGGACCCCAGGGTCCGAGGTTCGAAACCCCCCCCCCCCCACTGCAGAGGTCACCAGAGGTCGGCGACCATGTGCTGCTATCCCCTCCCCCCCCCGCCCCCCATGCTTAAACCCCCCATCTCCCTTTACCCCCCTGCTTCAAGACCCTCCCCCCCCCCCCCTTCTCCTCTCTTGTCCAAATTAGATTCATTTATTTGTACATGCTAATAGTGACCTACGGCGACTGACGAGGTCACGGGCGTGCGAGGCGCCTGGCGGTTTGGGGGGGGGGGGGGGGCGTAGGGGCCCGTTTGATGGTCCTGGGGGCTTGGGCCCCGTGCTCATGATTGTGTTTTAGTGTTTCCTTTGTGACCTTTACAACTTTAGTGACGTGATGTTAACTGCGGCCGCTTCTGGCTTTATTTGAAGGGACAGGTTTTAGGAGGGGGGTGGGGGGGGGGGCAGTGTGTGTGGTCACTCCCAGTCTCCCAACTGATTTTATGTATTCGTCGTTCTGTTCAACTGGCACACGAACTGGGGTTGCTAAAGGGGAATTAACAGCTTTTCGGGGGGTTGATTAGGTGGAATTATCAGCTTTGTGAGACTAAACTACATTGATTTAAGATAATTGCTGTCTTATTTATGTTATGAGCCGAATGTCAAAAAGTGTGGCGTTCAAATCTGACACCTTAAACTGCCAGGAAGAGGAAGAAAGACAGGAAAGGCAACCTTCGTTTTGGTAAGTGAAGTGTCAGAAACACTTTTACTAATAAAGTTTGATGCATCCAATAAAAGCGGTCCCGAGTCTCTTGTTTTGTTGACTGTTTTATGTGGTGTTGGGTTTGACATATTTCCCATGAACGCAGTTAATATCAAACCACAAGTATAAAAAGAGATCAGTGGGACCTCTAAAGCTTCTCAGTATAATTTGTACGTCATGGTTCCTAGCATATTATGTTTTTTGGCAAAGTTGAACTTGTTACGGCACCGAATATCTGGACATTACCATCTTAAGAGTACCATCTTATCTTTTACAATGAGCGTCCTAGTGTAAATAGCATCTTACGGTACCTAGCTTGTTATGCTACCTAGCATCTTTGTGTACCTTGCACTTTAAGCTTATCAGCAAACCGCTGAAGCTGAAGAACATTTTGACGCCCGGCGAGCCTCCGCTGGACCAACAAAGGCTCCGAAGACATAAGGTCAGCGTCGGCGGTGACCTCACCACCCTCACCGATAGCCGCGGCGGGTGTCGCCAGACTCTGACACCAGTGCGAACCGCCAGCTCCTTTGTAGAGCGACCTATCTCGCCGCCCGCGGGGAGCAACAAAACAACAAATGCGACGCCACGCTACAGCGCTCCCATGCTACCGCTCCACACCCTCTCCCTCCTCGGTTCTGCTAATCCTTCTACATACAAGTCCGTGAACTGCGCTAGTGATTGGGGCTAGCGGTTTGTTTTAGCGCGGGCCAAGGAGAGAGGTGCTATCGGTGACGCAGTGTGTTGTTGGAGGGCCGGCCAGTCTGGTGGGCCAAGTCTCAGGGGCCTGAGATTGACTTTGTGGAAAGAAGGAAAGAAACAGTTAAGGAAAACGTTCATGTTGTGTACATATGGAGATTTGGTCCCATTTGGTTATGTTTCTGCTCTTATAATGAACCGAAAGCATTTATCTTAGAGTTGAGGACATTTAGGAGGATGAAAGACATGTAAGAATGTTTCTTAAAAATATGGCCAGGTTTTAATCGCAGTAAAAGAGAAGATTAGCGAGAGAGCAAAACAGCAAGCTAGCTTAAACAAGTCAGCTGAACCGCCGCATGAACCCCGAGGTAAGACGGTAAGACTGACGAACAGAATGTCAAAATACACTTCCAGGGCGTTCCACTCTCAACCAAAACACGTTTTTGTTTCCTGTGCGTGGACGGGAGCTGGAGGGGGAGGGGGGGGGGGGGGGCGGGCGTCGGATTTGCTCTCCTAGCAGAGGGATCCCGTTGTTATGGCAACCGAATGGAAAAACAGGCCATTACCTGGCGTCCATCGCCGTCTCTAATCGAGAGAACCGTAGAGAAGGAAACAGGGCGTAGTGTTTCCCCTCCGGTGACACGGTGTGTAATGCGGCCGAACGCGACGGCGGTGACGAGTGGACCGTGGGGGCACAGGGGTGGGTGGGGGGTGTTAGCGGGTGTCACGGTTAAGGTTGGTGTCTCAGTGGGTAATGTGATGGGGAGGGGGGGGGGGGAGGTATGGGTGCATGGAAGGGGATACACCGATGACTTGGTCCGAGCACGCTGCCAGTCCAGCCATTATACATGGACGGATGTGTGGCTTTGGGCCAAAAGTACGTAAAACTGAGGCTGAGAAACACAATCCGTGCTTACTACCTACAGCCCAGAGAGCAGCAGCAACATGACTAGGGGTCCACTCCTCCAGCCATATCATCAACACTCAACGAGAACATGGGTTTGAAACAACAGGAAAAAACGAAAAAGTTTAAACAAAATTTTTTTATAGATGATGAGAAGGATAATACACTGTTTGATTCAAGGAATAATATTGACAGTTTATGACGCACTGGACTCTTATGTCAGATGGCTCTTCATACACATGTAGTGTTGGACAGTTGGTCGACTCAACGGCCATCTTACAACCAGAGGCCATCTTGGTATTGAATGCCCCCCTCCTCATGAATAAGGGCAAATGGAGGGGTGAGTTTGGGGGTTAGTTATGGGTTACGTTGGCTCAAGCTCAGCTTCCCACACGATCAATCCTGTGCACTGTGGATGTTTTTTAGTTTCCATGCGACTCATATTTACATGGTTCAATGAAACAGGAAGTGGAGGGAGGTGGCCATGTCTGTGTTGGACAGCGTGAGTGACCTCATCGCACACCTTTCAGAGAGAGAGAGAGAGAGAGAGAGAGAGAGAGAGAAGAGAGAGAGAGAGGAGAGAGAGAGAGAGAGAGAAGAGAGAGAGAGAGAGAGAGAGAGAGAGAGAGAGAGAGAGAGAGAGAGAGAGAGAGAGAGAGAGAGGAAAAGAGAGAGAGAGAGAGAGAGAGAGAGAGAGAGAGAGAGAGAGAGAGAGAGAGAGAGAGAGAGAGAGAGAGAGAGAGAGAGAGAGAGAGAGAGAGAGAGAGAGAGAGAGAGAGAGAGAGAGAGAGAGAGAGAGAGAGAGAGAGAGAGAGAGAGAGAGAGAGAGAGAGAGAGAGAATAGATAGATAGATAGATAGATAGATAGATAGATAGATAGATAGATAGATAGATAGATAGATAGATAGATAGATAGATAGATAGAGAGGGAATGAGAGAGAGAGAAAGATACACACTTGGTGTGCGCGTCTTTGTGTGTGTGTGCGTCAGGGATGGAAATGACCTTTTTTGCCCAACAGTCACTGTGGCAGGTAGATTTAAAAATCTACCAGCCAATCATCTTTTTTACCCGCCACTTTTTATATGCTATATATATTTTTAATATATGCGTACATTTTAAACAATAGATAAGAAAAGTGTTTTTCATACGCATCTTTTCTTCCATCAGAAGTGATTTTTACTGTTAGTGGGTTCTACCAAGGAACTGAGTTGAAAACGTGACACTGACTGCATATGATAAACAATCCACAGGTATCTGCCATGTTAAGTCATGTTTATTTCAAAGGTGTTACGATGACAAGTTTGGGGATAATTCATCTATACAAAGTATTTTCAATAAAAAACAAATTGACAATATTAACAATAAAACAACATGCATGGCTACACCATCATAAGTCAATTTGTTTTTTTTATATTTACATGTGACTGCATACAAATGTGTCCACAGACATGGTAACTAAGGTATGATAGTAAGCATTATTGGCCCTTAACACTAATATTCAGAAAAACACTGCCTCAAAAGGCTATTGGCTTAAGCAATACAAGTAGAGGCAACTTTATACCCTGAACTTTTAAACGTTGCAATCGTGCAAAAACATAATTATATATTTATGTGGCATTCAGTCCAATGCTGAAAATATATCTGTGGCATTCATTAGGCCAATGCTGTGGTAAAGTGTGTAAAATATGACCAAGTGTTTCTTTCTGTTCAATAGTCTAGATAGAACTGTATCAATCCCCTGTAGGAGAAATTTGTTAATGTTTGTACCTTTAAAACAATAATTCCGGCTTCCATGAAAGAGAATTAAACTAATTCACACAATAGCGTTAGTGCAAATCTAGCATTAAAGGCTAATTTAAGGAAGTTCTCTCCAGTCACGCTGAAAGTAGTTCTCACAGACATGGTAACTAAGGTATGATAGTAAGCATTATTGGCCCTTAACACTAATATTCAGAAAAACACTGCCTCAAAAGGCTATTGGCTTAAGCAATACAAGTAGAGGCAACTTTATACCCTGAACTTTTAAACGTTGCAATCGTGCAAAAACATAATTATATATTTATGTGGCATTCAGTCCAATGCTGAAAATATATCTGTGGCATTCATTAGGCCAATGCTGTGGTAAAGTGTGTAAAATATGACCAAGTGTTTCTTTCTGTTCAATAGTCTAGATAGAACTGTATCAATCCCCTGTAGGAGAAATTTGTTAATGTTTGTACCTTTAAAACAATAATTCCGGCTTCCATGAAAGAGAATTAAACTAATTCACACAATAGCGTTATGTTCCTGACTGCTAAATACAAAACCATTCATAGTGCATCTATTTTTCGGCTGGGTAGTGATAGTCGCCCTAAATGCAGCTTTAATGCGGGCTCTGATTCTGAATGAATGCCGCTGCTGAACTGTGTGAATAAATAAAGGGAACTGAAATCTAAAGAAGACACGTGGTTTGATGTACCGGTGAATTCCTGGTGGAAGTGGAGCATTGCTGCCATCAGGGGAAATGAATGCAGCCTACGCCTATTAAGTAAGTAATTAAGTAAGTAGCTTTCAATTCCTTTTTTTTTTGTTGAAAATATCCATTTATCATGACAATAGAAACTGAATATTTCTTCATGATACGCCCTCTCATCTACAAAATGTTTGAGTCACTTCTATGGAAGTAAATCTGTGCCATCAGATTTTGAAAATAAAAAGCCATTGAACTCTAAGCACTGAATATTTATGCATTGAAATAACGTTGAACTCCTATTCAGCTTTCATTTTTCAAGGTTAAAAATTCAAAATCAAAGATTCAACGTCAACAACTTCAACGTGGGGACGTTGAAATTCAAATCCAGATGTGTTATTTCAATGCATAAATATTCAGTGCTTAGAATTCAATGGCTTTTTGTTTTCAAAATCCGATGGCACAGATTTACTTCCATACACTTCTCCTTCGTCATGCTTTACTCATCATACCTCTCTCTCGTTGGTTACACAAATCTTACCATGGACACTTCCAGAACCCCTCTCAAATTTAAGCCAGCCAGAAATTTCACGTCACAGTCACGTCGGTTAATTTATGAATTCTGAACGTGTCCCGCCTCTGAAATAGCCTGGCTATAGCCATGCTGCCTTGTGCGCGATTTCATTTCACGCCGCGAGGCAGCCTGGATTCGATGCATGCTATTTCCGCCTGAGATGGTGAACCAATCACAGAACGAGGAGGGACGGCAAGACGATGACGACGTCTACGCGACACACCCATCGTCTTCTTGCGAATTGCGTGTGTCTCACGCCGAATGCGTGAGACTTGAGCGCTGTTACCGGTATATTATCCCGGATGTTGACAGTCGCAGTTCAGCAAGAGAGGCGTAGAAGAAGAAGGGGGCCGTATGTTGACAGTAATGGTTGTGGAACTGTGCAGCGCCGTATGACAAATGTATTAAATGTGCAAATTTGATGGGACTTGACTGGAAAGTATTACCCGACGCAGTGGCGGGTGAAGTGACACAATTCACTGGTGATTTCTGGTGTTAATTTCCATCCCTGGTGTGCGTGCGTGTCTGTAACCTATACAGAACGCCGCCTGGCATGTCATCCATCTCATACCAGACCATCAGAACCAGACCTTCTAGAGGCCAAGGGGGTCACCAGCGTCTGCCCTGAGCTCATAGCACCTAGCGGAGTCTAGCGTAGCGTCATCTTCCTGTTGAGGTTACATGTGATGCTGGGTCATTGATCAGAAAGCATCTGCCTCATCTTCAGTTCCTCTGGTTCAAACTGGAAACACAACAGACAGGGATGGCCTGGAGGCGTTAGCATGGACAGAACTGGTGTGGAAGGACAGAAGGACAAAACGGCTGTCTGGGCTGTCGGACAAGAGAGGGGCGGTTAAACAGATGGATAGAGGAGGGCTGGGTTTGATGGACAGGCGGAGACGGGGCAGAATGGGACCGGCCGGAGCGATGAATCAGGACAGACTCCAGCGGGATTCAGCTGGAGTGTGAAACATGAGCGCGGGATTAAGTTGGATCTCCTTTTCAAACATCAGTCATTTATCTAAATGTTTTAGTTTTGAGTCAGTTGGTACAACCTCTCCCCTTCCTTTCTCTATCTTTGTATACATGTCTCTGTCTCTCCCTCTCTCGTCCCCCTCCTCTCTCTCTATCTTTGTGGATGTGCGTGTCTCCCCCTCTCCCTCTCTCTATATCTTAGTGTATACGTGTCTGTCTCTCCCTCTCTCAGCGCCCTCTCCCTGTCTTTGTGTATGTGTCTGTCTCGCCTCCTCTCATCTTCCTCCCTCTTTATCTTTGAGGATGTGTCTCTCCCTCTCTCGTCTTCCTCCTTTCTCTCTATCGTTGTGTAAGCGTCTGTCTCTCCCTCTCCATCTCTCTCTCTATCTTTGTGTACGTGTGTGTCTCTCTTCATCCTCTCTCTCTATCTTTGTGGATGTGTCTCTCCATCGTCTCTCTCTGTCTTTGTGTGTCTCTCTCCCTCTCTCTCTATCTTTGTGTGTCCCACTCCCTCTCTCGTTTTCTCTCCTGATGCTACTTATCTCTCTCAGCATGTCCTTTAGTTAACACCCCTGAAACGCTCAGATCCCAAGTAGACCCACAAATCACGGAGAAAGGTCGCGGCTAAAAGCTCCACATTAAGAGACATTAAGTCATGTGCTCTGGCCCCCTTATCTCCGTCAGTGGTGAGCGGTCAGGGTGGGAACCCACCAGGGGCCCTGTCTTTATCTCTTTGTGATGTTTTGTTTGTTTGAGAGATGTACATTACATGTTCCATATTGCTCAACACATGCCGCACTGCGATGGACGTTTTTCTTTCTTGTGCTTCGGGCGATGTGTGAACCCAGCCCCTTGGACGTATGGTATCGCCCCGACCGGGTCCGTACCCCACTGCAGACCCCCATCCCGAAAATCGTGGAGTTATGGAAAATTAGAAAGAAAATGTGAGACATATCAGAATCAGAATCAGAATCTCTTTATTGTCATTGCAAATAGTGCAACGAAATTGGGGTAGAGGCTCTCCAAATAAGTGTTTTTTTAAAAAATAAATAGATATATAAATAAAAGTAAATTAAAAAAAAGATTTTTTTAAAACAAAAACTAAATGAGAAAAGGGTCATTTTTTAAAATATATATATAGCATGTTAAAGAACTCAAAAACATATATATAAATTTTAAAATGTCAGCCAATTTTAGAGGTCAGATTAGTATATGCACTAATTTATAATTCTGCATTGTTTCGAGAAATTACAGCTCTGGGGTAGGTATGATGATGAATTATCAATGCACCTATATATACATGTAAAGACCTGCATGTAGTGCGGACTGTAAGAAATGTGGTCGCCACCGCAACGTGACTTTGTCTGTTTATACAAGACTGCAGTGGAGCCGTTGATGGCGTGCAACAGGTGCCGTCATTGCGGCACCATTGCAGAGTTGAAACAATCCATATTTGGGACGGTTAGGGTGGTATGACGTATGACCTCTCAAAATACATAATATGGAGATTAACCAGCCAAGAGATGCTAATTCACTGAAGAAAAATGTATTTGCTTTGTATAATGAGGATTAAGTACGAAGATTAATCCGTCACTGAATAATGACGGGTGTTTTTTCATCGAACCACAACTGATCACTTTTAGGCCGTTCAATAAAGTACCTGCTAGTCATGGCTGCCCGTCGATCAAGACAGACAAATGTCAAGTTCAGTGTCACGACGAACTGCGATCATTCAGAATGACATCCGTTTGGCTAACAGAGACGTTCCTGCTCAGAATACATCAGGCAACGCTTTTTTCTTCCTAGAACGTTTGTCTCGAGTCGCCTTATCTCTACAGTTTTTATTCCTGAAAAATAACCTTTTCTGGTAGCCTTCACGAGCGTAACATTAAACATTCCCCTGGTTCCAGCGCGGACCCAGTGGCCATCTTTAATCAAACAGTGTAAAGTGCCTCAGCGTGTTCGGTGAGTTTAATAAATCAGCAGCGTATCCCTGTGCGGTGTGAGGGAGTGCAGGCGGCCTCCGGGTCGGCTCCCCGATAGCGCCGGGCTCAGGGCCCTGGGTGATGGATGCTGTTTGATATCTCCCCTCCATGTTGTGTTCGACCCCCGCCGAACACACTGTAGTGTAAACGTTTCAGTGTTTGGTCTCCGGGGAAACAACGCTGCTCATCCATTAAAGGACAGAGGGAAAGAGCGACAGGGTCTAGTGTGTTTAGTGGGGGGAACGACTTGGAGCTGGAAGATTATCGATTTGAATCCCGCAGCCCCCGGTCTACCTGAGGGCATCGATTTGGATGACAGCGTCCGCTAAACAAACGGTCACTAGGGGCTCATTCCCACTGGATCCGGCATGGCGGCGAATCACCACAAACTGCATCAGCGTCACTTCTGGTTTGAGTGTCACTTCCGGTGGGCGTGTCACTTCTGGCTGGAGTGTCACTTCCGGTGGGCGTGTCACTTCTGGCTGGAGTGTCACTTCCGGTGGGCGTGTCACTTCTGGCTGGAGTGTCACTTCCGGTGGGCGTGTCACTTCTGGCTGGAGTGTCACTTCCGGTGGGCGTGTCACTTCTGGTGGGAGTGTCACTTCCGGTGGGCGTGTCACTTCTGGTTGGAGTGTCACTTCCGGTGGGCGTGTCACTTCCTGGCCTGTTTGTGTGACATCATGTTTTGAACTCAAACACCTCCCTCGTGGCAGCGCTGCACAGCTCCAGAGAGGACTTAACGGCGGCCATCAGTCTCACTGCCGTCTTCGGTTGCTCGGTAAGCAGCGGTATGCTACAATGCTAACGGTACATGGTAACAAGGTTCTCCTTGGTGTCCCTGTTTGAATGCATGTCGTTGTTCTCTGGTGTATTCTGTAAATATCTTGTTTCGGCTGTGACCATTTTTCTGAGTTTCTTCCCGTGGCCGTGTTCCAAGCCGAATACCGGCCTACGTGATTGGCCGCTGCATTGTGACGTCGGTTGCGTTTCTCAAAAAGTTTGCAACTTCAATGCACGACCCCCAAGTTAAAATGAACGGTTGAACTGGCATTGGCTCCAGTGTGAAGGAGCCCTCAGACTGGTTTACCAGGGCAGTGGAATCAACCCAAAAAAATGGCTCTCAACAGCTGTCAACATCCTGCTTAATGTGAGGGGTTGATTAATATGTGTGAGACAGGGCCGGCCTTGTTCATCAGGGGTCACCTCTCCTTCATCCCTCTGCCCTGGAGGTCCACCGCAGAGGGGAGGAGGGGGAGAGGGAGGGGGGAGAGGGAGGGGAGAGAGGAGAGGAGGAGAGGGAGAGAGAGGGGAGAGAGGGGAGGGAGGGAGGATGAGGGAGAGGGGAGAGAGAGGAGGGAGGGGGGAGAAAGTGGGGAGGAGGAGGAGAGGGGAGAGAGAGGGGAGAGGATAGGAGGAGAGAAGGGGAGGGGAGAGAGAGAGGAGAGGAGGGAAGGGGAGAGAGAGGGGAGCAGAGGAGAAGGGGAGAGGAGAGCAGAGGGAAGGAGAGGAGGAGGAGAGGAGAGAGGGGAAAGAGAGGAGAGGAGAAGAGGGGAGGAGAGGAGAAGAGGGGGAAAAGGAGAGGAGGAAAGGGGAGAGGAGAGGGGGGTCGGAAGGGGAGAGAGGGGAGAGAGGAGAGGGGTGGAGGGGGAAGAGAGGAGAAGAGGAGGGGGAGAGGAGGAGAGGGGAGAGGAGGAGAGGGGAGAGGAGAGAGAGGGGGGAGAGGTGGAGGGGGAGAGGAGGAGAGGGGAGAGGAGAGGACAACCAGGTTGAGCGAGGTTGGAGGTTCTTCAGATCCATATCTTCACTCCACAGCACCATGCATTATCCAAGAAAACACTGTGCCTCCACACACACACACACACACACACACACACACACACACACACACACACACACACACACACACACACACACACACACACACACACACACACACACACACACACACACACACACACACACACACACACACACACACACACACACACTCACACACACACGCACAGTGTCCATTTTGATGAGTCATGTTTGTAGCTGTGTGACCCTGTTGTGTTCCCTGGCAACCAGACCGGCCTGATGACAAACCCTGAGGCTGAGCGACGGAGCTGGACGTATGGACCGCTCTGTGTGTGACCCCATCAGAACTGCACTGACATACAGGCACACATGCATAGACACACACACACACACAGACACATGCACACACACACACACACACACACACACACACACACACACACACACACACACACACACACACACACACACACACACACACACACACACACACACACACACACACACACACACACACACCCACACACACACACAGGTAACATCACATGCATGCACATCGCACATTTACACAGCCACACAATCACCACACATGCACAAACCTCACACACACTTACAGGCACAGCACAACACACACACACAGCAACACACACACACATCCTCGCAAGCCAACATACATACGTTACTGACTCCATCAGCGGGTCAGATCAGAGAACTACCCTCCAGTGACATCGCACTGCTGCGTCATGTAACTCTGGGAGGGGGGGGGGGGGGGGGGGGGGGGCTACGTGACAAATGGGAGCAAGCTGGCCAGCATTAAGGGGCCGCAGACAGGGAAAACAATGTTCGCCAGGGACAAAATTAGCTGCGTAAGTAAGGAGATATCACTGAGTTATCCGCACGCTCAATGTTGGCCGGCTCATCTGAGTCTCTCCGTCGACCGGCCGCTGCTGCGCGGGTCTCATGCGCGGGACAGGGTGACCGACAGGGAACACTAGCGCGCGCGCGCGCTCGAGGATGCCAAGTCAGTCGGGGGGCTCTTTATGGTTCCACGTTCACGCAGCGTAAGGGTGGTTACGGACCCCTTATGTCCTTGCGGACACTCTCCCGCGTCCACCGCATGGGCCGGCGGTGCGCCTCTCAAAAAACGTAACCCTCCGTCGAGGCGACGCAGCAGCGAGGGCTGTGATTGGTCCACATAAAGGTTACAATATCGCTGCAATATCAAAGTAAACTGCATTAGAAAGAATAACAAATCATGACGCTTGGATGAATGAAATAGTATTGTTTTTATTTAACAATGAGTGAGACAAGAGTGTGTGTGTGTGTGTGTGTGTGTGTGTGTGTGTGTGTGTGTGTGTGTGTGTGTGTGTGTGTGTGTGTGTGTGTGTGTGTGTGTGTGTGTGTGTGTGTGTGTGTGTGTGTGCGCGTCCAACTGGAACAACAAGAACAGTGAAGGAACAGGGATGAATATTGTGTATTACAAGTTATTAATAAACAAAGAAAATATTCCACATACATCAGGCTGAGGTTAAGGATAGCAAAGTGCATCAGGTTTAAAGGAAGAACAACAATGGCAGCCGTCACCACCACCACCACCACCAGTCACCACCAGCCGCCGCCAGCACAAGCCGCCACCACTAGCAGCAGAAATCGACACCACCATCCTTCGCCACCACCAGCCAGCTCAAGCAGCCATCGCCTCAAGCAGCAGCAACAGCCACCACCATCAGCATCCACCATCAGCAGCAAACAGCAACAACCCGGCCACCATCAGCTGCCAGCACCAGCCATCAGCACAACCAGCATCACCAGCCACCACCTGCACGAGAGTGAAAATAATCAGATAAGACCTTGAATAGCCTGTGGGTCAATGGGTTGCCCCACACACGGCTAAATCGCTGCCACGTTGGGGAAGGGTGGACAGAAGATTACGTTATGATAAAAAAGAATGACACCACTGTCTGTGTAATAACATTTGAAAGCTTGTCATTATGGCTTATATTTTTTTGTGTGGAATAGTTTGTATTCATATATGTAATCCAACAGCCTTTTCAAGGGTATATAATTAAAAAGCAACCTTATTTCTACTAGCTATAGCATCAGACAGAGTACTCCCAACACTGAAGCAAACACCGTCAGGTTCAGCAGATTAAATCCGTCGTTAATCAACCTTATTGCGCCTAGTAATCCTACATCAATAATATTAATATTGTAAATTATGAAAAAACAAACATTGTATGCATACTGTCTGTAATAACATTTGAAATTTTTGTGGAACAGTTTGCATTCATATATGTAATCCAACAGCCTTTTCAAGGGTATAATTAATCTATAGCGTCAGACACACAGTACTCAGCTGACTGGCTAACAGCGTCAGGTTCAGCAGATTAAACCTAAATAAAAACCTGTCGTTAATCAACCTTAATGATCATACAAATCCTCCATCAATAACTAACTAACGAAAAGTTGTCAGGGATTCACTACTTGGAAATGAATGTTCTCCTACGCCGTAAATGGATGTTTTGGAACTATGCGAACCTCCATACCCCGGAAGTAAGAGGCAAAAAACGCTACAACGGAGTCCAATTTAAGTGTTGCCACTCTGTTATATCTGTAACTCTGATCGTGGCTGCATGAGGCTCAAAGTTATGTTTTTTTTTATAGTGGAGAAGCATGAGTGACGGCATAACAGCCACAGTCGGTCCATCCACCTCCTTACCAAACATTGCTTGCATCACTCATTCCATTTACAATGTAATGGTGAATCACGTAACAATTACCCCTATGAATGAATGAATGCAATAACCAAAATGACGCAACCACTGTGGTTCCTCTCAGTTGGCAGTTGGTGTGTAAAATCGATTGACTATAACAACTGACAGATGTGTCCCGTACCTTCCTAGAGGAACACAGAGCAGACGCTGCAGATGAAACAACCAGTATGGAGACCAAGAACAGCAAGATGGACGCCACCAGCATGGACCCTTCAGCTAATATCTGACAAAACAAAAAGAAAAGCATATTATATATTATTGTATGTTATGGATTTGAAGCTTCAGACAACCATGTTTTCAGTGGAAAATGATTATGGACTACAGGGAGAAGATATAAATAAACAAAATACTAGCATATAATTTGGTAGCAAAGCACACACTAGTTAAACATTCTTACCAAAAGGTTGTTGGCAGGCCCCCCATGGTTAATTTCTACAAGAAAAAAGGAATGAAGAACACTTCCAGCGACAGCCGAGAGAGCCACCAGCACATTCATCCCCAACGCAGCGCACACCTGAAACCATCAGGAAGATCAGTTACAACTAAACCCGCCGAAAGAAGATGCAGTGAATGCTGAGGACAACGAGGCCTCTAGCATACAACCACAGGGCTGAAGACTTTGGAGAATTGGCAAGGATACAACAGAAAGTAAGAGTCATTTCTTGATTGTTGTTGGCTCACCTTGGCCCTGGTGGGTTTCCTGTCGGCCGCGATGGTCACACCCCCAGCAGGGATGTACTGTAGGGGACAACATCACAAGAACTCTTTGGTTCCACTTTTAAACAGGAAACGTAAGCTTTAGCGCAAGTTCTACCAGGAGGACTCAACTCACACGCGCCAGTTTGGCAATCACCAATCACCTGCTGCCTACACCTGCGTTATAAAGAGCAGTCTAACCTATGTTTTTGCTGCTTAGGTTTTCCTTCGTTGCTCCCCCTTACACATAATTACACATAATATAGGCTACTAAAGAGTACATAGAAGCATACATATGATATAGACTACTCAAGAGTACACAAGACACATACATATTATATAGGCTACTAAGGAGCAGCTTTACCTGAAATAAAGCATTGAGACGTCACCTAAAGATTACTTACGATGAAGATTTCCCAGAGTATTAGTGTTATGTGAATGTGAACTCCAACAGCCAGATACGTAATTGTTGTCAGTACCATCAAGATCCCAATTGATACTTCAATCGCCTGTTGACAGACAACAGAATCAATGTTATTATTATCCATAATATTATATATATTCTTATAAATTTGCCCTAAAAGGCCTTAGTACAGGGAAATGAACTAAACGTCAGCGTGTGTGTGTGTGTGTGTGTGTGTGTGTGTGTGTGTGTGTGTGTGTGTGTGTGTGTGTGTGTGTGTGTGTGTGTGTGTGTGTGTGTGTGTGTGTGTGTGTGTGTGTGTGTGTGTGTGTGTGTCTTGGGGAGAGGAGAGCATAGGGGATGTGACTTTCAAGCTCAGTTCACAGCTCTGTGACCCCAACCACCCACACACACACACAAAAACACGCACACACTCACGCACACACATACAAACACGCACGCACTCACGCACACAAACATAGCCTCTCACACTCACACACAAAACTGTTCTTCATTTAAATACAAACAACATTCCCTGAATTAATGGATTCTATACACGGGGTGTGTGTGTGTGTGTGTGTGTGTGTGTGTGTGTGTGTGTGTGTGTGTGTGTGTGTGTGTGTGTGTGTGTGTGTGTGTGTGTGTGTGTGTGTGTGTGTGTGTGTGTGTGTGTGTGTGTGTGTGTGTGTGTGTGTGTTCTCTTACTCCGAGTATCGTGGGCTTCAATCGCTGGAACTTTCCGAGGCCCTCAAAGGCTGTTGGTTCACTCTCGGGAGAAGCGAATTGTTCGCCTATCTCTCCGTTTTCCATCCTCAACTCAAGGCGTCCTCCTTCAGCAGAACTCCCAGACATTTCCAATGCAACCCAAATCAACACGCTGTCCTTGGACTGGTCTAAGCGTCAAATTAAGAACACCAACCTGTTGTCAAGCAGAGTTCAGTTTATATGAGATCAAATGTTGGTGGAGGCTTAAATGCATGCCTCTTGCTCTGTTGCCTCAACCACATTTGCATATTGCTGACGCGATTGTGTGATAAGGGATTTTATATGCTGAGGCAATATTATCTGGAAAACACATCTTCTTAAGGGTTTTCGGTTTGGTCAGGGTTGGTTAGAGTTAGGTTAGTATACAATTTTTTTTTTTGATACATCGACTGCTTGTGCTTTACCGCAATACCAGAACACTAAAGGGCTTTATGGTTCCACGTTCACGCAACGCAAGGGGGTTACGTTCCCCTTATGTCCTTGCGGACCCTCCTTGCGTCCACCGCAAGGGCCGGACCGTGCTCCTCCCAAAAATCCCAACCTTTCCTTCGAGGCGACGCAGCATGCGAGGGCTGTGATTGGTCCGCTTACTAAAACCCGACGCAGAACCATAAACGTTCACGGCTGCGTCGAAGCGTCTGCGTGTGCATTGCGTTGTGGGAACCTGGCTGGGACCATAAAGTGCCCTTTGCAGCTAATTAAAATCTCCAGCGCGCTATCTCCCCCGCGTGCGGCGGGGATCGGGTTGCGGTGGGTGCGGCGCTTTTTATGCCGCACGGCGCTCAGGGATGCGTAACGCTCGGACGTTATGCTGCACCACGACTTATCCTGCTCGCTCATCTGAAGTATTGATTAGGCAGTGATTGGTCTCATTTCGAGACCCATGAAGATCAACGGAATGAAAAACCGCCTATTTTACCCCCGGAGGGATATCGATGGTGATTCTAAGGGGTCCGTCTGGAAGGGGGGCTGAATTGCCGTGACAACCTGAGACCCGAGAACAATGTTGACCCGCGGGAAGTCATTGTTTCGCGGCAGGCGGGATGTTCACTTACAGTCTGAGCTGTACAAAGCGTTTTATCTGAGACAGGGCTTTCTGTTTACTGGGGTACTCCGGGAGAGAGAGTTTGTGTCTTAGCTCAGGACTAAGGAATGAAGTGGGCAGGGGTCCCAGTCCCCTTGATGAATAGTAATGTGTGTGTGTGTGTGTGTGTGTGTGTGTGTGTGTGTGTGTGTGTGTGTGTGTGTGTGTGTGTGTGTGTGTGTGTGTGTGTGTGTGTGTGTGTGTGTGTGTGTGTGTGTCCAACTGAGGTCAGGGAGATAAAGGCCTCTCGATCACAACCTAAATACAGGTAGGCCTACATAAAATAAAAGATATACTCCTTTTGATTTAAGCTTTTATCCAAAGCATCTTACAACAACACAAGTGCAGACATTCCTTAGCGGTGGTGTAAGATGGTTGTGTGGTCTCCTTTCACTGGCCACCTGCCTGCTACACTGTTTAATGGATGCTGACCAAGCATCCATTTTCTCTACCCGTCCATTTGGGAGGAACCAGAGGATACAACCAAGCCAACCCTCAAGGCCTGACGCTGATGGCACAGATTAGATTCACCTGTGTTGTTTAGCGGTTGGCTGATCAGTGTTTTCATGGAAGCCATTTTGGAATTCCTTCATTGTTGGTATTGTTTTTTGTTTTAGTGATTTCTAAAAAGGTTTAGATCCAAAAGTTATATTTTTGGATCCAAGAACTTGTGTGCAGTGAAGATATTCAGATGAATGTACTAAGCAGATAGAGGGGATAGGTATCTTGCTCAAGATGTCTACAGGTGTGGCTGCATGACAGAGGGGTTTGAACACACAACCTTTCGGCAGAGAGACAACCCAACATCAACCTACCAGGACCTTCGGTGAGCTTTGCATATGTTTGGTAAATTATTGTATTTTCTTATTGGGGTTTTGGTCAGAAGACTTGATGAAACGTTTTGATGGTTTCGACTGAAAACGCTTAAGATAGACTTTGAAAGTCAACATAACTAAATCTGGATGGATGATTAGTTAAAAGAAAAGGTCATGGTTTTCATTTTGAAAAATAAGCTAAATGAAAAGTCATGCAAAACAAAATGAAAACAATAACCTTTATAAACAGTTATTGATCCAAAGTTCAATATGGGGCTGGATTATAACTTGTGGGCTGGCTGTTCTTCCCCTGTCCCTGGTATCAGTTCCCATTGTGCCTGTGTGGGTCTGTTTACTCCCTACTGTGTTTGTGTATGCCATTGTTGTTATACGGATCGTTACATAACTTCCCTCTTATGGTAGACGCTTCCAAACGTAAATTAAATCCAGCCCAGTGAACACACTGTTGCAACCGAGCGGCAAAATACATAATACATCTCAGAGAGTCACGCCAGTCGCTGTCTGCCGGGGTGTTTATTGAAAACAGGTCTCGTGGGGCATCATATAAACCCTAGTGGCGTATTGAGTTAGCGATATTGTTTCTGCACCGTAAACATTATGATTGTGTCAGGAAAATTCACAATAGGATTTTAAAGGAATACATTTGAGTGGGTCGCCCCGGAATTCAATTAAGTTGACTTGGGAGAAGTTTGGCTTGAGTGATGCGAGTTTGACCCACGAACGCGCGCACACACACGTCGCCTGAACCACAATATCGATTCAGACCTGGAAGGAGAAATGCTACCCAAGCATTTTCTATTTCCTGCCCTTCTTTGCTTACTGCTGGGAAACCAGTTTTTTGTTTCTTTATTGCTGGATATGATTACCTCAGTGCTGTAGTATGTATGAGTCCGACCGATGTTGTTCTACGTCGATGACGTGAGAGTATGGTATCTCTGTACGATCAAACGGTTCTCTTCAGGTGTATGTTATGTTTCTGTCATACTACACGTCAATCTCTTGACGCAGTTGTTTCTTCACAGCTCTTTATTATTAATAATAACAAAGATGTTATGTTGATGAAAAATAAGTTATTGCACAAAGTCTCGTTGAATTTGAAGTGATAATTACGAAGCCATATCCGAAATTCGCAAATTAAATATTTCTTTCTTTTTACAGTCAACTCCAGTTGAACTTTGCCCCAGGTACTCTGACGGGGATTGACCAAACTCTTTGACTGGAGACAGAACCCCCTTTTTTTGTTAGGGGGCCCTTAGAGGAGGGCCCCCGAAATGGAGAAATGACAGCCCCCCGTCCCTTAACGGCTCTCAGGGTTGTCAGCGCTCGTCCCGCCCTGATGACATCACAGCCCGGGTGCCTAGCTTGTGCCACGCGTCATTGTTTAGAAAATCCACCACTTCCTCTTCCGCCTCTTCTTCTGCTGCTGTGGTGGCTGTGGAACTGATTAACTCAAGGTGATGTGGTGAGACTTGACTGACCTGTAAACCGTTGACGTGTCTGATCAACACGAAACCTGACCGAACATAAACTCTTCTGAGGTTTAATTAAGAGAGACACACACGCGCACACACACACACACACACACACACACACACACACACACACACACACACACACACACACACACACACACACACACACACACACACACACACACACACACACACACACACACACACACACAATCTCAGCATACACACACAGCAATCAACCTCCCCTCGACACACACACAATCCACACACGTGTAAAGAAACCCTATGCATCGTTTTCACGCCACTGATGCATTCTGCATCCTAGCACAACATTAGCTACTATGCAGGAGGCAGCAGGCATGAAGAAAGGGCGTCAGACTGCGAACATGGGAATCAAACCCAGTGCCTTAGGCTCCACACTACCCTTCCCCACCCACAACCCCCCCACCCACTCCTTGCAGTTGGCATGGAGTTGTGACAGGCTTTAGTCGGGCCGTGGCAGCTTATTAATGCAACCTATTCAGCGCGGGCCCCATCCACTGAGATCCATAATCCCCACTGGTCCCTCCCCAGGGAAACAGGCCTCACAGGCCCCAGCGCTGAGCGGTGTGGACCGGGAGCTGGTCTGCAGGGGCGCAGGGCTTCACACCGAAGGGGTCAGGTGCCCCCCCCCCCCCCCCCTCTCCCACAGTCGGTCAGGTGCCCCCTCCTCTCTCCTCTGTCGGAGGTCTCTTTAAAGTCCTTCAGGGGGGGGGGGGGGGGCACTTCTGCACATCCACTCACTGTTACACAAGACCCTGGCCCAAGCCTGTGATGGTAACTGTCTGAGCAACGTTCAATTTACTGGTCATTTCTGAGTGTGTTTTGGATACGGGATATTCCGACGCCATTGAGCACAAGGACGGATCTAAGCCCCTCTTTCTGTCTTTCCAAGGCAGGCAGATGACCTTTGGCACACACACACACACACACACACACACACACACACACACACACACACACACACACACACACACAGACAGGCACACACACACACACACACACACACACACACACACACACACACACACACACACACACACACACACACACACACACACACACAGGCAGGCAGATAACTGTTGGCATTCAGTGTGAGTGCACATCCAAAATTCTCTGGAATACTCCGGAATATCTTGTTTGTGCCGTGACCGTTTTATTTGAATAGTTTCTTTTACAGAATTCCTTTGAGGTGAATTTCCACCACAAAGCCCAAACTGGCAGCACCAAAATAATCCCCCTACCCTTCAACTCTCCCCCCCCCCCCCCACCGCTTAGCGTGGAAAAGTGAAGTCATCCCCTGCTAACCAGGGTGTTGTATGGGTGGTTCAGTGTTGCTCTGGGGTCCAGGGAAGGGGGCCGTACCCGCTCTCTCTCCAGGGGCCCCCAAGGGGATGTGACCCAACCCAGGCCCCCAGGTGTCAGGTTGGAGAATGAATTCACCGGACTGGCCGCACTGAGTCGCTGACAAGACTCATGTTGGGGCACTCATTACTTGACGCCAAGTGTGTGTGTGTGTGTGTGTGTGTGTGTGTGTGTGTGTGTGTGTGTGTGTGTGTGTGTGTGTGTTTTGAGACGCAGATTAAGTATGAGAAGGAATCCTTTCTTTGGTGTTGGTGTGTGTGTCTATTTGTGTATGTGTGTTTGAATGTCTCATATACTTTTTAGTGTGTGCGTTTTTTGTGTGTGTGATAAGAGCTTAGATGTGTGTGTGTGTGTGTGTCATTAGGTGTGAGTGTTTAGGTGTGTGTATGTTTGTGAGTGTGTTTGCATGTTTGATGTGTCATTGATGTTTGCGTGTGTGCGTGCCATGAGGGATGTGTATGTGTGTGTGTGTGTTTAGTTTTGGTGCGTTCACTGTGTTGGCTCCCTCTTCCATCTCCATGCCGGTGGGCACCAAACAGCGCAGACCCAGGGTTAAAGGTCAGGGCTGTGATGTGTCTGCCAATGCCATCCATCAGTGCTTTGTGTTTCGGTTACGCAACCCTGCCATTAATTCACCGCCCCCCCCCCCCCCCCCCCCCCCCCCCCCCCCCCCCCCCCCCTGCAGTCCATTGAAGGGGGGCTCAGTCCCCTGCTAGGACCGGTCGTGGCAGCTGGAACGGAATCCTGGCGCTTCTTCAAATCCACTCGTCCGTTAGAGGACGGCATTTTGTTTTTTTAAGCCTTGTTTTTATTTAAAAAAAAGGAGTGTTGATTTTGTAATGCGATGACAAGCATGTTACTTTACAGACATATTGTTTTACAATATGCATATACATAAAATCATGTTTACTTGACACAATACGGTATCTATAACTTTAGGTTTATAGCTAATTGGTTTACAACAGTAATTCAGCAATACAGTTTGATCAATACAATTTCCATCCATAATAGCTAATTGGTTTACAACAGTAATTCAGCAATACAGTTTGATCAATACAATTTCCATCCATAAAATTTCCATAAACTATGCTTAAAATTGCTTCCTAAAAATCTTTCTTCAAACATTTTCCTTTTGGAGTTGTTTAAACATGTGTTTTATATACACGTGTGTCATATCAGATCTGAACAGCTAGAAGGTGTTACAAGTGTGATAACCATTCGTCTTACTTCCGAGACAAAAGTTTTGCAGCATGTATTTCCTTCACCACAGTGCGGGCGGTCAGATGTTTCCAATACACTCGGCTTTGTTTGACATCGGCGGGCTGTTTGTTCACGGTGCTCGCCTGAATTTACATATGTTTTGCTTAGAGTTCAAGCGGTTGTTTTAGTAATTTCAGGGACTCCTACACATGCGTATAAGCATGTCAACGCGTCAGATTTGCTTCTTCTGTGTGGCCCTAGCGAATAAGACATGCCTATTCCCCCGGCCCAAACAGAAAACCGCTAATTTCTGCTTTCATAACAAGCGATCGGATGATCGCAATGCTCTTTACGGAAGGCGGCGGGATTGATTCTCAATTATACAAAATGTCCCCCCCTCTAGAATTTTTCCAACAAGTCCAACAAGAGGCCATCAGGAGTGCCAGATGGCCCCAGGCCCCACAGAACGGACATGACCCCTACCAGGTCTGAATGTCTGGAGGAAAAAACCCTTATCTTAGTTTTTAAACTCCTCCAGTGTTCCAGTGTTCAGTGGGGTTTGGGGTTTGGGGTGCAGACCATTGGGGACCCCAAAGGCTAGGAGAAACATCCACGGAGGAATATTCCAGAACGGCTTTAAGGATCCACGTTGGTCCGTGGATCCCCGTGTTTACATTCCGACCGAAATCCAGATCTAAAATTACACAACCCCCTGCCGCGGTGCGAGCATCATGTATTTACAACATCGGCGGCGCGTCCTCACAAGGGCGAGCCAAAAGAATAATACGAGTGTGTGTGTATCGGGTTTCGGAGTTCATTTCAACAAGGTACTTATAAATTGATATCAAACAGTCGGTTCGCGCTCGCTCTCCAGAACTTGGCTTCTCCGCGTTTGTTTCCCCAAGATGGATTATTTTGAGGCGAAAACAAACGGCCCCAGATTTGATTTGATTTTTTTTCAGTTGCCCAACACTTGCACAATACTGGTTCTGTCTGCTGCCCTCGGGCAGACCCGCTGGCTCCAAACACCGCACCGCGGTGCGATGCTAAGCTAAGTGCGTCAACCGATGGCTAGCTCTCACAGCGACGTTAGCGCATGCTTTGTGTCTCGGGTTATTCTGGGTTTGTGTTATCTCTTCTCGTAGCCCATGCATTAATTCACACTCTCCCACACAGAGTGCCTCACTTTCTCTATTCCCCCCCGCTATCACTGTGTACACACTAGTCTATCAAACGTGTACACTTGCACTCACGCACGCATGCACACACATGTGAGCACTCAGGCACGTACGTGCGCACGCGGACACATACGGACACAGACACACAGAGAAATGCACACACACACACACACACACACACACACACACACACACACACACACACACACACACACACAGAAAAACACACAGACACACACACACACACACACACACACACACACACACACACACACACACACACACACACACACACACACACACACACACACACACACACACACACAACACACGCACACACACACACACACACAGAAACACACACACAAACCAGAGAAACACGCACACACACACACACACACACACACACACACACACACACACACACACACACACACACACACACACACACACACACACACACACACACACACACACACACACACACACACTGTGTTTTGGAGAACATACATAAAAGAAAGCTGGACTTGGCATGGGTGGCTTGGACCACAGTCAGAGCGCAGGACCCTGGGGAGGGAAAATATGGCAGACGTCTTATGTCTCTCGGAAGGACGGATTCAGTCCAGCGGGGACAGATGTTCTGTTATGGGTCCTCATGTATTTATTACAGTGTCTTCAGTGTTTTGGAAACATATGTGAAATTCCTTATTATAGATTCACCTCTGGTCATAGTTGGTCTTAGTTCTTGCTGTTCGTGTCTTTCAAAGATTTATGCAGCTTTTGCTGTTAGTGTATTTTTAATAAATATAATAAACTCAACATATCGTTTAATTTTTAATCTCAGTCTCTGTGATACATATCCTTTATTCTGTTTCTCAGTCTTAAACATATACATTAAATATGTATGTTAAACTTTTGCTTTTCATGCATTTGTCATATTTTATTTCTTATAAATATAAGCATATATAGATGAATCTAACTCCTTGGCTTAGTGTATGTAATAGTCTTTGGATCGGTTTGATAGTTTATTTGAATTTATTTTGAAACTTTAAGTGTATTTAACCTTTATCTTCAACTCTGTCTCAGAGGCTGTTTTACAGATGCTCTCTCAGAGTATCATAGTCTTACTCTGTTCCCCTCGGAGGAGGAGGAGGAAGAGGAGGAGGAGGAGGAGGAGGAAGCTCTCACTGCTGGGTTTACCTTCCCTCTCACTGGAAACGAGAGAGAGAGAGAGAGAGAGAGAGAGAGAGAGAGAGAGAGAGAGAGAGAGAGAGAGAGAGAGAGAGAGAGAGAAGAGAAAGAGAGAGAGAGAGAGAGAGAGAGAGAGAGAGAGAGAGAGAGAGAGAGAGAGAGAGAGAGAGAGAGAGAGAGAGAGAGAGAGAGAGAGAGAGAGGTTTTTTTTCATTCTTTTTTTTAAGGATGTTTACTCGCTGAATGCAAATATTTAGAAAGAATCCAAAAGTTGTTCTGGGGAAATGTGTTAGCATGTTTATAATATGAAGAGGCATTTACCTCATAATATGAATATGCATATAATTCTGAATCCGTGGATAGAATCCATCAATTCAGGGAATGTTGTTTGTATTTAAATGAAGAACAGTTTTGTGTGTGAGTGTGAGAGTCTATGTTTGTGTGCGTGAGTGTGTGCGTGTTTGTGTGTGTGTGCGTGAGTGTGTGCATGTTTGTGTGTGTGTGTGTGGGTGGTTGGGGTCACAGAGCTGTGAACTGAGCTTGAAAGTCACATCCCCTATGCTCTCCTCTCCCCAACACACACACACACACACACACACACACACACACACACACACACACACACACACACACACACACACACACACACACACACACACAACACACAACACACACACACCCCTCTCAGCATACACTCACCGCCCCTCGACACACACACACACACACTCCACGCAACGGACCTACACTTGAAACAAACTACACATACTGACACACATACTCATTCTCGCACACAAACTCTGTCACACGCACTCACAAACACACACACATTCCTCTCTGCAGGCTGTGAGGGGCCGGCACTGAGTGTTCTGGGCGCTGTGAGCGAGTGTCTCTCTCTCTCTCTCTCTCTCTCTCTCTCTCTCTCTCTCTCTCTCTCATGTCTCTCTCTCTCTCTCTCTCTCTCTCTCTCTCTCTCTCTCTCTCTCTCTCTCTCTCTCTCTCTCTCTCTCTCAGACTGGAGGAGGAGGAGGCAGGGGAAGACAGAGAGAGAGAGAGTGTGTGTGGAGCAGAGCAGGAGGTCTAGTGCTGGTATTAAAACACACACGGGCACGCCGCCACAGATGACCGCGTCTCGTCTGCGTCTGGCATCGTACTCGCAAAAAACGCACCGGGAACCGCGGGGCCGTCCGCCACACTGCCGAGCGGATGACTGTTGACTGCGCAGCGCGAGATACAAACGCAACGGTTTCCCCCGGACGGAGCGGAAGTTTGAGTGGGGTCTGATCGTGAGAAGCAGTCACCACGTGGGACTGAGTTTGTGTGCGTGAGAGGCTTTGCACAGAGTGAACCGAGAAGCAGTGACTTGGGAGCAGAGGCAGAGGGAGAGGGATATTTGAGGACAGAGCAGACCCTGCCATGCCCTGCTTTTGTTTCCCATCTGGGGGGGTCCGAGAGGGGACGGCTGCAGAACCTCAGAGCCGGCCAACGGATTCACCGCTCGCCAGAGTCTGATCGCTGACCACGGGATACCCCGGGAGGACCGAACCCCGAGCAAGGAACCCCGACAACCTCAGAGACCCCCGGACCCCCTACGCTGAGAACCCAGAGACGATGTGGTGGTCCGCGCTGACCGGGCCGCTCTGCGCGTCGTTGCTCGTGACCCTGGTGGCGTTGGTGTGCGGCGGGCCGGAGCCCAGGAGGCCGTCGGACGGGCCGCAGGGGGGTGCGGCGGCGGCGGCGGCAGGAGCTGCGACCCCCGGCGACGGAGGAGGCGGTAGCTACGGCAACCGGCAGTACCACAAGATCCAGCACGGCCAGTGCTCCTACACCTTCATCCTGCCGGAGGAGACGGGTGGAGGTGCGGCGGCGGCGGGGGGGGCCCCCTGTCGCGAGGGGAAAGGCGGCGGGGGCGGTGGTGGCGGGGCCCGTGCCGGCGTTGGCACGGCGACGGGCGCCGGGGTTCGGTACAACACCAACGCGCTACAGAGGGACGCCCCTCCCCCCCCCGGCGAGCCGGACTTCCCCAGCCAGAAGATCCAGCACCTGGAGCACATCATGGACAACTACACCCAGTGGCTGCACAAGGTGAGCTCCACCACCTGTTGAACGACACCGTGGCTCCCAACTGTTAAGAGTTGACCTGCTGCTCGGGTCCTGCTATCTTAGCGGTTAGAGTTAACGGGTTAACCTGTTTAACTGGGGGCTGCACAGGTAAGCCTGTTAAACCTCAAGCTTTGCTCCGTCTCTGACTGTTGGAATAAACGTAACTCTCGCTGCATTCACCTGGTCGAAATACGTTGACACGTTTAATATCGCGGGGAAAGGGATAGAGAACTCGAACGTGTTCGTAAATACAGTCATGAAGGTGTTCTGTCCAGAAGGCTTCTCTAAGACACTTTAATTTCAGCTTTTCCGATTTACATTTAGGACGTTTAGCAGACGCTTTTATCCAAAGCGACGTACAATAAGTACATTTGTCATAAGAAGTGCAATAAGAAGTGCAGTTTCCATTTGAATGGTTCTCAGTCTGCGAGTCACTCTGGATAAAGGCATCCGCTCAACTTGCAATGCAATGTAATGTCTGCAAACTCGTAATGCAACTGACAAAAAATTGCCACGGTCTTTTTAATGACCTTTGTTGTTAAGCAAACATTTTGTCACAGCTGTCTTAGAAACCATGTGATGAAATATTGTTGATACACTTAGAGATGTAGACTCAGGTGATTGACTGTTGGATGGCTGTTGGATGGCTGTTCTGTGTGTGTGTGTGTGTGTGTGTGCGGCTGACTGGTTCCTCTGGACGGTCGCTGGGTTTCCTTCGCAGACCCAGGCTGATCTCGATCATGGTGGTGTGTGTGTTCTGGTGTTGGTGGTGTGTGTTCTAGTGGACAGCTGGGACTGCTTACAGAGCCACAGTTTGGTTTTTGATGCTGAGCTTGCGTAATATCGTTGCAAGTTGTTGGTTTCGTAATTGACAGATTGTTTTGCACTTCTCGGATTCATTCTAATATTTCCTCCGGCAACTTAAGGGAGAGAATTGATTGCATAAACCGTTCATCTATTGTACAAATAAAATAGGTAATTTTATTATGTCTGAAATACATAATACTATTGCAGTTCCTGGTCTTGTATTTGTAGGGCTCCAAATAGCAATCAATGTATTTTATTACTTATATATTTCTGTTTATTGTGCGGAGCCTGGCCTGCATGTTGTAGTTTTGGCACCCCAAACAGGATCCCTAGTATATTGGTGTCCTCTCCTCATGCTGTTCTTCACTACTTCTTGTTTTGGCTTCAACGCCGCTCACATTTTCTCAGAGAGTAAATTCCACAGATGTCCTTCTGAGCTCCTCGTTCTGTCTGCTCAAAAGCAGCGGTAGTAACGTCTCATCGCTCCCCCCGTCCCCCGTCCCCCGTCCCTCTTCCCCCCAAATCCCCAGGGGGGGAGGGGGGGGGAAGAGAGAGAGAGACTGACTGACTGACAGACAGACAGACAGACAGACAGACAGACAGACTATCATCATCATAATAATAAGTGTCACCCTCTCTAGGCTCTTTAACCTGCAGAATGCGGTGAGCTAAAAACAGAACTCAAAGTAATGAACTTGCTTGTATTGCGCGGGGGAATCCAAACAACATCTGTGTTTTGCTTTGCGGGGAGTTGGGGGTTAAGACAACGGCCCCCTGGGGCGCTTCATTACCGGTGATGAATGAACGGCATTAGCGTTTGTTTGGAGAGCTAGCTAGGTGTGCGCCACGTTGCAGTATGTCTCGGGCCGCGGCGCTAATGGTGGCAGGGGTCGGGGGTCGGCGGTGATACCGCTGGCAGGAGGCTTGCTTTTCTAACCGCTGAGATTGTGTCTCCAAAGACGGCGGGGGGTGCTGGAATATCTTTCCAAAATTAATACCTAGAATCAAATAAACACGGCCTCTCTCTACTCCCGTTCCTCGGGCCTGGGCGATGTTGTCTTTTTCTTGAATGCGATTTTGGAGATTGAGTCGCTGATTAACACTATGAAACACCATTGTTTGTTTATTTTTTATTAAACTGCAAGATGTTCGCGTGGAGACGGGCTTTGCGATTTATTACATGGATTTAATAATATCATCTCGTAGGTTTTGCTGGATAGACAGAATATTGAAAATTCGAGGGTAAAAAAAAACTGTTGGCTAACCGTTAGCGGGCTAAGCCGCCCTTCCTTTCTAAATGGCCGCTTTGTTGCGGCTACGCAACTGTACCACCGCGGGTCTGCTTTTCATTTCACACTTCCGTAGAATGTAAACATTTCACTCCTCACATAAAAGAACAAAAGAGTACAAAAAAAATAATCGAATCCTAAACGATTAATCAACCAAGGGGCCTGCTGCACGTAGCGTGGCAGAGTAGCTTAGCGAACTAAGCTAACGGACTCAAGACTCTATCAGGAACGAACGAAGGGGGAGGCAGTAAGCGTACAGGCCAACATTCCATGAATTACACCCGAAGCGTTGGATAATGACGGATGGTCGGATATCTTCACGTGAGATATCATACAGGAGTTCATCTGGAAGACCGCCCGGGTGGATCCCGCTCTTCGCCGTCTTATCGGCAGTTCCTTGCGTCACCCTTTCGGGGATTGCCTCGAGATGGGGAGCCGGGGGGACTTCTGCCTTGATGGAGAGCTCAAACCGCCGATAAAGAGGGGTCAGGGTGCAAGAGGTATTTGATGAGGCGTTTAAAGGGATTCATTAAGGTGTGTGGGGAAATGCTTTGCAGAGTAAGTGGCTGTCAGGGGATTATCTGGAGGCCAGAAGAGGCTTGAAATAAATACCTAGAGGTTGGAGATAAGGCCTCCTCATGTCTCCACGCTGGGCCGCAGCCGACATAATTCACCCCAACCCCAACCACTGAAGTTATACATTCAGAGGCCTTGGACTCTCCAGCTTGTTCTGGTTGAAGTGGATGGCCTGTTCTCACCTTTTGGCAATTACTACATTGACAGAACAAGGTACAACCGATGAACAAAACAGTGCAAACCAAAACCAAAGAGCAATTGAATACCAAGTGAAAAGCAAGAAAGGATTTCCCCACCTAAGCCTGTGTGATGAAACTGAAGAGTTCTGTCTGACTTCATTATTGTTTCTGTATGGATTTGGTGAGTTTCTTTGCCTTTTATGGTCAAGACACAGAAGCCATTGTCGATAGTGGCAAGTAACGTAGTACAAGTAACATAGGACCACAAGTGGGAATCAAACCTAGGTCTTAGTATTCATCGTCATTGATCAGACTTTGCCGCCCAAAAGGACCTTCAGTGACCTCAGATCAAGGTCATCAATGAGCAGATGCAAGAAGGACTCTTGCTCAAGGATAGGTCCCAACCAACCCAGCACCTTTTCAGCTGGTGGGAGTTCGACCTACCTAACACCCCTCTGCCTGGCCCCTGACCTCATATCTCCGGGGGGTTCACCGAAGCACGACATCACGCTGATTCCCAGGGTTTGAAGAAGCCCTTGAGCTGGTGTCTCCAGAGTAGCGGACCGCAGGCTCAGCCAGGCGTGGGCGAGTTTATCTCAGCTCGGTGGACCCAGAACTCCTGCGAAAGAACCAGTGGTGCTATGAAAACACCACCGACCACTCACTGGTTTGGCTCATGGAGACCCCTTGGAGAGAGATTAAGAGCGAGAGAGACCAGAGAGATCGATAAAGAGCTAGAGAGATACAAGCGAGAGAGTGACCGATGGAGACCCAGAGAGAGTGACCGATGGAGACCCCGAGAGAGAGAAAGAGAGAGGGTCAGAGAGAGGGAGAAAGAGAAATCCACATCGCTATCCCTCTAGTGCTCAAACTCGCTCTTACTCGCTCTCACTCTCACTCTTGCTCACTTTATCTCTTACTTTCCCTCTCACTCTTTGTCACCAACTCAATAGAGGCATTCAAAACAAAGCGTGTCAGTCTCGGCCAACCGTCATCCAGTCCCCTTGGTGGTGGCGATTCAGCCAACATCTTTCAAACGACTGTTTTGGGCAATAAAGCCCACACACACACACACACACACACACACACACACACACACACACACACACACACACACACACACACACACACACACACACACACACACAACACACACACACACACACACACACACACACACACACACCCAGCCTCACCCAAACGACCAGTCAACACACATTCAGAGTATAAAGACCCGTGGTCATTGGAGGAGGGGGGAGGAAGGGAGAGGAGGGGGGAGTCCTTAAACACACAGTGATAATTTAGCCTAATTAGACCTCCTTTGGGGGGGGGGGGCGTGGGGGGGAGACAAAGGGACATCGGGATGCAGTTAACATTTCTCATTGGAGGACGGGAGAGATGAAGTGATCGGGGGGGCCAGTCTATCTGTCTTCATCATGCCAGAGCGGGACACTTGTCTGAGGGTGAGGAGAGGGGAGAGTGGGGGGGGGGGGGGGTTGAAGGACACAGACAAAAGGGGGATAATGTAGATAGTAGTGGCCCCCCACTCATGCCGACAGAGAGAGAGAGAGAGAGAGAGAGAGAGAGAGAGAGAGAGAGAGAGAGAGAGAGAGAGAGAGAGAGAGAGAGAGAGAGAGAGAGAGAGAGAGAGAGAGAGAGAGAGAGAGAGAGAGAGAGAGAGAGAGAGAGAGAGAGAGAGAGAGAGACAGAGAGAGAGAGAGAGAGAGAGAGAGAGAGAGAGAGAGAGAGAGAGAAATTGAGATACGGCAAGAGATTGGGGGAGAGCAGGGGACAAGTGAGGGGGAGTGGGTGTGAGCGGGGGAAGCCAAGAGATCTAGAGAGGGAGAGAGAGGGAGAGAGAGACAGAGCAGGAGAATGCAAGAGAGGCTGGGAGAGAGCAGAGGGCAATCGAGTGTGTGAGAGAGAGATGGCAAGAGAAAGAAAGGGTGAGAGAGGGGACAAGAGGATAAATAAAGAGCAAAGCACAGGCAGAGGGGGGGGCAAGGGGGAAGAGAAAAGAGAGAAAGAGGTAAGAAGAGAGAGAGAGAGAGAGAGAGAGAGAGAGAGAGAGAGAGAGAGAGAGAGAGAGAGAGAGAGAGAGAGAGAGAGAGAGAAGAGAGAGAGAGAAGAGAGAGAGAGAGAGAGAGAGAGAGAGAGAGAGAGAGAGAGAGAGAGAGAGAGAGAGAGAGAGAGAGAGGCTAGCGACCTCAGAACCATCCATTTGGGGTGAAGAGGGTCCTGGGTTCTCTGATAACATTCCTGGTCAGTCAAAGGTGGCTTCTGTTTGGTCGGGGGATTAAGTCTGAGTCCCGTCCCGAGGAGCTGAGGACCAGCCCAGGTCAGAGAACATTCCAGCACCGGGCTCTGAGGCCGACCGGGCCGAGCCACGCACGGCCAGACACTCACCAGAGACCTCTCCTCTAAGCCTAAAATACATGTAGTCCTTAAAAAGTCAAAACTGAGTTGGGCCCGGAAAAAGGATCACAGGGAGACATGTGTTTGACATGGAGGGCATGTTGTCTCGAGGAAAATTCAGTGTGAGGAACTTTATATGAGATCTTCAATCTCAAATCTTCATATGACCTTCATATGATCTTCTTAATGACCTGTCTCTGTACTGTCTAACCCCTACCTGCTCCTTAATGACCTGTCTCTGTACTGTCTAACCCCTACCTGCTCCTTAATGACCTGTCTCTGTACTGTCTAACCCCTACCTGCTCCTTAATGACCTGTCTCTGTACTGTCTAACCCCTACCTGCTCATTAATGACCTGTCTCTGTACTGTCTAACCCCTACCTGCTCCTTAATGACCTGTACATTAAGCAATTAAACAATATCTTCGTACCTTTGTACACAGGACTGTGCTTATTAATGACCTGTCTGTACTGTCTAACCCCTACCTGCTCCTTAATGACCTGTACATTAAGCAATTAAACAATATCTTCGTACCTTTGTACACAGGACTGTGCTAGCTAGCATTAATGCTAATGCTAGCTATTTAATACCGCGGTTCTGGTTTCGTATTTCAAAAGAGCTAAGAGCTTAAGCTATCTGTGTATGTGTGTGTGTGTGTGTGTGTGTGTGTGTGTGTGTGTGTGTGTGTGTGTGTGTGTGTGTGTGTGTGTGTGTGTGTGTGTGTGTGTGTGTGTGTGTCGTGTGTTAGGGGGGGGGGACAGATAATGCACAGCTATTGGCAGCTGCTTATCCCTGTGACATTCCTCCTGATCCGCACCGCTAACCAAAACAATCCCCTGCTGATCGAGGTCAACGCGGGAGGGCTAACACCCGGTGACCGAGATGGCGGTGTCCTCTTTCTGTCTGACACCCCCCCCCCCCCCAAAGGGTGCTGGGTTCAGACCCCAATGTCTCAACCCAATGTCAACCTGTAGCAAGATGTCCCCTAACCCCTAGCGGCTCCTAAATCTAATCCAGTCTAAAAATAGTAGGCCTACTTAGCATCGTGTAGCATCTTATCCTAGCCTATTTTGTCGTATTTGGGGAATGGGTTTACCTGGTGATGGTTAGTGCTTGGCATTTGGTTCAATGAACATCCTCACTGTACTGACAGAAATATTTTGTTGTTGCTCTTTCTTCCGACAAATGTACTTATTGTAAGTCGATTCGGATAAAAGCGTGGGTGGGGTGGGGTGGGGGGGGGGGGCATCTCTTGGCCACACAGCGCGGCTCGCACTAGCAGGGACCGGTCTATTTTAGTGGCCACTTCCTCCGTCCCAAAGTTTATTTTGCACAGATAACGCCGGCCAAAAGCAGCAGTCAGGATGATACGGAGAAGCTGGGAGAGACCCCCAGCCGCCCCCCACATCAGCAAGCCCCACGTCACGTCCCCCTCCCCCTGTCCCCCCCCCCCCCCCCCGCCCCCTCCCAAAAAAAAGCCCTTCCTTCCTGCCCCCCCAGAGTGTGTCTGATGAACGTTGGTATTTAATGACGGGGTTGAGTTGAAGCCACTTCCAGTAATGCTCCCTTGCCCCAGCATTGAAAATAGAAAGGAAAACAGGAAATTCTAACGTTTTGCCAACTATGTGAATATGTTAAAAAGGTTATCAAACGTTATGCCAACTTTGTTCACTTTTACAAGGATAACAGTATATTAGCAGGAGATGCTAAAGTAACATTTGAAAAGACAGGCTTTTTCAGAAAAGGGCATTTAGTCGTTTTTGTCACAGTCAATACGGCAGTTGACTTTGTGTAAAGCCAGCTCTATGTGCCCAGACACACACGCGCGCGCGCGCGCGACACACACACACACACACACACACACACACACACACACACACCACACACACACACACACACACACACACACACACACACACACACACACACACACACACACACACACACACACACACAC
>OLKM01000632.1:69988-142498 GCA_900291075.1 Melanogrammus aeglefinus | reverse complement strand
AGGAGAAGGGAGCAGGAGGTGAAGGGAGGAGGCAGCAGGGAAGGGAGCAGGAGTGCGGTGCGAGAGGGGAGGGGGAGGCTTGTCTGGGGCCGAGAGGAGGGAACATGGGTCTCCCTCCTCCAGCATTTTTGTCTGAGCAAACCTTCCGGGGTGGGAGTAGTAGTTTGTGGGAGATTGCAGGGTCCCCGGGCAAGGGGTGCTGTGGAGAGCTAGCGTAAAACGTCTCATTATTTGGGGGCTCTGTCCCATTCAGCACGAGCTGGTGCACATAGCAGCGCGTTACGAGGACGCGTTCTCTCTCGCACTGAGAGAGATGAAACCGTCAGATTTCCTCCTTCCCTGCTCGGTCTCGGCTTGTACTATGAGGCGCTCCAAAGACAACTCCTCGACTCCCTGAGCTCAACGAGAAAACTCCTAGGACACAAAGACACACACACAAAGAAACACACAAAGACACACACACACACCACACACATGAAGACACACACGAACACACACACACTCACAGAAGACACATGTACACACAAGCACAACACACACACACACAGACACTACACAAGACAGACACACACAAAGACACACTACACCAAAACACACACAGCAGACACACACACAACACCAACACACCCGAAACACAACAGGACTCAACTCTAACACAGCACACACACACACGACACACACTCAACTCTAACACACACACACACAACATACACACACACACACTTTGTACAGCACTACAGATATCGACACTGTACCGAACAACACGACACACACACAAACACACACACACCACACACACACACACACACACCACACACCAACACACACACACACACACACACACACACACACACACAAAAGAAACACACACACACATAAAAGACACACACACAAAGACACACACACAAAGACACACACACACAAAGACACACACACAAAGACACACACACACAAAGACACACACAAAGACACACAGACACACACACACACAAACACACACACACAAACACACACACACAACACACACACAAACACACAGACACACACACACACACACACACACACACACACACACACACACACACACACACACACACACACACACACACACACACACACACACACACACACACACACACACACACACACACACAGCAACCCCTGAGATAAGCTGGGGGGGGTTCTTATGAAGACCAGACCCCACTGTGGCTATATCTGTCGGCCGGGGTCCCCCCCTTTATGTAAGACCGGAGCTCCGCTCTCCGGCCCTGGCAAACATCTGCGCCTGGAGATAGCCCACACCCCCCTCCCCCGCACAAGGCTGATCTTCACACATCACGCCTGGTAACCATGGTTCCCATTGTTTCCAAGCATCAACATCTCCCTGCGTCCGGGTTCGGTTTCGATGATGGATTCGGAGCGCCCATACGTGTGGCGTCTCTTCGTACTAAACCTCGGACACGCTGTACGGAGAACTCTGAACGTAAACCATCCTCTACTAAACACACCCGTCGTCTCTAAACAACCTCCCATGTAAAGGTGAATTAATTAACAGCCACGTAAATATTATTTATGCTTGGCCGACGGCATATATATATAATGTATATATATATATATATATACTGTAGGTCTTTTTTGATATATCTTTCTGGGGCCAATTTTTACAGCCAGGCAGTAAAAGTTATGTAACCCTGTGTGTGAGGCGTTAAATGTGATGAGGGGCGAATCACATGGACTGGACCTGACCCCCAGGGTCTGGTCCAGGGTGGACCTGACCCCTAGGGTCTGGTCCAGGGTGGACCTGACCCCTAGGGTCTGGTCCAGGGTGGACCTGACCCCTAGGGTCTAGTCCAGGGTGGACCTGACCCCTAGGGTCTAGTCCAGGGTGGACCTGACCACAAGGGGTCAGGTCCAGGGTGGACCTGAGCACCAGGTTCTGGTCCAAGCTATCTTTGTTGTCTACAAGGAATGGGTTAACCTAGAGATGGCTATTGCTTGGCACTTTTGTTCTATGTACCTCCTTACTGTACCGACAGCGACATATTGTTATACAAATTATCGTAAGTATTTTTCCATAAAAGTGTCTGCTAAATGCCCTGAATGTAAATGTAAATGTGGTCTGGGGTCCAGTCTGCATGGGGGGGTCGGGTGCCTAAGGTTTAGGTCCGGTAGATCCTCTAGCCCCAGTAGGGATTTTTGACTCTTTATTGTGATTTTTCCACCACTTTCCTCCGAAGAGACATACAGTGCTTTGTTTCCGACGTATGTCATCGCCGAACAGGTAGCGGAGTAAGGGCGTCTTGCTCTCGTCGGGACTCAAACCCCCAACCGCCAAAACCAGCCTGCCCTGTCCACCTTTAACGTTGTGACGTTGGCTGTCAAGTGGCACTTTGCAGGAGCGTTTTTTAGGGGTTAGGTGCACTTAGCACACGGTGATTATGTGGGACAAGAGGTATCAGTTATGGGCTCTAAAAGCAGGCTCAAGGGTTATTGCCCCTTCAGGAATGTCCTGGGATACCAAACCAGTTGTTTTTTTATTTTGTTTCTTTTGCCAGTAATTGTCAGGGAAAAAGTTAGGTAACGACGTATGTTCGTTATGTCCATTCTGGTTTGTCCACATCAATTGGTGAAATCCGCAGAACACAATGCTTAAATAAACTGTTGAACAAAGAGAATGTGAACACAGACAAGCTCGTTGCAATCAGGCCTTTTACCTCCCTGTTGTCATGTTTAGAGTTACTCACAACCTCCAGGTCAGACCTCTAATTACAGGCCGCAGAAATCAGCCTCAGGACAAGCCACAGGGCCGGTCGGTTGATGACCCATGCTTGTTCAGGTTGAGCCCTGCTTCTCTGAGGTTTTCCTCGTGTGAACGTTTCCCGCACTGACCCCGAGGCTGTCACTCTTCCGTGAACTTCCTTGGTGAATGAATGAATCTCCATCTGTCGGGGGTGAACAGCATCGCACAGAATGAATGCTTCTTAATCACACACGTGAAACGGATTGTTTTGGTTTTTTGTTCAATTGGAAATGTATAGGTATCTTTCAAAAAGGTCCCTTCTCTTAGGGAGGGAGGGAGGGAGGCGGGGGGGTGGAGAGAGAGAGAGAGAGAGAGAGAGAGAGAGAGAGAGAGAGAGAGAGAGAGAGAGAGAGAGAGAAGAGAGGAGAGAGAGTAGAGAGAGAGAGAGAGAGAGAGAGGAGAGAGAGAGAGAAGAGAGAGAGGAGAGAGAGAGAGAGCTAATAGGAAACTTACTTCATTCGTTTCCTCTGAGACGACTCGCTCAAGAGAGAGAATGCAGAGAGAGGGAATATAGATGCACAGCGTTTCTCCTTCCCTGCTTCCACAAAGGTCCTTGTTTTCACACCATGCTCAAAGACACCGCCGCCTCATCAAACTTCTTCAAGGGTGTATTATACACGATGATGTGTCATAATTTTTTTCTACTTTAGTTCTTTCTCCACCATTAGGGATCCACCCTGGGATCCAGTATGGATCTGGTTGCAGGATGGAGTTTCTGTCGGTTTCTTCTCCGTCACCAAACGTAACCTTTGGACTCAGGAGGTGTGAAACTTCCACAGCCTGCAAACAACCACAGGGTTCCTGATTAGCGCGGATTGTTAGACCCAAGCAGGGCAGCCCTAGACGGGATCAGGGAATGGAGAGTTGTTTGAAGACTTAAGTGTGACCAAATGCGAAATCCCTATAGGGTTTTCAATTGCATGTTGGACCTCGCAGCTTAGCATATTATCTGTCCGGCGAGTATCTTAATATCCAATGGGAACTCATAGCGGCGGAGGGATTTTTTTTCCAACTACATTATGGTCTGGCTGGTGAATGGTCAGGCAGGAGTAATCAATCATCGCTCCCTTGTTTTGGGCGCTCCACTGTTTTCATTCAAGCTTCGTCAGTTTAGACGAAAGTGACACTTATATCACGTACATTGCCCCCCCGACGCACTTAAGTTCAGCAAAGGCTTACGGTGTGAAAGCCAGCCCACAAAAACGATAACTTTTTGTTTCATATCTGCGCCAACGTAAGGCACCGCAAACGCCAAGAACCAAATTTTGTCAGTTGGCGACCGCAAGGTGTTAGCAACACGCCGGTCGCTATGACTTACGTCTGCCAGCACCTCTCAGCGGACGGGTCTGATGTTATCGTTTTGTCCCGTCTGGGATAGATTGGATCATCTCAACCAGATCCACGTTCGTGCCGGTGAAAAATCATTTTCACGGCTAAGGAAGACGAATGTTGTTCGAGATCCGTGATTCTAATGAAGTCCCAGTCCGGTCCCCGACCGCTACCTGCTGGAGGTCTGCTTGGCGGTTGCGTCCGTTGCCAAGGCAACGTAACATGATTGTTCCATGATGTCTCAAGCCCCTCCGCCCCCAGACCGATGTGCCCCCTCCCCCCCCGCCGCCCCTGGCCGATGTGTTGCTCGCTCTAAGGCTCGTCAGAGAGAGACGCTCCTCTCACTCTCGCTTTTTTTTGGAACAAATTCTCGGCTTGGGACGCTGTCCAAGAAAGACTTGGGTTTGGACGGGAGGCTGATTAGTCTGTCGTGTTTTGACTGCTGGGTGATGGGCGCCTTCTACACATCGTGTCGGTGCCTATTTTGTGTGTGTGTGTTTCCATGTTCATGCATATATGCTTCCTTTATCTGCCTGTGTGTGTGTGTGTGTGTGCGTGAATGTGCCTCTACCAGGTCCTCACATCCACCGGCTTACCGCTTCCTCTGGGACGACTCTGTGTTGAGCTCCTCTCTGCTGGCCTGTCAGCTAGCGTTAGCTTCACGGCTTCATAACACTGACCGCCTGTACGTTTAGACACACCAGCACCCGCTTCCTCTCTCGGTCGTCCAAAGCACACCGCTAAATACTTTCCCTGTTCAGGCACCACTTGAAACGGGTGTGGTGTTGTTTCGCGCTTGGTTCTTCTGCGTATCCGTGGCGATTGTACGTTGCGCTCCGAAGCCAGATAAAACGCCAACCCCCGTGTCACGAGCCCGCGATTAAGCACGCGTGTGTGTGCTAACCGTGGTTTTTGTTTTTAAAAGGTGTGCCGGTCAAACCAAGCAGAAACTTTTCTAAGAACCGAGCGATCGCGCTGACATCGGATCATATACAGTACACCACTTCAAAACTAGCGTCTGAACCGGTCGGGAATAGTAAATAAATATAGACTATACGATCTAACCCCTGAGCCCTGTACCGTGCTGCTCAGTGATGGTTTGGGAGGAGGGGGGGGGGAAGATAAGGAGGATGAAAGCCGCTTTTGCTTCAAGCCCCACTGCTGGTGGCTATCTGGGCATCTCCTGAGACTAACCGCTTACATCTGGATACACCTTTACTGCTCTCCCTACACTCTCAAACCCTCAGCCCTCCCCGAACGATGGAAACATGGGGAGCGTCTGCGTGTGTGTGTGTGTGTGTGTGTGTGTGTGTGTGTGTGTGTGTGTGTGTGTGTGTGTGTGTGTGGTGTTGTTGTGTGTGTGTGTTGTGTGTGTGTGTGTGTGTGTGTGTGGTGTGTCTGAGTTCACTTGTGGAAAATCTTCTTATTGCCATAATCCCGAACATATAAATAGAGATAAGGGACGGATATAAGATAAGGTGTTTTGTGTGTGCATGGGTGTGTGTCAGCTAGTATGTTTGTGTGTTTGTGTGTGTATGTCAACCCGTGTTTGTGCGCGTGTTCGTGTGCGCGCGGTCGCATACATGCACGTGCATGTACGCCTAACCTAGTGAACGGACACTGTGACCTGTGACTAAAGCCTCTCTCTCTCTCTCTCTCTCTCTCTCTCTCTCTCTCTCTCTCTCTCTCTCTCTCTCTCTCTCTCTCTCTCTCTCTCTCTCTCTCTCTCTCTCTCTCTCTCTCTCTCTCTCTCTCTCTCTCTCTCTCTCTCTCTCTCTCTCTCTGGGCAGATCGAGAGCTACATCAGGGAGAGCATGAAGACAGAGATGGCTCAGCTTCAACAGAGCGCCGTCCACAACCACACGGCCGCCATGTTGGAGATGGGCACCAACCTGCTGTCCCAGACGGCCGAGCAGACCCGGAAGCTGACCGACGTAGAGACACAGGTACTGGGACGCCCCCCATCCTCCGGTCAGACACCCGCTGTATTTTAGTCTCATCGTGGTTCCCACTCTGGTACTTTCCTCCTAGCCTGGCTACTGCCAGGCCAAGCTCAATCGTAGATCGTTGGTCTGGGGAGGCTGCTGTCAGTTTCGTTCAGCACAAGAGGCGTGATCAACGGGCGCAGTTCAAACGACTCTGTACGCAATTGGCTGCTTGCCGTCTCTTCCCCGTCGTCATTGTGTTAAACCAGCCAATAGCGCGCCAGGGGGAAAAGCCAGTTTGATGATTGGTACAAAAACGTATCAGACAAAGAAAGAAATGTATTGCTCTTCTCCAGACCCTTCTGCAGGACTGGTACCCCGTCTAACTTTCTCCAACATTACGGATCCACTCCCGGCTCCATTTTGGATCTGGTTTTGCAGGATGGAGTTTCTGTCACCACACTTACCTTGAGACTCATGAGGTGTGAAGCATCAACAGTCACAATGTCTCAGATCATGTAGATTGTAAGGCCCAAGCAGTGAAGCCAATAGACAGTCTTATAGGGGCCGGGGAGACTTATGAGGACCAGTACCAAGAGAGACCCAATACAACATTTTGAATTGCAAGTGGAACTTGCTGCTTAGCACATTATGCGTCCGGCGTGTATCTTAATATCCAATGGGAACTCAGAGTGGTGGAGGAAACATTTACAAAGACATTATGGTCTGGCTGGTGAATGGTCAGGCAGGAGTAATCAATCATCGCTCCCCTGTTTTGGGAGCTCAACGTTCCCTGTTTTCGTTCAGATTTCGTCAGTTTAGAGTTGTTTGATTAGTGTGTGATTAGCCGACTGGATGTGTAGTGTGTGTATCTTTGTCCCTGTATACTGTAGTAGGATTCTCAAACTTGGTATTAACACGGTAAGAGTTAGTGGTTCAATTCCCACACGGAAACCTCTCCTTTCTCCTCCCCTTCTCCTCGCTCTTTCCCTGTCGTCTCTTCAATCGGACACGATTCCCAGCTAATACTCATACAGTTAATCAAGGAGCAGGTTGTTAGTTTACCTACCTAGACGCCTACCGGTTTGTTTTCAGACACACTGGGGATCAAACCTGCGGTTCGGGAGGTGAATCCCCCCACGACAGCCACTGCCTCCATCAGCCGGCGTTACGACCGAGCCGATACGTCGCTCGCCCCATTTCCCCTCCTATTCATATTCCCGCTCCCCTACAAAGTTCCTAAACGGGGGTCCGATCCAAAGACAACATGGACGCGGTTAAACTCAACGGCGTTCCTAACTGATGTGCCAGAGATGCTTCTTCTCTCCAGTCTTTTCTTTACAGAGACGCGCGGGCGATGTTAAGTGAAGGCGTTGGAATGTTGTTACGCCGGCGACCGCTAAAAGCAGGACTGTTTGCTCAGCTAAAAGCGTTTAACAACACGTCCTTAGCGTCGCGCTGAGTGCTACCATATGGGAAGACGTGAGCGTGGTGGAAGAGAGGGCGTTATCGATGAATGATTAGGATCCAAGTCTTTTCTTAAAAGCATGTCAACGTTTTTTTTTATTGAGAAGCATGTCATCTGATCTGTTTTTAAAAATCGGTGCGTTGTCACGGACGGCAGCTAGCGCCAGTAGGGCCCTCTGTTAGAAGATACACTGGAAAAGATTTCATGGGCGAAACGGTCTGACTGATCTGTACGTTTACGGATGTGTAACTGTAGATTTCTGTAACTGCATACCTGTGGGATTATATAGGTTTTATAGCTTATTTTAAATTCCTGTAACCTCTATTTTACTATGCATCTGAGTGACAATATAGCTATATTACTATGCGTCTTTTGTGACCATATCTGATAACTTTGTCTTAAAAGGTTGGAGCATATAATTGTAACTTGAAGACTTATATAAACTACTGTATTCTTAATATAATATACTTATACATACACACACCACCTATAACCCCTTCCTCACTATAAATCATATGCTTGTGGCGCAATAACCGCATAACTATAAACTCAATGTAGCGTTCTAAGTATTTCTCCGTCTGACTGTAGATCTGTACGGACAGTATCTGATAACCATATGTCTGAATGACTGTGTGTCTGTGTGTCTGTGTGTGTGAGGCCGGAGAGTGTAGTGGGGAGGGACTGAGTTCGAACCCATATGCCCACAGTCTAGTCTTCTGTACCCCGTATGTTTCCCTCAACAAGGTGCAATAGCCCGCTGTATCGCAGAGAGCCGGTCAAATTATATCTAAAACAATAAGTGACTTTGGATAAATGTGTGCTAAATCTCTTAATACTAAATGGCTGACTAGGACACCATTTGGCACCATAATAGGCTTCTACATGATCATGTGATTATCTGAGCCAATCAGATAAGATGTTCTGTATTAATCTCGGATATAAACAGTTGCCCTCACATCAGAGGAACCAGACATTAGAAAGTTTGATATTGAGATGTGAGAAAAAAGTGTTTTACTTTTGTGTGTGGTGTGTGTGTGTGTGTGTGTGTGTTGTGTGGTGGTGTGTGTGGTGGTGTGTGTTTGGTGAGTGACGGTGTGTGTTTGTGTGTGTGTGTGTGTGTGTGTGTGTGTGGTGTGTGTGTGTGTGTGTCTCCCAGGTCCTGAACCAGACGTCCCGGCTGGAGATCCAGCTGCTGGAGAACTCTCTGTCCACCAACAAGCTGGAGAAGGAGCTGATGGTGCAGACGAATCAGATCAGCAAGCTGCATGACAAGAACGGGTACGCATGCTCACTCACTTAAATACACACTCTCATATGCACACTCTCTTCGCTCACCCACGCACACAGTCACACGATCGTGCACACACTCTCACTCTCTTTGAGACACATTCAGACACATGATTCAACTTTCTGCTGAAAAGAGTCTCCTGGCTTATTTGGACGCAGTCTGAGATGTAATGTAGCAGACATGACTCAGCAGAGATGGTCACATGACTCAACAGTCACTTCCTGACTCTTCCTGTCAGGCTGAGCCGCTCTTTAGTTCACAGCTAGAAAGCTTTAAGTCTAGCCGCTATCTAGTTGCTAATTATTCATCTTCTTTTTAATAGCAGCTTACGGTGGATTCAGATACATGAGAGACATGTCATTTATGATCAGTAATGGGTTAGGTCATTGGAGATCAAACCCAGAACCTTTCAACTGGGGCTCAAATGTTTGCGGAAATATTCTAAAATCGAAAAATAGGTTTTTTGCCTTTTCATTTTCAATTGAGAGCTTCATAAGAGACAGCATTCTGGCAGAAGGCAGAATGTTTATATATACGATAAAGGCAGAATTACTTTCGTGGATTTCAACTGGAAAACTACATTTCAGTTGACAGTCAGTAAAAGATTGACGAAAACGGTCTCTCTTACTCACTTTTTAAGTGTGTGTAAGTTATGTTGCAAGGAACGTGAGGCGACCACGACCTGACACATGCAATTGCAGCTCCTTCATACAACCGATGTTATCGCTGAGTTTCCCTCCATTACTGCAGCGTTCGGTCCACAACGACACCGGGGAACCACCGCAGGTTGAACAGTAGAACCCACAAGGGGTCACCGCAACAATGCAATAACCAGCCGCCGGTCCGTCAGAATACGCCCTCGATGGTCCTGCCTTCTCATTACTGCAAAGAGCTGAAACCCGAGCAGATATGGTTGCAATCATACTAGAAACCACTCCTTACGTTGTTTGAAGCAAAAGTCACACACACATTTTGAAAAACCATCAAGGATTGACTTGAAATCCCATAATTATTAAATGACTGTGATCTCATAATCCGACAGAGACTGAAAGTCCTAAACGGTGAAAAAACGTAATCGTTACTCAAACTAAATCTTTGCTCAAAATAAAACCTTCTGCACACAACCTTCTCCAAAACCATGTTCTTCCATCCTCTTCCTCTTGAGCCAGTGCCAACACTGTCGCCCTTAGACCCCGCTTTTACTTACCCCACCATCTTGCGTCCCTTCCCGATCCTTCCAGGCTGCTGGAGCAGAAGATGCTGGAGATGGAGGTGCGGCACCAGGATGAGCTGGAGCGCCTGCGGCTTGAGAAGGGCAGCCTGCAGTCCCTAGTGGGCCGGCAGACCGGGGTCATCAAGGAGCTGGAGACCCAGCTGAACCGTGCCACCGGGAACAGCACTGCCCTGCAGAGGCAGCAGCAGGAGATGATGGACACGGTCACCAACCTCATCAGCCTCTGCTCCAAGGATACAGGTAAAGGCCTGGGCGCATGCTAGTGTACTAACCATGGAGGTAAAGGTTAGGGGCCACATGCTATGGTGCTAACTACAGAGGTGTAGGTGTGAGCCTTGCAGCAACCTGGGTTCGAATCGGACTTATGGTCCACTATTGTACATTCATACCACTTATTTGATCACAATATTCCCAATACGCCTAAATGTGACCAATGTTTGACCCTTGGTCTTCACTGTAAGGAACAAAACACTGCCTAGTGCACAGTGGCAACACAAACTTTTAGTGACCCGGGTTCGAGTCAAGCCTATATCCAATTCTACTGTTTATCATTACTCACAGATCGGTGGTAGGTGGTCTGTCTTGGCACAAAACTTGTGAACCATGTAGGTCTTATGCCATGTATATAGATAGATAGATAGATAGATAGATAGATAGATAGATAGATAGATAGATAGATAGTCCTTTATTAATCCCCCTTGGGAGAAATTCACAGGCTAGACAAAGCCTTCTTCAGTCATTCCTTCTCTCTCTTTCAACCCACTTTCTGGACTAGTCTTTTTTTTTTTCCTCTGTAAAGCACATTGAACTGCTTGATGTAAGAAATGAGCTTGCCTTGCCTTGTTTCTAAAGTGTCCAAGAGCCCATTAAAACAAATTGGGGCTGGGTCTAGGTCTTTAGATCTTCCAGAGTGGATGGGAGGCGATGGAGGGAATCCCTTTCTAAAACTCTGTCTTGAGGGAGAGTTCAGGCTTGGAAAAATGTGAGGGTGTTTGGAGATTTTATGGGTGTACATAACTTATTTAAGATAAACTTTAATTAAAGGCTCATGAGCTGCACTTAAAGACTCAAGGAAATGAGAAAACAAAGACAAACAATTAGCACAAAACATAAATACCAGCATGGACATTTCACCGTGCCTAGTAAGGTATCCACAGTTGAAGACATCATCTGGCAGTGAATAAACCCATCTGCTTTGGGCCCTCTCCCCGTCTCCACACCAGCCCAGCGTGGGAGATCTACTCATAACCCTGGCCTCCTCCCCGGCCCAATGGGGGGCTGTTTTTACACTAGCGCCTCGTCGTATTAACCTGTGAAACGACCGCTTAGCGCCTGAGTGAAACGGGAAATCCTCCCCCATTAAGAGTCATTAACGCTGCCCACTTTCCCCTGCCTTACTCTGTCTGTAAAAACAGGAGACGCAAACCTCTCCTTTGAGCTCTGGTTTTGAAGCAGACAGCAATTTGACCCCCCCTCTCCCGGGATCAGTTCAATATGGGGAACGCATTACCCTCCACCATCCGAGCCGTTTAACCCAGAGCCCCCTGCCAACTTCACCCCCCACCCCCATCACCAAACCCCACTTGATCCCAGTATGGTCCTCAAATCCCACTGGGCACATATGTCTGCGGTTGGTTGGGGGGGAATGGGTACTAGAGGAAGCATGCCCCCTCTTCTTACGTCTCATCCAACAATATCCCATCGAGAAGCCTAGCGACCCCACGATCGTTCCCTGGGGTACGCCGCTAGTCAGGAAGCCGTGAGGGGAGGGGGGGGGGACTTCAGGGGGAGACGTTCTAGACGGAGAGAAAAAGATTGGGTTGGGGCTGATTATGAGTTACACATGCCTTGTGTTAATCACCCCCCCACCCCCCCCCACCACTTCCATCTTGGCTTTAATGTCTTATGCGATGAAATGTCATAGGTGGCCTCTTTTACAGTTAATAAAGAGAGGTCGGCTCGTCTTGTTTTCACAGCCTGTAGTTCCTTTCCTACTCTTCGTTTTCCCTTTGACTCCGCTAATCACTGTGGTTATTCGTCTCTTCAGGCCATTTAGTGAAGTCTTTAAGTCGCTTGGTTCTAGAGACACGCTGAAGACCGGAAGTGAAGCCGTTTCGGTGCTCTCGCTCGGACAGATGAATCAGAAACAAACTCCCAACTGCCAAGCGAAGACCCGTCAATATTTACATTTCTTTCTCCAGTGTAGCCGCCGCCGCTATCAATCCTGCTCCCCTGCCGCAGGTCAGGGGGGGTGCTCCGGCCTTTTCCCCCCTGTCCGGGCTGATTTGTGTTATGACCACCAGGGCGTGACGCCAGACGTCGGCTGCATTTCATGGTGTCACTCTTGTTGTCGAACGTATTTCCTCCACTTCTGTGGTCACGGTGTCAGGGGGAGTGGTCCGCTGTCATCCTGGATGTCCCTCTCGCCCTCTCTGTCTCTGTCTCTCTCTCTCTCTCTCTCTCTCTCTCTCTCTCTCTCTCTCTCTCTCTCTCTCTCTCTCTCTCTCTCTCTCTCTCTCTCTCTCTCTCTCTCTCTCTCTCTCTCTCTCTCTCTCCTCTCTCTCTCTCTCTCTCTCTCTCTCTCTCTCTCTCTCTCTGCTCTGTCTCTCTCTCTGTCTCTCTCTCTCTGTCTTTCTGTTTCTGTCTGTCTCTCTCTTGTCTTTCTGTTTCTGTCTCTCTCTCTTTGTCTTTCTGTTTCTGTCTCTCTCTCTCTGTCACTCTGTGTGATTGGCACATTCTCAGGGGGTATGTCTTCTTAAAACCAGAAGCTTGCTTTTACGACACACTGCTCCTGTTAGCCAAGTGTCGAGGTGTCGCTGAGCAAGGCACCTGCACCACACCCCATGAATGTGTGTATGAATGTGAGGCAGGACATGAGAAGCCCTTTTAGTAGCAACAGGCTCAAGCAAACTAATAAAGTTGCTCTGTGCTCGGTCTCCCCTCCCTGCTTCAGGGTGGTGCTGGTGGGGCTGAGCTGGCTGCAGAAGGTCAAATGTTGGCAGGAATAAGTCAAATCCTAATGATCCCTGGGGGACGGAGGTGCGACCGGACTCACAGCACAGTGTGGGGTCCTCTGGCTTTTGTTTTGCCATGCTGGGGGGGGGAGGGGGGGGGGGGGAGAGTTGAAACAGTTGATGCAAAAGAAATGGCCTAAACGGCTCAACTATTCGCTACGGTTATTCACCTCTTCTGGCCATTTAGTGGAATCGTTTGGTTTTGGAGACTCACTGAAGAAAGGAAACAAAGCTGTTTCGGTGGTTTTGCTTGGATAGATGTGGCAGAAACAACTCTTTCCAACTGCCAAGTCATGACACATCAATTTCTGTTTCTGTCTGTCTGTCTGTCTGTCTGTCTCTCTGTCTCTGTCTCTGTCTCTGTCTCTGTCTCTGTCTCTGTCTCTCTCTCTCTCTCTCTCTCTCTCTCTCTCTCTCTCTCTCTCTTCTCTCGTCTCTGTCTCTGTCTCTCTCTCTCTCTCTCTCTCTCTCTCTCTCTCTCTCTCTCTCTCACACACTTTTTGTTTTGCAGTGTGGGGAGAGAGTTGGGAGAGTTGATGCCAGAGCAATGACCGACAATGCTGTACCTTTCGTCATAATGAAAACACGCTCGAACCGTGTGAGAGTGGATTCCGTGTTTTCTTTTGAACAAAAGGCCTCAAAAATGTGCACTCATCGAGTGGTGACACACTCACGCTCTTGTTTTGAAAGCAGTACTCCAGCATTTCCTGTAACACTGGATCACAAATCAGCATTGACAGTTACATTTGCTCCGGGGCAGGATCCAAAATGGCAATTAGAACACACTTGAGTCCCACTAAACCTTTTACTATTACCGATCTAGAGAGGTCTCTGCTGCCTCTCTTTACTCCGTCCTAATGGAGCCTTGAAGACGTCCATTGCCGTAGTGACGCCCCGGCAGGACATCTTTGATGTGGCCAGATGGTGGTTTTCTGGGGGTCTTGTTTAGCTTGTGATCTTTGACCGAAGCTTGTTGGAGTGAAATGAGCCACATACGGTTATTAACTGTAATCGACCTTGGGCTTCGGAGCCCCCCTCGAACTCTCTGGCCGCTGAATATGATTTCTTTTTTCTTTACATGGTTCTCGTTTAAAGTCTTCCATTACAGTAGAAAGTGAAGAGTATCCATCAATGTTGCGGTCCCCAGAATAGGTCCGATTGCTATGGTTAGTTGCACTGATTTGTTTCTGTTTCTTTTTTTAAGGGAGAGCACTGAAATTGCGTTCATAACCGCAGAGTCCTGTGTAATAAATCATAGAATGACCTCCATTAACATCCCCTAATGATCTGAGTTCTTCTCACTGGTCTTCAAGCCCTGCTGGAGGATTGGCTCCACGGCAGGGGGACTTGACACCGGATGGTTCCATTACTAAAGCAGTTATGGTTCCGTAGCTACACTGTTTATGTCGGCCAGGTCATTGTGCAGGTTCGAGGTCCAAAACATTACATAGACCCCATTAAAACCCAATCAACTGCCTGGGTTTTGAAACCCTTAATTCTGTTATACTTCTCTTGGTGAACGTTATGACGGAAAAAAGGTTCAAATCGATTCATGTTTCAAGAACACTTTATTGCATGGATGGATTATATTTCATATTCCATTGTGTCAATAGAGATATGCAGCACATATTGTGTAGCTTAGAATTAGCCTTTAAGCACTACTTTAGATATAGATAAATCATAAAGTAAACACAATCGTAAAGCATAAAGTGTGAAGCATAGCTATGACTGGTCTGGCTCACATTGTCCGCGGTCGGTATTTAGCGACCGATTTCAGTTACGGTCTCGCTCGACTGCTCGCTGTGAACTCTCTGTATCTGCACATCGATTGGTTGTCGGTAACCTAGCAAACTAATGTGCGTGTCAGGCGTCCGACAACAAACAAAAAGCATTCCACCGAGACAAGACAGTTCAAATTAGTAGCGGTTGGCCTTGAAACGAGTGGTTCTGCTGGAGGTCGAGATAAGACGCTGATGACGCTCCATTAGGGCCGAGTTAAAGGCTCCACCACGCTTTCTTCTGCCTCAACATCTGGCATCGCTGACGTGGTACACAATCAACTGACTCTGTGTTTATGCTGTACGGCCGCAGCAAACCGCTCTGAAGTGGATCAAGATTCTAGATTTTTTTCCCCCTTACCAAAATAGTTTTGCCAGCTAAAGGGCCGGTCACATAGAACAGCCTTTTTTAACCCACTCTGCTTCTTTTTTTTTCCAATGGTGCTCTAAAGAAAAGCAGAAGCATATCAACAGTAAGTATGTTGATGGGAAAAACGTCAACAGCAAGTAGCACAGCATACGCTGTTGACTACTTGCTGTTGCTACTGTAGCAACTTGCCTTTGACTTCCTTGTATTTAGCTAGCACAGCACACCAACCTTTTAGCTCACACAGCACAACATCCTTTTAGCTAGCACAGTAACCATGCTCTAGACGTCTTTCTGCTTTTTAACTAGCGTTAGCCTCCTCATTAGTCCATTTGGACCGCCCAAACGGTTTAGGCACAAGGGTGCACTTCAACCGCAACCTAGCTAGCTTTCGGTTTGTAGCTGGTGCTAGCCTCTTTTTGGGTCTTTTTTGTTTTAAAGTCACTTCCAGCTGTTTTCACCAGGCCGTCCGTCCGTCCGTGTCGGTTGCGACGTGGTTCCATGTGACCGACCCCCTATCTTAAGTGCGCGAGTGGGTCAACGCCGCGACACTTTTATGGCAGGGTAACTGATTTATGCCCACGCAGCAGCCCCCTGCTTGTCCTTTCACATGCTCCCCCCTCTGACCATGGGAGTCCCCGCTGAACCACCAAGGATTTGTCTCTAAATAAATATCAGAGGGGATCCATCATAGTCTTGTTGAAGGCCGGAGTCGAAGGCGGGGGGGGGAGGGACGAGCGAAGGAAGAGGAGAAGGAGCAGAAGAGGGAGGTTGAGAAGGAAAAGGGGGAGAAGAGGGAGGTTAAGGAGGAGGAGGAGGCGGGTGAGGAAGTGAGAGGAGCTGGAGGAGGAAGAGGAGGACAAGCAATAGGAGGAGGAGGAAAAGGAGGTGGAAGTGGAGGGGGGGGGACAAGAGGTGGAGGAAGAGGACAAGCGATAAGAGGAGGTGTAGGAGGGGGAGCGAGAGGAGGTGTAGGAGGGGGAGGCCACGGTGAAAGAAGGCGTCGGGGGGGAGTAAGGGTTTTAAGGGGGAGGAGGAGGAAGGGTCTTAACATGGCCCAACCTCTGGCCACACACCCGCTCCCTCCCTGGGAGACGACTCTCTCTCTCTCTCTCTCTCTCTCTCCTCTCCCTCTCCCTCTCCCTCTCCTCTCCCTCCCCCTCCCCCTCCCCGCACAGCGGTCGGGAAATAATTGAGCTGGGATGTGTCAGATCAAGTACCGGTGAGATGTGGCCCCCTGGAGAGAACACCTCCCTGGCCCCTGCTAACTCCAACCCCCCCCCCCCCCACGGCGGCCCTTTCTTGTGCTGGAGTCCGCGGCTCTGGGGGGGCCCCTGCTCTGTCAGTCCGGCGCCCCGGGAGCCCCCTTGTCAACCGACACGCGATACTTTAGTCAACAAAATGGCTGCCGATGGAACTCCCATTGTCGGATCAGCGGGCTGCTGCTGTGTGTCCGGGACGGAGCTCGGTGGGGGAGAGAGGGGGAGAGAGGGGGAGAGAGGGGGGAGATCTGATAGAGGGCTCAGGGTCAGTGGACCTTGCCTCTCCTTTTCTCCTTCTCCCCCCCCACCCCGGCCCACCCCGGCCCACCCATCAACTCCCCGCAGTAGAGGCAACGAGGTGTAAATTGAGGAGGGGGTCTCGTTCGGGAGATGAGAGGAGAGGAGTTGAGCGGAGGGGGAGGAGTGGGAGAGGGAGGGGGAGGAGTGGGAGAGGGAAGGAGCGGGAGGAGGGGGGGGAGGGAGGGGGGGGAGGAGGAGGCGGTGAGCGCAGGAGCAAGGGTGGGGGGGGAGAGGGGAGCAGGAGGGGAGGAGAGGGGGGAGGAGGAGTGGAGGAGAAAGAGGAGGGAGGTGGGAGGGGGAGGCCGTAGAAATTGGAAAGGGATTCCCATCGATGAAGCAAGGATGGCTTGAGAAGGTAAATAGAAACCACTTGTTATAACAGGAACTGGAGACGTATAGCTCGTAGTTCTTCGTACCGGCTGCTCTCTTTGAGAGTATGGCCGTTCGTAATCATGTGCAGATGGGGGCGGGGGGGGGGGGGGGGCTACCTACGCAGCTGTCTCTCTGAGAGGAGGAGAGGTGTTGTGGTGTCAGTTCGAGTCAATCCCTCTGGCAGGGCCGGGTGTCTCTCCAAGGCTGGAAGCCCTCAGATGCTATCTGGTGGTCAGAGGACCTGCACAGGGGTCCCACTCTGCTTCTGACCTCTCATCCCCTGTCCGTTCCCCTCCTCCTCTGAGAGGGGAGATGTAAACCACCGACGGACGGAGACGTTTGGCGCCTGACGAAGGAAAACATGGGATGGATGATTGATGAGTGGGATGTATTTATTACATCTCTGGGTTCAAGCCCCGATGTACATCTTGCCAATCCCCGAAATATTTTGTCTTTGTCTGACTTTGTCGTGAAGAGTGAGACACTGGTTTTGAGTTTGAAACCAGAGCAGGGTTTCAAAGTCGTTTGGTTGCCTCTTCGTCGTGAAGCGTGAGACGTGGTTGCGAGTTTGGAAACGCAACCAGGTGTTGACTCCTGGCGTTTGGTGACGGCCTCATCTTAAGTGAAGAGTGAGACATGGTTGTGGGTTTGAAACCCGAGCAGGTACTGACTCCTGGCGTTTGCTTTCCTCTCCAGCGGTGCCCAACAGCACCAAGAAGGCGGAGGAGGACAAGAAGCACAGGGACTGCGCTGACGTTTACCAGGCAGGCTTCCACAAGAACGGGGTCTACACCATCTACATCACGCTCCAGGAGACCAAGAAGGTGAGGCGATCGGTCCAGGGTGGTCCGGTCCAGGGCTGTTGGGGGAGGGAGGGGAGGGAGGAGGGGGAGGAGGGAGAGGGGGGGGAGGGAGGAGTGAGGGGAGGCGGGGGAGGGAGGGGGAGGAGGGAAGGGGGGGAGGGAGGGAGGGAGGGAGGGGGGGGATCACTGTCAGGAGCTCTGGAAGTACACCTGGCGCGCGGCCAGAAGGTGAGAGAGAGCAGGTGCTCCCAGCCTTCCTGTGCGGAGGCGAGGGGGAGGGGGTGTGTGCGACCGTGAGAGAGAGAGAGTGTATTTGGGGTGTGTACATCGTCGTAAATGCATTTGGTTTTCGCGAGGGAGAGTGTGTGTGTGTGTGTGTGTGTATGTGTGTGTTTGTGTGTGTTTTTGTACATGTTGTAAGTATATACAGCATGTCAAACTTTTAACAACGGTGAATTTCTGCGTGGATCTGTTGACTTTATGAGGAACTATCGTGTGTGTGTGTGTGTGTGTGTGTGTGTGTGTGTGTGTGTGTGTGTGTGTGTGTGTGTGTGTGTGTGTGTGTGTGTGTGTGTGTGTGTGTGTGTGTGTGTGTGTGTGTGTGTGTTGATGTGTGCACATGTGAAAGTGTGTGTGTCTGCAGTTAGTTTAGCCAACTTGTGTGTCTGTGTGGGTATATGACAGTCAGGGACATTTCAGTAACTCACTCACAAACACAGATGATGTGTCACATGACATTAAGTCAAATCAGTTACCACACACAAACGGCACGTACAATTCTATAGAACGTTTATGTTACCGGCGAGAGTTTGTGACGATTTTGCATGTTATTTTATTTTATTTATTTTTTTTTTGTGACCTGGCCACGATACCAACACTACAAACAAAAACAACAAAAGCATGTACAGAACATAGAAAAAAATACAAAAAAAAGAAAATGCATTTCACATCAACACATAACACCCTTACCTTATCACACAGCTTATTTGAACACTCGGTTCTGATTGGTCCGTCCCGTTGTTGTGTAATTCGGACATCTGACTTTAATAAGAGCCTGACGGACGTCCTGGTGACCAGGCCTCTCACGCTGCCTCCACGCCCGTCTCCTCAATCAGCGTGGTCGCTCCCCTCCCTGTCCACGCCCCCCTCCACCCCCTGGGGTCACACCCCCCCCCCCCTCCCTGTCCACGCCCTCCCTCCCCCCCCCCTGGGGTCACACCCGTCCCCTCCCTGTCCACGCCCTCCCCCCTCCCCCCAGTGTTTAAAGACGTGTTTTGCGTCCGTGTCCATGCTGTGTCCGGGACACCCCCGTCACCCCCTGTTCGAGGTGTGAGCGTGTGAAATGAAAGTGTGTGTGTGTAACCGTGTGTGTGTTCAGCTGCGTGGGCAGGCCAGAGGTGAGGAGGTGTTCGCCCTGGGCTCCCCCGTGGCCTGGCGGCCATCTTGGATCTCAGCGCTAGCTTTAGATCCCAGTCCCCCCCCCCCCCCCCCCAACCGAGCTAGCGTGGCCACTAGGACAATAAGGCACGATATCAGCTTACACACCAGGGGCTAAGGTTAAGGGCCCCTTATGGAGCCGTGTGTGTGTGTGTGTGTGTGTGTGTGTGTGTGTGTGTGTGTGTGTGTGTGTGTGTGTGTGTGTGTGTGTGTGTGTGTGTGTGTGTGTGTGTGTGTGTGTGTGTGTGTGTGTGTGTGTGTTAGAGCTTAGATCGGGCCCAGAAATCAAGCCCGACCCGTCCTGAGCCTGTGCACGTTCTGTCCGAGCCCGGCCCGACCCGACATTTTTTTTAATACATGTAACTTTGTACACATTTGTAACTACGCCTACTCTGCTAAATATATATTTAAGGGATGATGTATGGAACGCCGGTCATTATCGGGAAAATAAGCCCCGACAGGGCGAACAGGACTCCGACGCGTTGGAAGGTGTCTACTTCGCCCCGAAGAAGCATATTTCCGATAATGACCGGCGTCGTTCTATACATTATCCCGCTTATTACACGGCTACTAGCCAAAACGAAAAAATAACTTCACATGGTGTGTCCTTTTACAATTGATTCGTTACCAGCATTCGTAGTGTTGATCAGCAGAGAAATAATTTGTTCGCAAAGACGGTGACGTCGCTTAGCAACGGAAGACGCTGGGGTTCACAAGTTACCGGAGGACTACCCATGAAGTGAACGGAGCGATCCACTGCATTGAGAAGACCCGTGGAATAAAGGCCTATAATATTTCTGTTTATGGCATAGATTTTTCCTCAGATTAGGCGAATAAACCAATGATAAAAAAAATAATAATAATCGCCGATCAAAGGCCCGGCCCGACCCTGTCCGCGGGTCGGGGCGGGCTTGGGCTCGGGCAGAGAATCTAAACTCTAGTGTGTGTGTGTGTGTGTGTGTGTGTGTGTGTGTGTGTGTGTGTGTGTGTGCGTGTGCGTGTACGTGTGTGTGCGTGTGAGATCTGGAGCTATGGGTCTGGGAGACCGGCCTTGATGCTGAGAAGTGCATGACTCATGAAGTAGTCTGAAAGGATGTTTGAAGATGCTGTTGGGGTTCTGGGGTTCGGCGCAGACACACGGCCCGTTCCCCGCGGCGGTTCAGATGAAGGAGCGGCCTCAGTGTTTTCATCAGCGGTCCGGTTGCTTTATCTGAGGTGATGCTCCGGAGAGAGAGGTCAGATGGAGCCCAGGATTCTTCTGGACTGGGAGGCCCAGGTCCCTCCTGGGCACTGAGTGATTTGCACTCATGCGCTGTCTCTCTCTCTCTCGCTCTCTCTCTCTCTGCTCTCGCGTCTCGCTCCTCTCTCTCTCTCTCTCTCTCTCTCTCTCTCTCTCTCTCTCTCTCTCTCTCTCTCTCTCTCTCTCTCTCTCTCTCTCTCTCTCTCTCTCTCTCTCTCTCTCTCTCTCTCTCTCTCTCTCTCTCTCTCTCTCTCTCTCTCTCTCCACACTTTTGTGGTTTGTGTCTGACGTTATGTGTGACTTTATGTGCATGTGTGTAGGTCTACTGTAACATGGAGTCAGCTGGTGGCGGCTGGACGGTCGTTCAGCGCAGAGAGGACGGGAGCGTCGACTTCCAGAGAACATGGAAGGAGTACAAGACGGTGAGACGCACGCATGCACGCACGCACGCACACACACACACACACACACACGCACACACAATAGATACACACACAAACACACATTCAGACACACACAAACAAACACACTCTCTCTGTCTCTCCCTCTCTCTCTGTCACTCTCTCTCTGTCCTTCTGTCACTCTCTCTTTCTCTCTGTCTCTCCCACCCTCACACTCTCATACACACATAGACATTGGCGCGTAGCAGAGATGTGGACTCGAGTCACATGACTTGGACTCGAGTCAGACTCGAGTCATGATTTTGATGACTTCAGACTCGACTTGACAAAATTACGCATGACTTGCGACTCGACTTAGACTTGACTGCTATTGACTTGAGACTTGACTCGGACTTTGCCTCTTTGACTTGTATTGACTCGACACGTCTTGAGTCAAAAACATTTATTGTTTTAGATATCTAACCTATTTCCCGCCTAGAGGGCTAGACACCCTAGACGCATTCACTTCCGTGAAGATGAAAAAAAAACAGCGAGCAAAGTCAAATCTACACTTTAATATTATCAAAACGAAATTTCGATATCATTTATACTTTATTCAGAATAACAGTTTTAGTTTCATATCTGCTGCGTTTTGAGTTAGTCCCATTGAAGCTGTCTGGCCAGCCTCTGACACTTAAGACATAGTAACTAAATCATTGTTCAACCGTTTACCTTCGTTCAAAAAATGTAACAAATCTACACACTCATATCTTCAATAATATCTAAACTAAATTTCGATATTATTTATGCTTTCTTCAGAATCACAGTTTAAGTTTTGTATCGGCTTCGTTTCACTTGGTCTCATAGATTGACATTGACGCTGGAGGTGAGGACGTTCAGCAGTGTTGCCAGATTGGGCGGCTTTCTCACCCTATTGGGCTATTTTTTACAACATACGATTTTGGCGCATGCCCATATAACACATTTGAAGACAGAAACAATGAACATATTATAACTGTATTGATAAAAAATGACACATTAGATGGATATGTGGAAATTATGATCAATAGCCTGATAATGACATTGAGTGAAAATACATGGTGACTTGTTCAAGACTTGAAAAAGTTTGGGACTTGGACTCGACTTGGCTTTGGTGTGACTTGGACTTGGACTCGACTTGGCTTTCCCTGTCTTGACTTGGGACTCGACTCGGACTTGACTGTTAAGACTTGGGACTTACTTGGGACTTGCCAAACACTGACTTTGTCCCATCTCTGGCGCGTAGTGTACGTATTTATATAGCATGGGCCCATCGGTGAAACCATGAAAGGAAACAGAGAGGAGCATCCTGTTTGGTCTCCTCTCTGATTGGTGCTTAAGATAAACCTGCTGCTCAAGGGCTCTGGCGGTTGGTCAGCTCACTGAAGAGAGACCAGCTGATGGAGGAGAGACCAGTGGAGAGAAGAGAGACCAGCTTGTGTCTCTCAAACGACCGGCCCCTCACCGCCGGAGTGGCCTGTTGCAGTGTTTCATTCTGTGTTTCTGTTACACAAAAACAACCGCTGTAAACATTGTATTTCTTTAATAATACCGCAGCAACCAATGACGCAGGGCTGGTCTGAATACACGCTATCAGGGAATTTTCCTCCACAATAAAAGCCCTATTGTAGCAGTTGAGCCGTCGGTCATCCCAGCATTTAAACCGTGCGCAGAAAGAAGAGTGAAAAATGAAATAGTGGCCGCCGTGGATTAAGGCTCCGGGCGGCCGTGTCTTCATGTAACCACGGCAACAAAACAACGGATTTGTTTCCGTCGGTTTGCGTCGCAAACCCCCCCCCACCGGTCGGCACCCGGAGTCGACCAATGGGGTTGTGCCTAACATGGAGTCTATTCCGCCGCATATCGTTGGACTCCGTCTGACTCAGAGTCCGGTCGACAGATTTAATGCACTTTCCTAAAGTATGTGAGACTTTCTGGGACTGTTCCGTGGGAAGGGGGGGCTAGAGTGTTCTCGAGGCTGATACGGGGCCGCGGTCTGTGTCCCAAACGCAGTCCTGATGTTTTTAACGTTATAAGCGGTGATGAGGATCTGCCAGGACAGACCAGGCAATCTTTCAGATATTACTTTATTATTTAGACATACTAGGGTTTGTTTATGGCTGATGTTGAAAGCCAGAATGGAGACTCATAAATACCCCGTAAATACCCCATAAATACCCCATGAATACCCCATGAACACCATATAACTCATACGAGGTCAAACTGACCTTTGCACACTAAAATGTGTCCAAAACCAATTTGTAACGTAAATTCAAACAGCGTCCATAATGATGGATTCCGAGATCTTTCTCAACTGATCCGATATGGACATAAGTGATGTTCAGGGCCAACATTTCACATGAACCGAAACGTAAACTTCCTCAATGTTGATTGAGATAATTCTCCAGAACAAGAGAAGGGTATTGTGTTCAGACAGGGGGGGGGGGGGGGGGGTATGTATGGCCAAAGGGGTCTAGTGAGGACACTAGGCAGAGGCCGGCCTGGTGGACCGCTCGTCTGCGCTAACCGTCTCCAAACTAGGGGATCAGGTTCATGCAGGTCCAGATGAGCCCGGCACTCGGACTGAGTGAAGAGAAACAGAATGCAGCCACGCTGAAAGATCCAGAGAGAGAGAGAGGGAGAGAGGGAGGGAGGGAGAGAGGGAGAGAGGGAGAGAGAGAGAGAGAGAGAGAGAGAGAGAGAGAGAGAGAGAGAGAGGGAGAGGGGGAGGAGAGAGAGAGAGGGAGAGAGAGAGAGAGAGGGAGAGAGAGAGAGGGGGTGAGGAGAGAGAGAGGGAGGGAGGGAGAGAGAGAGAGAGAGAGAGAGGGAGAAGGGGTGAGGAGAGAGAGAGAGAGAGAGAGAGAGGGAGGGAGAAGGGGTGAGGAGAGAGAGAGAGAATGATGGATGGCTAGAGAGTGAGAGCTCATGATGGAGAGTGATTAAAAGGTGATAGCGAGAGATGGAAAGAGGGAGATGATGATGGAGAGAGAGAGAATGATCAAGCGAGAAAGATAACGAGGAGATAATGAGGAGAGAGGGATAAACAACAACAGAGAGAGGAGGTGAGAGATGTCGATGGAGAATGATGGAGTTGGATGGGAGTTGTAAGGGATGGTGAGAAACAATGAGAGCGAGGCAAGATGCACAGACTTCGGAGAATTTCTGCTCTCTCTCCCTCTCTCTCTCTCTCTCTCTCTCTCTCTCTCTCTCTCTCTCTCTCTCTCTCTCTCTCTCTCTCTCTCTCCTCATTCCAGCTTCTCTCTCTCTCCTCTCTCTCTCTCTCTCTCTCTCTCTCTCTCTCTCTCCTCATTCCAGCTGCCCTGTTTCCCATTCCTCTAGAAACCACTGACACAGCAACAGTCCGTGGTTAAACACATTCGGCTCTATCATCATTGAGTCTCGGGGAATGAAAGCTTTTGGCCGGCATGCTCACTGTAACACTGTTGCTTCTGTTGTCGTTCTCACACCTCGTAGTGTGATGAAAACACTGGTAGCACACTGTCCTATTGTGTTCCTTGCACCATGATCTATATATTTACATTTTACGCAATAAACCAGCACTGACACCTACCCACAATCCCCTACTTATACCTCAATCTTACTATATTTCGCACTCAAACCCAACACACACACAAACGCAAACACAGACCCACAAACGCATGCACGTACACACACACATGCACTCACGCACACGCATGCACGCACACACACACACACGCACACAGCCACATACAAACACAGACATACACACAACGCTAGGCAAGACGCCCAACTCGATAAAAACCCTTGCGTCGCCCTGTCTGTGATCGATGCCTGCGTGCACGCATCGATCACAGGCAGCACGAGGCAAGACGCCACTCAGACAAAAACAGAAACTCAGCACCGGGTGTGATGGATGCGTGCAGGCAGGCGTCGTGCGTTGTGTGGATTGTCCTTGTCTGTCCTCTGGATGTGAGGCCGACGTGCTGATGTCTTCCCCATGTGTGGTTCCACTAGGAGAGGAGATGGAAACAGGGCCACTGACTTCAGCTGGTACCACTTTCCACCTCCATTTTGTTTTTTTTCCAGCAGGTACAGTCAGAGAACGCCGAGCCAACTGCCGTCTGACTACGCCAGCGCTGTAATCCGTCTCGATATTATTAGCGTTATTCATTCTATACATTTTTACTTACTTACGTCGGATAATTGCGCTCAACTGAAATTCACCCGGCGAAGGTTGGTCGTGTTACAAGAATAAACTAGAAAAACACTGTAAAGTTGAATCTATGTCGAAAGGAAACATTGCAAAAGGGGTTTTCTCTCTCCTTTCTTACAATGTATATCAGGTCTCCGTAAACCGTTCTTTATCTTGATGCTTAGAAACACATGACGATGCTTTGGAGCTTTCCAAAAAAACGTCAATATCTATTCAGCGGCTCCAGAGGGACATAGATTTAATCTCTCCATGAACAGGGATGGAGATTTAGAAGGTTGTTTTGGTCCATTCGGATATAAACTGATTTATATAAGGAGTCTTGCTGGTATTTCAGAGCCAGTTATTCGAAACCTGGCCGTCTCCTACGTTTTAGATAATTTTATTGGAAAGGACGTTTATATCATTGACGCATTTCTTTATTTTTTAAATAGTTTGGTTAGAAGAAAACATTCTCTTCCTCTTTCAGTCTGTTTTACATTAAAAGTACATTTATTTCTACAGTCGCGTTTCTATATGGCTTTTTTACATTGCACTTAAATTCAGTTTAAGAACAACAAACCAATAAAATGAGTTTGACCCTATTTTCCGACTGATAATGTCCCTGTGTGAATTATCCATTTCCATTTAGTTTTCCGCTTACACCTTCTTCCATTTCATCCAAAGCGCGTCAAAAGCAAGTGCAGTCCCTCGGAGAACGCCCGTGTGGAACCTGAACAATGTGTTGCTGCACAGAGTTCTGCACCACTGATAAGGTCCGGTGACAGTCGCTCGGGAGGTAGAGCTGGTTGACTTGTAACCGGAAGGTTGCTAGTTCGATCCCCGGCTCTTCCTGGCAGAGTGTCGAGGTGTCCCTGAGCAAGACACCTCACCCTGACTTTACTTGACGAGCTGTCTGTCGCCCTGTATGGTCGACTCCGCCGTTGTTGTGTTAATGTGTGCATGAATGGTTAGTAAGTCGCTTCGGACAAAAGCGTCTGCTAAATGAGAATGTCTGGTTCCTCGTGTCCGCAGGGCTTCGGGAACCCGGCTGGGGAGCACTGGCTGGGGAACGAGTTCATGTACCTGCTGAGCAGCCAGCGGCCCAACATCCTGCGAGTGGAGCTGACCGACTGGAACGGACACCAGGCCTTCTCCCTGTACGACCGCTTCCTGGTAGGCAGCGAGAAGCAGAACTACAGGTACACCCGCCGTCGTAGCATCTACACAACTACAGCTATCCACCATGTAGCCTAGCGAAACTGATAGTACAACTACAGGTACACCCGCCGCCGTAGCATTCACACAACTACAGCTATCCACCATGTAGCCTAGCGAAACTGATAGTACAACTACAGGCACATCTTCCGCCGTAGCTTCCACACAGCTAGGTATCACATGTAGAATGTAGGGACATGTAGGGACTACTGGTAGCCCCGCCCAACTAACCTATTCACACAACTACAGGTATCCACATGTAGTCTGGCCCAGTCTGTAGCAGAACTAGAGGCAGACCTACCGTAGCTTAGCATGCAACACAACTACAGGTAGAATTACCGTAGCTTGGCACAACCTGCAGCAGGACTACGATGCCCGGCATGGCATTCATACAACTACAGGTATCCACGTGGTGCATCAGCACAACCTGTAGCACAACTACAGGTAGACCTACCGTAGCACAGCGCAATCTGTAGCAGACCTACAGCTCCCAACGTAGCATTAGCACAACTAAATGTACCACTGTGTTGCATTATAACAACCTGTACGCCAACTTGAGGAGAAAAACAAAAATTGCCTGATATTATAATACAAAACTACCAAAACAAAGCTTAAAACTCTTAAAAGCCTTTACTGATTTGATATTCACTATCCACAGCCTTAAGGGGTTTCAGAACGATACCGATGTCGACAGCTGACTGATCGCGAGGATTAGCATTCTCTGGTTCTGAAACCTTAACGATAGACGTGGATCTTATCACTGCTTCCTCACCACAGAACGTTCCAACGACTTGTGTTCGGGCCGCTGTCCCACTCTGGTCCACTCTGAGTAAGCGGGGGGTAGGGGTTTGAACAGTTTGAACCCCTGGCAGAAAGCTGTGGAAAACCAACTAGGAATTCTGGAACATTCTGGTAGCGCTGACTCTCTGGGTTTGCACCGTGTCAGCCCTCTGCTCCTCGACCAAACTGATAAGAGCTCTCCTTAGTGACTTAGAAGTACTTTGAAAGACTTGTGTTTGTTTTAGAGTTTGCCTCCATTAAAATAATCTGTGGGAGGGCTTTGCTTTAAATCGGAGATTGAGTCTGTTATTCAACCTCTGATCCTTTTAAAAGTGCTTTCTGGGAAAACGCGGCCGTGTCAGGTGTTTCCTCATGATCGTTCAGTTCCTGGGGGCCGTTTGTCGGGAACAATTTGAAGGTATTGCCTCGGGTTGTGTGATGACAGGGTTCCACTATGGGATAACTTTTTAGTTTTTTTCGCTTTGGTTTTGTTTCAAAGGCCTTGGCTTTTGGTTCGGGGCAGAGAGGTTTTTATTGGTCCGCTATCTAAGTGAATGTCATGGCTCTAGCTAGCAGTGCAATCGCTATTCTATCTGTTTGTCGAACTCTATCAGAGATCAAGTGGTTTGTTGTGACTTCAGACCTCAGAATAGCTTTGGTTTATTTATCACATTTCTTTCTCTGGGTATCTGGCTCGGTTGTCAAGGACGCATATCACCAGGAATAGCTGAAGTTGAGAGTTCATATCTCTGGTAAACTTTTCAGTTTACCAGACTATTTTCTCTAGGGCTGGGATGAAGATATGAGGTTGGTCCAAATTTCGACATGTTTTGACCATTATTTGACCATCATCCAATCAAGGTTTAAAATGTAACAGTAAAGTGCATCACGGTCAATACACATTTCTTTATAATTTCAAAGCATAATAAAAAGCTCACTCTTTGAACTATTACTTAATGAAGAAATAATAATAATTATAATAAATATAATAACAATACAATAATCATCAGTTGGAATTTTTTATCGCAGATCGTTTTTCATCTTTGAGATATTTCACCGCTTTCCCGGAAATGACAAACACAAAAAAAACTAAGCACTGCATCTCACATTTCTACTCACTTCCTCTTCTAACTGATTTCTCAGCGTTCCTCTTTCCATCCCAATCCCCTCCCTCCCCCCTCCCTCCCTCCCTCCCTCCCTCCCCTCCCTCCCTCCGCTCCCTCCCTCCACTCCCTCCTCCCTCCTCTCTCCTCCCTCTCCCTCCTCCCTCTCCCTCCTCCCTTTTCCCCCTCCCCTCCCTCCTTCCTTCATCCTTCGGACCCTGGTTATGCCTCGCTCGCTCGCTTCGGCCCCCATCCCCACGCAGAGCAGAAGAGAAATCCTGGCCCTCCTTCAAGGCCTCTCGCCGGCCTCTCCAGAGGCGGTTGTTTACGAGGCAGATCGGTGCGGCGATCTCTATAAATAGATTTGTCCTCGGATAAATACTTGACAAGGCATGGCAGGAATCGCCCGCGATTTGGCTCTCGGAGACGCACCGCGAACCGGGGGCGGCGGGGGGGGAGGTGGACCGGGGGGGCCGACCAGGGGGCCCGGATGCTGGGACGTGTACTGATGAGTTGTTTCTGTCTCTGGCACCTTGCGTCTCGTAACCGTCAACGTCTCCAACGCCGTCCAACCGGCTGACAGACGGGGACACTGATTTTTGGGGTTGCTGGAGAGAAAGTGATTTTTGAGGTTTTGGTGTCTGTCTGAAGGGGTGCCCAAGTGGGAAGCGGTTTACTGGAAGACACTCGGCAGCATACAGAGACGAACAAACATTTAGAGGAGGCTGAAGGGATGATAGGCCTCGCAAAACACTTGCAGACGGTCTCAGTTCTCTCTCTCGGTCTCTCTCTCTTTCTCTCTCTCTCTCGGTCTCTCTCTCTTTCTCTCTCTCTCTCTCGGTCTCTCTCTCTTTCTCTCTCTCTCTCTCTCGGTCTCTCTCTCTTTCTCTCTCTCTCTCTCGGTCTCTCTCTCTTTCTCTCTTTCTCTCTCTCTCGCTCTCTCTCTCTCTCTCTCTCTCTCTCTCTCTCTCTCTGTCTCTCTCTCTCTCTCTCTCTCTCTCTCTCTCTCTCTCTCTCTCTCTCTCTCTCTCTCTCTCTCTCTCTCTCTCTCTCTCTCTCTCTTTCTATCACTCTCGCTCATTCTCCCTCTCTCTCACGCACACACACACACACACACACAAACACAAACGAACACACACACACACATAAACAACGTACCAATTCACACACAACCAAAACAAAGGCCAGCACAGGCGCAAACACGTACACACATGCCTGCGCACTGGACGTTTAGGACCAGCAGTCATGTGGCGCAAAGCCGCGCTATAAATCATAAACTAAACAGTCCCTAGACAAAGCAGCTGCTGAGCTAAGCGCTTACCCACACACACATGAGAGAGAGAGAGAGAGAGAGAGAGAGAGAGAGAGAGAGAGAGAATGGAGACCGAGCGAGAAAGAGAGAAGCAGCTTACCGAGAGAGAGAGAGAGAGAGAGAGAGAGAGAGAGAGAGAGAGAGAGAGAGAGAGAGAGAGAGAGAGAGAGAGAGAGAATGGAGACCGAGCATGCTAATCTATTATAAACCCAACCATGTGTGATCTAATCACCCGTGTTTATTACATCAACATCCAAACCACCCATCTTTGGAAGGTGTTTCACCCCATCATCAATAACTTAGTAGATCAATTTCTGTTGAATGGTACGTTTCGGTGTGCACATATTTATTTTATCAATCATGTTAAAACGTCAGTTGTGATTCGGTCTGGCGTACCGTTTTGGCTAGGCTAACACGTTCACTCAAACTTTATTCATAAAGCCGTTTGTAACGCAGTGTGTGGTCAGGGCTGTCGAGACTGATTGGTTGAGGAGAGAGCCGCCATTAGCCGTGCGAGCGTTGAGCTTACTCCGCTGGTGTGTTTTGCGTTGGTTGCTATGGAAACGCTGGGTCATTAAAATGTTAGCATACCAGCACTTTTTGACAGTTTTGAACGATGTTGGATGTCAAGAAGTACTGTGTACTTACAGTATATAGTGTATAATCTTAAACTTGTGTATTTCTGGTGATTTTATCATTGGATTAACGGTCCTTTTTTATTCCCCCTTCCTTCCTCGGAGAGCTGACTGTAATAAAGTGTGACATAAATTAGCGGTTTATTTTAAGGTAGCTGCAGATTCGAACCGTCTGAAGAGTGTATGAGGACTTTGTGAAACCTCTTCCATGATATTTCTCTCCTTTCTCTTTGATCCGATACAACACTATAAATACTACATTCCTGCTGACTTCACACTTTCCAAAACAAGTTTTTTCTGGCACGCTCGCTCTAAATCTAAAACCCCCCCGCACACACCAGTTCTCTCAGTAGCCTGCCCCAAAACACAATTCCAGACTCTGAACAAACAACTAACCCTTGACTATAATTCCCTAACTCTAACCCTATCAACAACCTTAGCCCTAACCCTTACCCAGAATAGATCTCATTACACAACTAGTCAGATAATCAACATTTGAGTCGCTGAGGGCACAAGACTCTTAACCGATTGAAGTTAAATTGTACTTGGGTTTACATTTATTTATTCACATATTTTGTTTATCGATTGCTTTATTTTGTTCTGCTTCATTAATGGTTGTTTATTCATTCACCATAACTATCCAACAACTATTATTCAGCCATCATTCATTCATGTTGTCCTGGTCGTGAACCAGTGACCGAGACACAGACAGGAAACAGGAAGCTGTCATCCAGGAAACGTGAGCTGGCATCAGTTTTCAGTTAGCTCAGCGGTTTATGATGCATTTCCTGCCAACGTTGGCTAAAGGGCTATTTTCTCTTGTCTTCTTATCGAAAGACAACAGTACGGTTACGGTGAGCCCCTGTGAGTCACGTCATCTGATGGAGATAACATGAATGTCGCTCTGTGGACATAGTCAAGTGGGTTTAGCTGACCATTAGCACAATATGACGTGGATGTTCATGTTGACTATGTACGGCCTGTCTGCCCTATCTGTCTGTCTGTCTGTCTGTCAGTCTGCCTGACTCTCTCTCTGTCTGGCTGTCCTTCTGTCTGTTAGCCTGCCTGCCTCTCTGTCTGTCTGTCTGTCTGTCTGTCTGTCTGTCTGTCTGTCTGTCTGTCTGTCTGTCTGTCTGTCTGTCTGTCTGTCTGTCTGTCTGTCTGTCTGTCTGTCTGTCTGTCTGTCTGTCTGTCTGTCTGTCTGTCTGTCTGTCTGTCTGTCTGTCTGTCTGTCTGTCTGTCTGTCCGTCTGTCTGTAGTTCGAAATAAAAACTACAAAGAGAAAGCATCTTTCCACATCTCTTCCTCAGTGCCACGATATCACACCGTAATTGAAAAACGCTAAACGCAGAACCAATCCTTGTTTTCCACATCGTGCATAAAGAGCAGTAAGTGACCCAGGCCGCTATGTTCCTCTCTCTCTCTCTCTCTCTCTCTCTCTCTCTCTCTCTCTCTCTCTCTTCTCTCTCTCTCTCTCTCTCTCTCTCTCTCTCTCTCTCTCTCTCTCTCTCTCTCTCTCTCTCTCTCCATTTCACCAGACGTGTGAGTAATCTGTAGTAATGAGGGCGGCCGGGGTCTGGCCCACAGCACCGACTCTAATTGCCGCGCTGAGTAAATATTGCTGTAGTGCTTTAGTACTTTTTGAAAGGTGCCTCACTGGTGCTTTCCTCTTCATCACATGACAGAGAGAGAGAGAGAGAGAGAGAGAGAGAGAGAGAGAGAGAGAGAGAGAGAGAGAGAGAGAGAGAGAGAGAGAGAGAGAGAGAGAGAGAGAGAGAGAGAGAGAGAGGAGGGGGGAGAGAGGGAAAGAGGGGGGAGAGGGGGGAGAGAGGGAGAGGAGAGAGAGAGAGAGAGAGAGAGAGAGAGAGAGAGAGAGGGGGGAGAGGGGAGAGGGGGAGGGAGAGGGGGGAGAGAGGGAGGGAGGGAGGGAGGGAGAGGAGAGAGAGAGGAGAGAGAGAGACGTTTCTAGTGTATGTAAGATGACGGTAAAATATGACTGTACTGTACATAACCAAACTTGCCTGTACGTGTGCCTGCATGATTGTGTGTTAATGCCGGTGTGTGTGTGTGTGTGTGTGTGCACGTATTTTACCAGCTCTAGTGACCGAAGCATTCAGCTCTCACTGGAAAGGTTGCGGGTTCAAACCCGGGTGTGTGCGGCTCGTCGGTTGGCACCCTTGAGCATGACGTCCGACACCACACGACTCGAGAAACGGTTACCGTGGTGACTTTTGAACATCGAACAACGTTGAACCCAGTTTCACCGTTACAACAAATTATTATTAACGATTACGTTTTCCCTCAAAGCAGCACTCCTGAAACGTTGCATACATCATAAAACCGCCAGGGAAGGTCAGAGGTCAGGGTGAACCGCACGGTCGGGGGAGAGTTAGCGGTGTGCATACATCATGCTAGCATAAGTCCCAGCAAAGTGGTTTCCAACCACAGAACACGCCAGAAACATGAGAGAACACTGCGCTAAAAGACTAATGGGAGAGGAGGGGAGAGAGAAGGAGAGGAGAGGAGAGAGAGAGAGGTGATGGGGAGAGGAGAGGGAGGAGGGGAGGAGAGGGGAGAGGAGAGGAGGGGAGGGCAGGAAGGGGGGGGGGGGAGAGGAGAGGAGGGGAAGAGGGGAGAGAGAGAAGGAGAGGAGAGGAGATGGGGAAAGGAGAGGGAGGAGGGGAGGAGAGAGGAGAGGAGAGAGAGAGGTGATGGGGAGAGGAGAGGGAGGAGGGGAGGGGAGAGGAGAGGAGGGGAAGGCAGGAAGGGGGGGTGGGGAGGGGAGAGAGAGGGGAAGAGGGGAGAGAGAGAGGGGAGAGAGAGGAGGAGAGAGGAGATGGAGAGAGGAGAGGTCGAGAGGAGATGGGGAAAGGAGAGGAGGGGAAGAAAGGAAAGGAGGGAATAGGAGAGGAGGGGAGGAGAGAGGAGAGGAGAGGATGGAAGGGCAGAGGAGGAGAGAGGAGAGGGAGGGGAGAGGAGGTGGGGAGGACGTTAGCGAACGTTAGCACTGAAACAAGTCAAGGCTTAGCATGAGGGATATCGGGGATGAGCATGTCCGAGCCAGAGCACTCGCCGAGGAGTATGTAGAGTATGTGTGCTTGACCCCCCCCGCCCCCCCCCGTCTTGTTTAGGTTGGAGCAGCCCTTGGTAGCTAAGGGTCGCCCTAAGCCCGGGATATTAAAGGGTTTGCGTGCGGTTACGGGCTGATCTCCAAGGGGATTGTTCCAGATCCTCCTAACATGGACGTCATGGCGGACAGATTAACCCGTAGGAATGTTATGATGTAGCTCCCCTAATGTAGTGATACTAATAACTAGAATACATCATATGTAATGTCTGTGTTGTAATGTAGTGTGTCTGATGATTACTTTTTATTAGCCTTTTGAGTAATAAATTGGGTCGAAATAATGATGATACACAAAAGGAAAAACATAGAAATACATTAAAATAATACATTTCCAGACGATATGCCCAGGGGGACTGATGTAGCGGTTGGTCTGTTGCAAAGGAAAAGGAGATGGAGGGATTTATCTTCTAAGTGTTTAACATGATTCTTGGTTTGTATACAGTTAGACTTCCGTCTTTAGCTGTAAAGTTCTCTATGGGGCTACAAGACACCCGGGGGCTAAGGAAGAGAACCCAGCGGGGTCCTAGCCAATCAAACAGCTCAGTGCCTTCAAACCACCTCCCCCCTCCCCCCAGCTTTAGGAAGCATCCCATTGGGTCCGGTGATTAACCTCTGTGATTGGCCAGTCAGACCATAGAGCTTTGGCTTCCAGGTGTCCCAATTGCTTGTCGGAGCCCACCCTTCTGCTTTTCCGGTTCTGACCGGTAGTGGGCAGTTCTGGAAGGCTAAGGACAGTTCTGGGCAGTTCGGATAGTTTCTGACTAGTTCTGGGTGGTTTGGACCAGTTCTGGAAGGACCTAACTGGTTCCGACCGGTTCTGGATGGTTCCGGACAGTTCTGGACAGTACTGGTAGATGAAAGCAAAAATAAGGAAGACTTAGCAAAATCGTGCGAGTCTGGAAAAATAATATTAAAGATTTCAACAGCTTCTCAGAATTCAAGAGCCTTTGCTGCCTAGATTCTAAACCCCCCAGCACACAACAAAACCAGCGCTAATCAGATACACCTGTAGGGCTTCGGGGTTTGTTGCTGGAGAATGAAAAGTATATCCATTATCTGTGTCATATTAGTGTGATGTTCGATTCTTTAAAGACCTCTCATATCTCATGGGTCGACCTCGGGCTCAGACTGATCACAGATGTCGGTTGCTTCAGGACTGTGGTCGGACAAATGTAGGAATTTGTTCCTATGGTGCCTGTACAAAATAAATAACGCACTCAAATTGCACAATGAAAGGACACACATAGTGGACACAAGAACAAACGTATCACTGAGATATTAACACACACACACACACATCAGTACAGAGAGTGCATGAGCCGATATAAGCTTTGTACAAAAAACACACGGAAAGCTTGCAGCCAAAATCCACTTGAATAAACGGTTATGTAAGACGTCTTTGGAATAGACGTTTGGAATGCTATTTTAATGTTGGACATCTTATACTACTTAGTGTGATGTGATAAGACACAAGCCCATTTTTTACTTGGCCTTTTATACGACTCAGAAACTGTACATTTGAGTCGTATAAAAACGTTACAACTCCACGTTTGCGTCCAAGATTTGGAAAAGTAGGTTGCGTGACTGAGCGTGTTCCAGCGTCCAGCCGTGTAGCGGTCGGCTAATCAGCGGCTGAGGTCAGGGGAGGCTTGACATAACGCAAACTAATAGAGCAGGATAAACACATTTTAAAAGATGTAATTGTAAGCCCACCGAATCCCAGCGGTTATGAGTCGTTTGAAACAAAAACACAATATAACACCCCGCAAAAACCGGCCTACCTCACCTGACCCCTTCGGGGGGCGGGGGGGGGGCGGGGAAGGTTTTGGGCTCCATCCCATAATATAAGAATGGCGTAATGTCCCGAGGGCTGGCGTTCATTAGACCCCAGAAACACTATCCCTTGCATTACCCGCGGCTACGGTTGCCGAAACCGCCGCTGTGCCGAGGCGTGTGTTGCGCGCTCTTTGCGGTGGTTGGCGTGGAAACGGAACACCAACAACAATCACCGTCCCCCAGTAGAGTTGTCGGTTTGTCAATGAAACCCTCCCCTCCCCCCTTTTGACCAATCAATGGCGGGTTATTAATGAGGTCTGGGTAATCTCTCGGCCGCTGTTGTTTTCGGTTGGAGACCAGTTGGCCTGAGCGGTGGATTCCTGTAAGGCTTCAGAGGCAGGCTCGGTCCACCATGAAAGGAGACGCCTCTCTTATCCACCTTTCGGTTTTTCTAGCAAGCGGAGCTCTTTTGAGACCTTATTTTGTTGTGAGAGGCCTTAATGTTCACGGTTCACCGCGCGTTAGAGAGGTCTGAAGCCTTTCACTGAGCTCCAGAGTTGTCACGCTTAGAAGCCGATGAAACCCGACGTGCTTTGGCAGCCGGTTCTCTCTCATTTCGTTCCGCACTCTGTCCGTCTCCTTTCCTCACGAGGAGTGCATGGTGCACGTCTTTTTTTTCTGTCTTTTATTAGATCCTTCTTTACATCTTTGATAATCCTTTACCATGATATACTGTATGTGTCAACATGCACACCTTTGTAACCGTGCACCATTGTACCTGAGTTGCTGTCTACCTGTACACCTGTCTATCTGTTTTCCTGTCTACCTGTCCACTGATGTACCTCCAAACCAGTCAACCTGCATACCTGAGTTCCTCCACATCTGTCTACCTGCACTTCTGGGTACCTGTGTTCCTGCACCTTGTGTATCCATTTACCTGTACACCTTTGTACCTCCACACCTGCGCACTAGTCTACCTATGCAGCTGTGTACCTGTCCACCTGCACACCTGTGTACCTGTGCACCTATGTACCTGTTTACCTGTGTACATGCACAGCTTAGTATTGTTCCTAGGAAGAGTTTCACGCTTGTTGAAGTTACTCCTAAGCCCTAGTATTAATCACAGTAAGCAGTCACTTACCAGATATGCTTATTTTATTCTGTCATATTTTTATGAAAACGGCTGCTTTTAATGTTCCAGTGTTGATCCTCTTCGTTTGGCTGGGACAGCGAATGACTCAAAGTACACAGAGCGAGAGGATGAGAGCGTCTGGGTTTACTTTCCCAGGTTTCCCAGATGGACTCATTCCTGCGTACTATCTGCTTGGCTGAAACCATGACAACCCGCACACCTCCTCCTTGATCTCAGAGAGCCGGACTCTGGTCCGTCACACGGATCAGATGATCTGATCCTGGATCAGATTATTATCATGTCCACCACACCTTCCAAACACATCTCAGTTAAAAAGCAATCACTTAAAGACAATCCTTAAAACGAGAAAGAGGCTCTCGGCTAATCCTAAAATAAGTACCTCATCTTTTGTTTGTTTTTCTACTTTTTTTGTGCTTTGACACAAACGTTAATCTGCATTCCCCCACACGATGAAATCCCTCTGACTCGAGAGGGGGAATTAAGTTATTGTCTGAGGTTAAATCCTGTTGGCGTGATAACACACGTTGCGGCTGATGATACAGCCACAGATAATCTGAAGGCTTCCTGTAAATCCCCCCCCCCCCACACACATTGGACCCTCATCGCTGGGAAACGATGTCTAAAATAGAGTTTCACAACCCGGGAACCACAACATGTAGAAACAACCCGTCTGCTTTTTATCAGGCTGGCTGCAGGCCACTTCCTGCCTGCGAGGTGCGTGGTTTGAATCCCGTGGCTTGATGTATGGCCTGCCGTGGTGCCTGCTAGCAGGGTGTGGGTGTGGGGGCGGCAGGGTGGGGTGGGACGACGCTGAGTGTGGGCTGGTCAATGTCGTATCGGGGCCAGACGTCTGGGGTCTGACACGGCGTAAGACCCAGCATCCATCCATACACACACACAGACACACAAGTACAAAAATTCAGATATACACAGATATACACACACACAGATACGCACATACACATACTCCCATTGACAGACACACACGCAAACACACACATATATACACACACACATACTCAGAGGAACACACACAGACACAAACACACACACATATACATGCACTGCGTATGCAGGCATTAACACACACGCCCAGGCACATCCACAAACACAAGCATCAATACTTACACACACAAACTCTCAGACGCACACATAGCCATAAACACACACACACACACAGGCATACTTTCACGCCCTCTCTCAGTAATGCACCCTTTCACACACTTTGTGTTTTCTAAGGCCTCCGATTGGCTGCATGAGTCACCGTTGCGTCTCAGCAGCCCCCCCTATTGGTTTAGGGCCTAAGCTCAATTCCCAACTGTGACTCTGTGGTTCCATTCCTTCAGGTCGTCCACATCTGTCACTGACACAGCTGTCCAAACAGCACAGAGTTCACCAGAAATCGCTTTCCCTTTCTTCCCCGAGGAATCCAGCTGGGGGATTGTCATCAGAGAGGGGCGAATCCATCGTAGTACGAAACGTCAGACGTAATGTCGTGCGACGTCCCACGTCGGCGCTTTTCGATTAAATTCACACACTTGACGTGATCGATGGTCTGTACCTTCAGACACTCTATCTTGCTCTCTTCGTCGTTCTCCGAAGGGAATCCGCCCTTCAGTAGGAGGATGGAGTTTCCGCCACATCGGAAACACCATCATCGTACGAAAGCGACGTTGTACAAAACGTCGGACGACAAGTTCCCACACTGACTTGATCGGCGGTCCGTACACTTAGACACTCTCAATCTTCCTCTCTTTATTATTCCCCGTAGCGTTCTGTACGCCGTCGCTTTCGTACGATGATGGAGTTTTCCGATGTGGAACAACGGTCTCCGTTGTTCCACATCGGAAAACTCCATCATCGTACGAAAGCGACGGTTGTACAAAACGTCGGACGACACGCACACAGCACTTTACGCTGAAGTTCACACACTGACGGTCGGTCCATACGTTTAGACACTCTGTCTTCCTTTCTTTATTGTACGATAATAGAGTTTCCGATTGTGGAAACAACGGGGAAACTCCATCATCGTCCAAAGCGACGTCGTGGCAGTAACACTGACACCAACGACCACCGTTAACGCTGACTCGACTCCCCCTCTCGTCGAAAGATTGGAGATAAATCGGCTTGATCGGTACCTCCACCTCCCTCTCCCCCTGGGGGTCCGCTGAGCCCCCCCACTCCCCCCCTGCCGAGAGCTTCGGGGCCAGGGGGAGAGGGGGGAGAGGGGGAAGAGAGGGGGAAGGGGTTCTGCTGGAGGAATCCTTGTTCTGGCGTAAGGAGGGGGGAGCTGAGCAGTAAGACAGAAAGGTCGGACACGCCGGTCTTTGTTCTGGCGTGCGAGCCTCCTCAGTGGGGACAACGAGAGCATGAGTGAGTGTGGGAGGGAGGGAGAGGGAGGGAGAGAGGGAGGGAGAGGGAGGGGAGGGAGGTAGGGTGAGAGAGAGGGAGAGGGGGGAGAGAGAGAGAGATGGAGAGAGGGAAAGAGAGGGGGAGAGGGGGTGAGAAAGAGAGAGGGGGGAGAGGGGAGAGAGAGAGAGAGAGAGAGTTACAGAGGGGAGAGGGAGGGAGAGACAGAGGGGAGAGGGAGAGAGAGACAGAGGGGAGAGAGACATATAGCGAAACAGAGGGAGAGAGAGACAGAGGAAAGCAAGAGAGAGAAAGAGGGAGATGGAGAGAGAGACATGGCGTGGAAGCCTACTACCTCTCCTGCCCAGTTTCCCTTGGATAAAAGACTAAAACAACTCAACTGCGTACCTGTCGAGCTACCGCTACCGTATTCATTGACTCACACACTCAGCGCTAGCACAGACACACATCATCTCTCTCCAGGGCGAGCCAACCAGCAACACACACACACGCACGCACGCACCACACACACACACACAGTCTGCCCAGTAGCCCCCCAGGGCTGGCCCAGTATCCCCCCCCCTCTCCCAGTCAGTCTCAGTCTGGGCTGGTGATTTAGACCTTCCACATGTGCAGGCCGGCTTGGAGGCGCCTGGTTGGTATTGGTTCAGGTCCTGCGTGTCGTATGGTTAGTGTGTCCACGGCCATAGACAGGCTCATAAATTAACAGGAGAGAGGCTCAAAGCACAGACATCATGGGAACAAGGACTCCATTTCCCAGGATTCTCTAGGTGCCTTTAAATGAGATGGGAGTTTGATAAACTCAATAGAAAATCGGTTTGATTCTGTTTTGTTTTTCTTTATTTTCATCTTTCCGATACATTTTGGCAGCATTTCAGTATTTTGTTTTACTACTTTTCACTTGTCCAATGATTGTGCGTTGGCTGGATTTCACCCAGATAACACACACACAGACACAGACACACACAGACAGACACAGCCCGAGAGAGAAGAGGACGCCATATTCCGAAAAGTACTGGAAAACCGGGAAAAAACTGGAAAGGTACAACTGTGTCGGGAAGAGGAGACGGAAGCACTGGACACACAGAGCATAAATAACTCGGACCTTCAGTGTGTAGTTTTAGACCCATGGGAAGAACACACACACACACACACACACACACATGCAAACACACAGATACACACACAGACACATACCGCACAAAAACACACACACTAACAAAGACAGATAGACGGACTAACACACACACACGCATAGATTTGCACTAAGACACATACACACTAACACACATATACATACACACTAACACACAAACACACACATACATTAACACACACACGCACTTACAGAAAGAGACACACACACACGGAGCTGTGGAAGGACATAAACCTGTCCTGGTCCTAGAGGACAGGTAGCTTAATACCCTGCAGCTGTCATCTCCGTCCCACTGAACCCCACCACTGGGTGATGGTCTCTACCTCCCACTCCCACTGCTTCCTCTAGCTTTGTGTGTGTGTGTGTGTGTGTGTGTGTGTGTGTGTGTGTGTGTGTGTGTGTGTGTGTGTGTGTGTGTGTGTGTGTGTGTGTGTGTGTGTGTGTGTGTGTGTGTGTGTGTGTGTGTGTGTGTGTGTGTGTGTGCAGGCGCGGGCATGTGTGCATCCAGCAGGTGGATCCCCTTCGGTCACACACATGCACACACAGACACACGTACATACACACGTGCAATCACTTGTGCAAATATTATCTATTTGCTCGCTATCTGTCTCTCTTTCTTTTGTTTGCCTTCCTCTCTCTCTCTCTCTCTCTCTCTCTCTCTCTCTCTCTCTCTCTCTCTCTCTCTCTCTCTCTCTCTCTCTCTCTCTCTCTCTCTCTCTCTCTCTCTCTCTCTCTCTCTCTCTCTCTCTCTCTCTCTCTCTCTCTCTCTTTTACAACCTCTGTTTTATTATTGTTGTTTCAGGTGTGGAGAGACTACTGTGTCTTTTCATTCACCTTTTCCCTCTCTCTCGTTCCTCCCATCTGCTCTCTCTCTCGCTCTCGCTCTCGCTCTCGCTCTCTCTCTCTCTCTCTCTACTCTCTCTCTCTCTCTCTCTCTCTCTCTCTCTCTCTCTCTCTCTGCCCTGCCTGTTGATGCTCCTTCCAGAACATTACGTCTCTCTTTTACAACCTCTGTTTTATTATTGTTGTTTCAGGTGTGGAGAGACTACTGTGTCTTTTCATTCACCTTTTCCCTCTCTCTCGTTCCTCCCATCTGCTCTCTCGCTCTCGCTCTCGCTCTCTCTCTCTCTCTCTCTCTCTCTCTCTCTCTCTCTCTCTCTCTCTCTCTCGCCCTGCCTGGAGATGCTCCTTCCAGAAAATTACGTCTTCATTCTCCGTCTGCTACTTACGTTGCTCACATATGTTTCTCCTCTTCTCTTCCCACTCTCCCTCCTCTCCTCCCTCAACCTTCCTCCTCCTCCTCTCCCTCCTCTCCTCCCTCAACCTTCCTCCTCCTCCTCTTCCTCCTCTCCCCCCTCTCTCCCTCCCCCTCTTCCTCCTCATCCTCTCCCTCCACCTCCTCCTCCTCTTCCTCCTCCTCCTCTTCCTCCTCCCCCTCTCCCTCCACCTCCCTCCTCCTCCACTTCCTCCTCCTGCTCTCCCCCCTCTCTCCCTCCTCCTCCCCCCTCCACCTCCTCCAGGTTGTCCCTGAAGAGTCACAGCGGTACGGCGGGCCGCCAGAGCAGCCTGGTGATCCACGGCGCCGACTTCAGCACCACCGACATGGACAACGACAGCTGCCTCTGCAAGTGTGCACTCATGCTCACCGGAGGTAAGGGTGCTACCCCGGCGGCGGCCGCCCTGATTGTCTTGAGTAGCCCAAGCCTGACAGACCAGTGCACGGTTCCTCTCACGGTCTTAGGTTCCTCTTCCTCTGTTCCTCCTCCTTCTTCAGTAGAGACCAGCATGTAGTTCCTTCAGCAGCCTCTAGGTGGTTCAGTATCGTTCAACGTGATTCGAATAAATGTGAATTCAGCCATTATTAATTTGTTTTTTTTTGTTCAGGTAGGATCTCCCTTGCTCGTTCATCTCCATGTACGAGCACAAACAGAGTTTGGGCTCGGGAGCATTGGTTAATATGAATAGTTTTTTGAACGTTAGCATTGCGCCCACCAACTCCAAGCTAACTGACTACTAACTAGCTAGTGCGGTTCATTCTTTTGTGTTCCCATGTGCCACAAAGAATTCAGCAATTGGCATGCCGAAAAATCACAAAACATCCCAAAAATCACAAATTCAAGACATGTACCGTCCCCTACTAATCATAACTCTTATAAATTTTGGCCGTACTTTGAATGTCAAAGACATCCAACTCTCTGTTTGTTTACATAACTCATAGCAAGAACGTCCTGTTCCTTATAAGGATGGCGAAGTCCTGATCCAAGATTCCAAACCAAATCTGCGTCTTACCGTTCGCCTTCTGTTCTCCGTCATCCATTCCTCTTTTACTGTGAGAAGCAGGCCGACAAGCACGCTAAAGTAGCGCCCGGGGCTAGCGACCAACTGTCACAGAGATTTAAGGCTAAACTAATCCCCCTGCTGTTGGAGTCGGCGACCTCCGACCCCAACTCGTGTTATAGGGCAGGGGTACGGCTGTGAGGAGGCCGTCGGGGGGTCTGAAGGGTGAATTATGGTTCCTGGGTCGAGCGTGGGGTGTCGGCAGGGCGGTGGGTCGGTTCATTCATGGTTTCGGATTAGCGGATTCCGCACGTCAACCGTCGATTGGATTTCCCACTAAAAATGTCATGGTGATCTCAAGCGATCATTATAAGATGATGTGTTGTCCAAATGAACACATTTCTGAAGCTACTCAGCGAGACTATCTTTCATCTGTTCCATGTTGCTTTCAATAAAAGATTTTATATAATTTCTGGCTGCAGTTAAGCGGAAAAGAACAGAATTTAACCATATAATTATATTTTTGGAGATGGGTAATGCAGGTGATAGAGACCCACCACATATCCTGGTTGCTAATTGATGCCCAGGTATAATTCACCCTTTAGGCTAGGGTTGTTGTATCATACAGAGACTAGACTACACTACACTACAAACGTAGTTATGAATATGAAATGAACTGTTGATTAAACTGTTTCGACTAGTCATTCAACAGAAACTTTACCCAAAGACACAAACATTGCCTACAGAGACACGTCTTTAAAGAGCTGCTAGCCGTGATGGTTCCTCTTGCCTACAAGTGAGGCTGTGGACATTGGGGCATCGAACCCAGTAGGCTACCTATTGGCAGGGAGGTGAACCTTCTCATCGCTGCACAATCTATGCTCCCCTAAAGGCAGCAGACAGCAGGCAGCTCTAAGAAGTCATGGTGCATGCCATTATTAAAGCTAGGTTTATAGAACCGCAAACGCAAAGAAATATGACCAAATAGCCAAGTTAGCCAGGCTAAGTAGGGCCTACGATTCCAACTGTGCTGCCTGCATCAGCTTAGATTTATTTCCTACGTTTACAAGCATTGCCTTGGCAATGACGGTGATGTCAGTGTCTGGAGTCGAACGTCAGTATTTCATATTTATGGGCTCGGCAGGATGTGTTCATATGCAGTGTTGTTAGGGTCGTGCTAGTATTCTAGTTATTTTGGTAACCATGGTAGCAGAGATGTGGACACGCACACACACAAACACACACACAAACACACAGGGGGGGCGGCGGTAGCTGAGGAGAGCGGGGTTGACTGACAACCGAAAGGGTAATGGTTCAATCCCCGAGGAGTGTTCCTGAGCAAGACATCCTAACCCTAACTGTTCCTGACGAGCTGGCTGTCACCTTGCATGGCTGAGACCACCGTTGGTTTATGAAGGGGTGAAAGTTGAGGTGCAAATGAGCGCTTTTGAGGGGCCACTGGTTAGAAAAGTGCTATAAAAATCTATTATAAAAGTCTATTCAGCATTTACAGTGAAACGCGTGTGTGTAGACATGTAGCTGAGTGTAGCATGCATAAGGGGTTAGGGTGAACCTGGTATAACCCCTCCAGCCCTACCCCCTTGTAACCCTTACCGTCCAGCCCAGGTAAGTGCTCTCTGCTGGGCCAGTAGGGGTCCCAACAGGGGCAGCAGCATGGAGGGACTTGGATCTATAGGGGTGCAGGGGTGGCAGCTGCTCTCTGCCCACTGAGAGGGAGAAAGACTGATGCATGACTGCCTTGGATGGCATCCCAGTGTGTGTGTGAGACAGAGGTAGACGGAGAAAGACGGAGAGAGGAAACAAGAGGGAAGACTTTATTTTGATGTTTAATATTATTTAATATTATTGAACGTAGATGTACTTTATTTAGATTTTCCCCTCGGGGCCTCTTTGGTCCTTTCATGATTCGGTCATGGAGGAGCATGTAGTGGAACATTAAAAGAACGGATACAGGCTGAGGGATTGAGCAAGATAGGCAGTAAAAATTTATTTTATTGTTATTTATGTTCTTTTATTTTTTACATATTTTATTGAGACGTTTTTCACTTGAATAGGCTCCCTCGTCGACATTTTTACATGGACCCATTTTATAAATAAAGTCTAGAAGGCTAATGGGAACTGACCTACAACACGAAATGAACAGTCTCTTCCAGTATCTCAGTTAAACCTGACCTTGATTTCCCCTTTCAGGCGTTTCTTTAAATAGGGCTAGCTTTCCCAAGTGGTTAGCAACAGGTATTAGCAGCAGTTAGCCTTATCGGTGAACTTGATGACACACACTCACAGACACACACAGAAACACACTGACACACTGACACACACACAACACTTTAACAGGCCCTAGTGCCCTGGAGAGAGTTCATGGGAGACGCTCAACCTTTACGCGACCAGGGCAGGTATTCTAACCGCCACATTCTGCTTTTCACGCCAAGACTAACTGCCAACCTCGTTCATGAGCATGGACATTGTGTTTCTGGACTCTAGGCTGTCATTTTGACCTTTAAACAGGGATTATGTTGTTCTTTTTTGTCCTTGTGTTTTTGTCCTTTGTGACATATTGATAGCTGTTCATTGTTACCAAACAAAATCTTGAAGCCAATTTATTTTAGATCGTGGCCATGACCGTTCATACACCAGTGAGACGGAAAGATGAACAGACAAACGTCAGTCTGTTGTTCATCTTTCTTCAGACAGAAAGATAGACGGACAGACAGATAGACAGACCAACAGATAGACAGACAGATCGGTGTCTTGCGAAGGATGCATGGAGGATATGTATTGGATTTCCTTCCAATATCAAGTGGAGCCTCATGTTGTGCTCTTGTACATAAAGGTCATCTTAATAGACTTTTTCTTTCTCCTCATCTGTCGTTCAGGTTGGTGGTTCGACGCCTGCGGCCCGTCCAACCTGAACGGAATGTACTTCGCCGAGGGCCAGCACATCGGCAAGCTCAACGGCATCAAGTGGCACTACTTCAAGGGCCCTAGCTACTCGCTACGCGCCACCACCATGATGATCCGACCTCTGGATTTCACCTAGGACTAGCATCTAGCGACTAGCTACTAGCTCCTGGCTACGTGCTACCACCATGATGATCCACCCTCTGTACTTCACCTCGGACTAGCATATAGCTACTTGTACGTGCTACGGCTATGAAGAGCCGCCCTACAGACTTCACCTAAGAATAGCATCTAGCTTCTTTCTACGTGCTATAACCATGATGATACAACCACAACTTCTGCGAAGACTAGCTACTAGCTGCTTGCTATGTGCTACGACTATGACTATCCCTCTAGACTTTTCCTAAGACCTGCTGCAAGCTACACGCTACTACGAGAGTAAAAACCCATCTTGTAGACTACTGCTAAAAATAGCAGCTAGCTACATGCTACGACACTGACAATCCGCCTTTTAAACGTGTTTCAAAACGTGTTATTTGCTGCTGGCTACACGCTACAACCACAACAATCCAGTTATTAGACCTCTCCTCAGACTAGCTACTTGCTACGTAATGCATGCTATTACCATGACAATCCCGCTATTAAACTTGTCCCAAGACTATAACCTCTCTACGTGTCGCCATAATTAGCCCCTAGCCACTCTTTACTTGCTAGCATGGCTCCCCCGTTGACCTTCTCTTGAGTAGCCCGCCGCTATGCGCTACAGCCGCGATGATTCGCCAGCGACGCTTCGTCAGGGATCGGGTTTCAGACGTTTGTAAAAGGACACTTCCTGTTTGGCTCCGTGCGTGGGATGCAGCCTGGCTCCTAACTGGGACGCTATCGTTGTCTCGTAACCTTTTACACAGATCTCAGTCCACAGGGAGCACTGCCAAGTGGGACCTACTTCTGGGAAAGAGAAACGAAAGAATGGACCCTTTTTTTTGTCTGGAGGGCCAAGCTGCCTAAACCAGACTTGATGCGGATGAGGATTCCTGGTTGGCATTAACTGATGAACTGATTAGCAGGCACATCTCTGTCTCCGCACCCCTGGACCGGTGTGTCGAGGGAACTTTGTTTGTGGAGATCACCTCGATACTTTGTTGGACACTAAGGGCCGTGAAGTGAAGTGAACTGTCGCTCACTCAAAGCAGCACATACCCCCGTCGTCTGTATAATATGAATATATATATATATATATATATATATATATATATATATATATATATATATATATATATATATATATATATATATATATATATATATATATATAGTGTGTTTTTCTACTATTGTCCTTTGTGTCACTTTGGTCCACTATATTACAGGTGGGTGGTGTTGGAGGTTTTATGTAAAGGCCTACTTTGTCTGTTGTTGTGTTCCCATTATAAGGAACAACTGAGGTTATGTAAAAATCTGTCTGGCGATACCTTCTTGGTTATGGCGAGGTCCTTGGCTTGTCTGGTACGCATCCGGTGTTTGAAGAAGTACTTCTGAACAACAGAGTTGTTAAGAGATTCCATCCCCCAACTGTTGTTTGGACTAGGGCCTGAGACAGATTGTGTAACCCTCATTAGAATGTCGATTTACGAATTGGCGGGCGAATGATGCCGACTCGCCAAGCGAATTAAATCAAAATTCTGTCGTTCAAATTCTTGAAGCATTGATGCAGGTGTGTGGATGTGTGTAATGGTTGGTAGTATATCTATTTTTTCACTCGTAGAACAATAAAAATGTGTTTAGTGCTCGTGTTTTCCATGCAAGGTGTAAATAATTGACCTGATCAAAAACAACAGTAGTATAACTTCCATTGAGTGTGAGCAGCAGTGAACCCTTGACAGGATGTGTGTTTTCCCATCTCATTGGAGGGCCTTTTGGGGGCCTGAGCTCTGGTCCGGCCAGAATATATCTCCTTCCTAATAGCTAATAAAAGCGCTGTAAAACACAGAGAGTAAGACGGATACTTAGCCCCTGTCAGAGCTCTGCTGGTTTCTGTGTCAAGTTGAATCACGCACTGGTTCTTCTAAACCAATCACAATTGCACGTCTAAGAACCTTCTCGATGCGAACAGCAGAAGGGAATATATAGGGGAACATCTGGACCCAGAGATAAGAACCAATCTCCCCCCGTGAAGTACGACAAGACGTTATCAGCTGATGTGTTTGTGTGCAAAAATTGCTCTCCCGAGGGGATGAATTCATAGTTAGAGGTTCGGTATTTCCAACCCATGGAGGTTCTGACATCGAGCGAGAAAGAAGAAATGCCCTCAAACCCTCCTTTCCTTTACCTCATCGCGTTGTACATTTGCCGATTTATTTAACGTCTTTTTTTTTTTTCTTTTTTTTGTCGTAACATGTGGTACGTGTTGTGTTTATAAGATTAAAATAAAGAAGCATGAGATGCGCTAATGTTTCCAACGTGGCGGAACCCGTCTCCGTTTATTTTCCTTGCAATCGCCGTGACGACGGACATGATGGTGAAGACTAAGGATTTGAAAAAAAAAAAACACTAAAGGGAATCGTCTCGGCACGTCGGCTCGTCAACGGCGCTGTGGAACCCCGAACCCCTTTCATAACTCTATCTGCCGAATCAGCTCAAACGGTGTGTGTCGGGGGTGGGGGGGGGGACTCAAACACCGGGGGAGACACACTGGGACATAAGACAAATAAAGGTACATATCCTTACACGCACGTGTTTCTTTTTAGGGCTTTCCGCCTCGCTGCGAAAACCCCAGATTAGAGATTAGGTGGAGATTAGGTGGAGGTTAGCTTGTGTTCCCCATCACAGGTAGGTGCGCTGTGTGAGTGTGTTTGTGTGTCTACGTGTGTCCTATAGTGTGTGCATGTGTGTGTCCTACATGGTCTGTGTGTGTGTGTGTGTGTGTGTGTTTGGGTGTCCTATATGGTGTGTGTGTGTTTGTGTGTGCGTGTTCCTATATGGTGTTGTGTGTGTGCGTGTGTGTGTCCTATATGGTGTACGTGTCTGTGTGCGTCCTATATTGTGCGTCTGTGTGTGTGGATCCTATAGAGTGTGTGTGTGTTTGTCCTTTATGGTGTGTGTGTGTGTGTGTGTGTGTGTGTGTGTGTGTGTGTGTGTGTGTGTGTGTGTGTGTGTGTGTGTGTGTGTGTGTGTGTGTGTGTTTGTCCTTTATGGTGTGTGTGTTTGTATGTGTGCGTGTGTGTGTGTTTGTGTCCCATAGGGTGTGTTTGTGTTTGTCCTTTATGGTGTGTGTTTGTATGTGTGTGTGTGTGTGTTTGTGTCCCATAGGGTGTGTGTGTGCGTCCGGGGTGGTGAGGCGCTCTCTCTCCAGCGTGAGGACGGACGGAGGAGCGGGTTGGAGGCGGGGCCACCGTCTCCGCGTGGCGCTCGGTGGATGGTTTACATTCTTGTCCTAATCAGAGGTTAAACAAACGGCCGTCCTTCAGCAGAGACGCTGACCCTGACACCCTCGGCGGAATGCGCCCCGGCACACACACACACACACAGGCACGCACGCACGCACGCACGCACGCACGCACGCACGCACGCACGCACGCACGCACGCACGCACGCACACACACATACACATTACTTGACACACACGCACGCACACTCAACACCCACACATACAGACACACACACCCACACACACTCAACCCACACACATATACCCGGCACATACACACACACGCACACAAACACACAAACACTTGACGCACACACACACACACACACACACATCACACACACACACACATACAGACACACACATGCACACACAAACACACTCAACACACACACATACACTTGGACTCACACACGCACACATATACCCGACACACACATGCAGACACACACACGCACACACACAAACACTTGACGCGCACACACACACACACACACACACACACACACACACACACACACACACACACACTCAACACACACACACATACACTTGGACTCACACACGCACACATATACCCGACACACACATACAGACACACACACACACGCACGCACACACACAAAACACTTGACGCACGCACACACACACACACACACACATATACGACACAAACACCGGACACGCACACACGCACGCAGACGATCATCACACACATACACACACACACACGTGGACACACACACAAGTACACATGGACACGCTCTCAAGACACACACACACACACACACACTCTCGACACACAACTAGGAGGAAGGTCAAAGGTCGGAGGGGGGGGGGGGGGGAACTGTGGCAAAGTTTACGCCTTCACGCCCGGTCTGTTATCCACGGCGACGTGTTGGAGGACCCACGGTGGTGTCTGAATGGCTGGTTCCGAACGGCTGGTTGTGAATGGGCGGAAAGCACTTCCGAGGAGAAAGTTTAGTCTAGTGTCTGTTTGAGCCCTAAGAGAGGGACAGAGATGGAGGGAGGGGGGAGGGAGAGGGAGAGAGAGAGAACATCTGGGGCCGATTCCTGGGCGACGATGGAGGCCCCCAGACTAGCGATGTGGGGTCCGCTGGGATGTTAGGAGATATGAGAGGCTGCTTTGGAGACACAATCGTTAAGCCCTTCAATTTGCATCTGCAGACACACACACACGCGCGCACGACGCACACACACACACACACACACACACACACACACACACACACACACACGTACACACACACACACACACACTCAATGCTCGAACAGGCACACACACACACACACACACACACACACACACACACACACACACACACACACACACACACACACACACACACACTTACACAAAAGGCTCACCCACGCATACACACAAAACAGTAAGATAAGGCTTTATGGCTCCTTGGGGGGGGTGTGGGGTAAGTGAAGGCTGTGTGTGGACGTTAGGTACGAATACGGCAAACCCTGCCCTGGCTGGTCGGGGGGGGGGGGGGGGGGGGTTCAGTTAAGGGGGGGTCGGGGACACAGACTAGGTTAGACAAGGACAGGGTCAGACACAGCCAATCTCGTGCCTAGCGGGCTTTCAAACTAATTTCGTCAAATGTCTGTTTCCATGAAAAGTTCCCGTAAAAGTTAGATTTTACGGGAACGGGGGAATGGTCCCTACCTGTTCACAGAAACGCCGTAGATGTTGCAGACCACAATTCTTTCGAAACACGTTCCACTGCACTCTCCAAGGGCGTTGATTCACCTACGATGTTTGAGAATGAGAATTAATAATTATGGTTTTAGTCGATTATCAGCTAACTATTTCAACACCCAACTGGGACGCGTCACTACCCTACAGTGACATCACAAGTGGGACTGTGATGTCACTGAATTCCGTCTGTTAAGTTCATTGAAGCAAAAAGTGCTTTTCATGATGAGAGTTAAAAAAAGGGGAAAAAGGATCCGGGACCTTGTGTAAAATCGAATTGTATTTAAAGCTTTGAATGGGTTTGATTCCCCCGCAAGGAAACCAGATGAAAGCGATTAGCTGCAGTGTATATGTGGGGCCAGCGTTTGGCTAGCGTCAACACTAACACACACAGACACGTTATTACCCAGAACACCTCAGCATAAAGGCTACATCGAGGCATTCATGTACTGTAATGATATGTGACATTTGGGGGGACCCCTTCATTAACAGCGTTTCACATTAACCTGAATGCATACGCGTCTTAGCCTGGCTTTGTTAAAGGCCCTGCTCTACGAGTCGAAGTTAATTTATAGTTCCTGAATTATAAATAAGCAGTTTGATTGCCTACGATGTGTGCAGGAAATTGCAATAGGTTATCTAGCGATCCAAATGGTTTTATTCTGCACAGAATCTATCTATCTAAGCAAACTCCTGTGTGTGTGTGTGTGTGTGTGTGTCTGTCTGTCTGTCTGTCTGTCTGTCTGTCTGTCTGTCTGTCTGTCTGTCTGTCTGTCTGTCTGTCTGTCTGTCTGTCTGTCTGTCTGTCTGTCTGTCTGTCTGTTCTGTCTGTCTGTCTGTCTGTCTGTCTGTCTGTCTGTTCTGTCTGTCTGTGTGCTGTGTGTTGTGTGTGTGTGTGTGTGTGTGTGTGTGTGTGTGTGTGTGTGTGTGTGTGTGTGTGTGTGTGTGTGTGTGTGGGCGATGTTTGTTTTCCTATCCTAACAGAACAAATATGAGTCAATTTCCCCTTCTCCACTATCAAAATAAGGATCGTAACCTACACTCCTGATCTGGGAAGTCCCCTGGAGCTCATGTTCTTCACATTCACCATCTTCTTCATATTCTCCGACCGGGGCAGGAGTTGAATTGAGAGATGATGGAGCACAGATCAGGAGCTCGGGGCGCCACTAGGCGCTGTGTAGGCGTTGGAGTGCGACTAGGGGAGAGAGAGAGAGAGAGAGAGAGAGAGCGGACTAATGCATCACGCTCAAGTCAAGCCCGCCGACATCGCTGACATCGACTCATCCGACGCCAAGTTACTACGTTTCCTTTCGTTTCTTTCCCCCCCCCCGACATGAATAACATGTTGAAACCCAACACCGGCCAACACCTGTAGCCCCCCGTCCGCTCTCTGCCGAGCGTCTGAAGGCGTTGAGACGAGGAAGTGCGAAGGCAGAGGCTCCCTTCTCCTTCGCTCCTCCGTCACCTCGCGAGACACTGCTGTTGTTCTCTCTCTCTCTCTCTCTCTCTCTCTCTCTCTCTCTCTCTCTCTCTCTCTCTCTACTCTTCTCTCTCTTCTCTCTCTCTTCTCTCTCTCTCTCTCTCTCTCTCTCTCTCTCTCTCCCGCCGGAACGCACCGAAATATTTTGTTATCGCTATTAATATCAAATTAATGTCCAACATCTACGAGTCATTACGCTAGAGACCCGTTATCGCCCTACGAGTACATCGAATGACAAAGAAACTCAAACCGCGGTATTTCACAATATCAAGATCCGCCAGCAGGGAAGAGCTCTCCAGTGAACCAGAGCTCAATCCATCTCTGTCCCGACCGCTTCCTCCTTAATGAAAACTAAATTAATAAAAGATTTCTGCTGGCCGTCTCCGGGGTTTTTGGGGGTTATTGACACCACGGGGAGAGAGGGGGGAGGGGGGGGGGGGGGGGCTGTCTGACCCCGGGGGTTCGGTCCAACCTTGAAAACCTTGATGGGGGCTGGGCGGTGGAGGTGGTGGAGGTGGTGGTGCGGGAAGACTCGGTTTTTTGAGTAGAAACTCCTGTCGTTAGGCAAAACAAGCGGAGAATAGGAGTGTTGGCGTAGAGTTTGGCGAGGGCCCCACCACCACCCCCCCTCCCCCACCCCCACACCCACTCCTCCAATAGGAGCCGAGCGTGATGGATGTGTTGTGGAAGTTGGAGTGACAGTTGGTTTAAAGGGGAGGACAGCTTGAGGAGAAATGTAAAGAAAAAAAGAGAGGTGGAGAGAGAGAAAGGACGTTTGTACTTTGAGCGGTAGCCACAACAACTAATAGTCGGCGCACAAAGTGCTCTCGCCGTGGATAAATTATTGACACACCATCTCTAAATGAACCGACGTACATCGCCGGGTGTCTTCCTGAGGTTGGCTTCCGGCCTCTTAACGTGTCTTAAAACTGAGTAAAAAGCTTGTTGTTGTCGTTCAGATATTGTGGGATGGAATTTAGTCCTCTGTATTTGCAAACCCTTTTATTTGTACAGACGGCGTAAAGTTCTTGAGTTCAAATTCCATGTCTTTGCTGATTCTGATGCGCTAATGCTGCATAGCTAGCATGTCTTCCACTGTTGTGTTCGTACCGTTTGGCTAATATTTCCAACATGCATTTGCTAACATGCTTATGTTATTTCACTAACATGTCTGCTCACGATGAATATCCAAAACGCCTTCACTAATGTAATGTGCTAACACTGTACAGCTAGCACGTCTTTCCTACATCAGGCATAGCAGATGTCATCTTTATTCATTGTTTAACCTCAGCATATACAGTGGTCATTCAACTCAATGTTGACATCAGAGGTGGATGGATTGACCTACCAGCTTTGATTGATGGCCACTGTGATGTCCCAAACTGAAAAATAAATAGGGCCCCTTTAAGGGTTGTAAAAGAGTCTCATCCTCACTCATAGTTGATCTATGGATGAAGCAGTGTGGACGGGGACACGTTAGAGGCTTCAGGGCTGGTCCTTCCATTTCCATCCTCTTCGGTCATACTTGTTTCGATCGGTGACCAGCGTGTGGTTGATTATCCGTTTCCACAGAGTCTTATGAGTTTCACGGTCACACGTAAACGAGGTGTGACCGTAGACCCTGAGGAGCCTCACGCCAAAAACGGCACCCCTTTAAAAAGCTTTCTGGGGATCAAACCAACAGAGAGCTACAGACATACTTAGGGCCGGTATCAGGCCAACATTCATTTCTGCAATTCTTTGATTGTCTTCAATTGACCGACCTCACTCGGTTGTCTGGGGTATTCATGCCGCAAACGTGATCTATTGACCCTAGAGAGCTCTACCATTGACATCAACATGCTCATCTGTAAAGTATCTATCTCTCTGTCTCTGACTCTGTCTCTCTCTCTCTCTCTGTCTCTCTCTCTCTCTCTCTCTCTCTCTCTCTCTCTTCTCTCTCTCTCTCTCTCTCTCTCTCTACTCTCACTCACTCTCTCACTCACTCTCTCACTCTCTCTCTCTCTCTCTCTCTCTCTCTCTCTCTCTCTCTCTCTCTCTCTCTCTCTCCTCTCTCTCTCTCTCTCTCTCTCTCTCTCTCTCTCTCTCTCTCTCTCTCTCTCTCTCTCTCTCTCTCTCTCTCTCTCTCTCTCTCTCACCATCTCTTATTTTCTCTTTTGTTTTCTTTCTTCCTCTGTTTCTCTCTCTCTGCCTCGCCTCACCCCCCTCTCTCTCCCTAGTTAATTTCCAATCCTTACTGACCCACGTAGCACCTCATCCCTAGTGATTCATGAGGGAGGTACTAGCGTCTGCTGCTAAAGCTAATTCAGCATTACTATAAACGGGAACGTAGCATCTACAGCATCTTTATTCATGAGGGAGCTAGCTATTAGTGTCCAACGCTAAAGCACTTTCCGTAGCTCATATTAGCATCTCCTCGGTCTTTATTCATGAGAGAAGTCTCCGCCATCTTTAGAGACGAGGGCCAAATGGAAGCTTGAACGCATTACTGCACGATTTAGGAAATCGCAAATACCGTTTACATTATCTGGGCCAAGACACGGTCATGCATGGAAATGGAGAAAAGATATGAGAACACAAGAAAAAAAAATGTTGGTTCTTGGAGTTTATCAGTTGCATATGATTCGTCACACACGTTGTGTTTTGACACTTGTTGAGGCTGCTGTTGTTGTTGCGGGTTTCTGGAGCGATGGAAGTGAATCCATCAAGTGTTTCTGACAAATACAAGGAGCAGACTTCCTCCGGATCCGGCGTGCAGATGTTGCAGAGGTCATAGGTGACAGATGGGGAGTGCACGGGGGATTAGGAGTGCTTTGTTTCTGAGCCCCGATCAAAATGTTTCGACGATGTTGTTTACGATGACCGGCAGCTGGATCAGATCGGCCAGCAAGCATCGAGGATCCTTATTGACTAGCTCGTCGTTCAATGGAATCCGTGTATAGTCCCCTTCCAATTTCTCTATGGATATTGTTAATCAATTACATTTTGGGCAATTAGCAGATGATTTTATCCAAAGCGACTTACAATAAGTACAATTGTCAGAAGAAAGAGAAACAAGTATAGCTGTGAGTACAGTAAGGATGTTCATAGAACCAAACGCCAAGCACCAACCATCACCAGGTTAACCCATTCCCTGTATACAACAGAGATAGCTAGGATAAGATACTACACTATAATAAGTACTATTTTTAAGACAAATATACAGATTTGAGTCGCTTTGGATAAAAGCATCTGCTAAATGCCCTGAATGTAAATTTGATGTTAGTCTGGTGTCATGACGTGTCTTGAATTAGTCCCGTCCTGTTGCTTTTGCACTGCGTGGACGTTTACTCTCCCAGAATCCGCTCTCAGGCCTCCACCACTGACCACCGTAATCATTTGTAACAATTCCAACACATAAACTTAACATGAACTTCCACAGGAGTTTCAAACTTAATGCCTCAATATAATTATTAAAATGTCCTATCTAAACGCAGACGTTTCTAATGCATCATGAGAATCGCACCCTGAGGAACGGTCCTTTGTAGCTGCAAAGTTCCCCCCGACAACAGGGCGTTTAAACGAAAGATACGCAGATCGTAGCGCATTAATCACTCACACCACCATGATTACAATAATTACTCAGATGATTGCAACAACAAGCCCGAAGTTAAAGTGCATCGCGCAAAATCTGTTTACTACAATGCGACTGTGCCAAAGTCCTAGCAGATAAAAAAATAAAAAAAGTGAAGCTAAAATAGGCTATGTGCAATTATTGCGGATAGCCAAAGAAAACAATAGACCCAGTGTGGCCAGCTGGGGAGAGCCGAGGCAGGGGGAAACTACCAGCTCAACGGAGAAGGAGAAGGAACTGAGGCCACAGGTGCCTTCAGTCCGGTCGGGAAACCTTATTCTCTTTTTGTGTTAAGGACCACCTGGTCCGAGTGGGTCAATGTGAACCGAAAAATAGTGTTATGTGTAAAACATGTGTGTATTTTTCACCTGCAACATACCAGGGACCACTAGAGCCTGTGAAGAAACCCAGAGAGGTATTCATGAGATGTAGGCCTGGATGAAGCTTTGCTGGCAGTGTACAATTCTAATAAATCACATTGGGTTTGCTGATGATGACCATTAAAATGAATAAACCTAAAATATTACGTCAAACCATAACTTTGGTGGCTGCAGTTTACAAAATCGTTTTTAATTTCAGAAAACTGCATTGCCTGGTTTTCAAAATAAGTTGATTTTTGTATCGTGTGATGGAATGCGCAGCCAACTTCCAAGAACGGCTTTATACTTTACTGTGCTGCCCTCTAGTGGTGGACAAACTCCACTGCAACAAACGTCAACGCATACGTTAAATTGAGGTTCGACTAATAAAACAAAACTAAATAGAAAAATGTTGCCTTTATGTTAATCCGATATGCATCATTTTTATACCTAATAGATACAATAATCAATTAGCATTGATGAGATATTTCAACCGTAAACAATGAGCTGGACTTTCTATGATTTATGTGACATTCAACTGTAACACCTTACTGACTGACCTACTTACTTACTTACTTACTTACTTACTTACTTACTTACTTACTTACTTACTTACTTACTTACTTACTTACTTACTTACTTACTTACTTAAAATAGAGAAAAGTGACTATTGCTTACATAGAAAGCACACATTAGTTCACCAATAAAAAAAACAAATAAAGCTGAAGTAGGCCTATCCAAACTGAATCAGTTACTAAAGGTTAACTCAAGCGTGTGATTTATATCTTTTGGTCTGTCGGACTCAACCTGTATTTAGAAATCATCTCTATGATGTAAGCCAAGCTCTGCCTTCTATGATGAGCAGAACAGCTGTCACTCGGTGTGTGTGTGTGTGTATGTGTGTGTGCGCGTGTGTGTGTGCGCGTGCGTGCGTGTGTGTGTGTGTGTGGTGCGTGTGTGCGTGTGTGTGTGTGTGTGTGTGTGTGTGTGTGTGTGTGTGTGTCTCTCTCCCTCTCTCCCTCTCTCTCTCTCTCTCTCTCTCTCTCTCTCTCTCTCTCTCTTCTCTCTCTCTCTCTCTCTCTTCTCTCTCTTCTCTTCTCTCTCTTCTCTCTCTCTCTCTCTCTCTCTCTCTCTCTCTCTCTCTCTCTCTCTCTCTCTCTCTCTCTCTCTCTCTCTCTCTCTCTCTCTCTCTCTCTCTCTCTCTCTCTCTCTCTCTCTCTCTCTCTCTCTCTCTTCTCAGACAGCAGTTGGAACACTATTTCTTACCATCTGTCTCACTGCCGCCTGTGTGCCTGTCCGTTTGTCTGTCAGTCAAATCATTTTTGGAACATTCTGGATCCTACTGTCCTTTCTCTTTCCAAAACTCTAAACAAAACAATGGAAGTTGGTGTCCCTCGTCACTTCCTGTCTCCTCTCGGAGGGACAGGAAGTGGACTGACCCTGACTTTTCCACCAAGGGAGGCCCCTAGAGGATAACATTAATATAACCACCGGGTCACCTGCGTAGGTGGACACCCCCCCACCCCTCCTACAACCACCCACGTACTGCTCTAGATATAGCTCTGTGATGAAACGCGACCTCCCCCCCCCCACCACTGGGTTCCTGCAGGGGCCACGGGGCCACAGGGCCACGGGGGTCAGGGTAAGACGACCCGGGGCGATACCCCTAACAGTGCTAAATACTTCCATCCCTCAGGGCTCGCATTGGGGCACCCTTATTTTAGCACCGGCACACCTTCTGACACGATACACTCCCGCCCCAACCAGCACACACACCGGACACGAGTCTTGAGTGAGCGACACGCAGGGAGGATTAACGAAATGGAGCCGGCTTTATGAGTTGACCGCGCAGAGGGTGAGCGGACGGAAACCCCAGGAGTGCTCCGTCATTCCCGGGAACGTGTCCGGAGTGTTTGGAGTATCTGGAGAGTTTGGAGTTTTTTGGAGGGTTCACATCAGAGGAGGGTCATGGCGTCCGACCAGGCTACCGGCCAACCCACCACTACTTCCACCAATCAAAACCATCCCACAACGCCGCCGGCCACGGTTCCCGCCAATCGGAACCAACCCACAACAACTCCTTGCGGGGGGACTGTTCCTACGTCAACGCCTGCGCCGGGGCGTGGAACCAGCGCAGGGACTCAGGCGGACCAATCGGAGGCGAGGGAGGGGTCAGGCATCAGGAGACGGGTCTTTGCTCGAGACGGGGACAACAAGCGTCGCCACGGGGACCGGCCCGGGCGTGGGACGCCTAGTTTGGGAGGGGTTGCAGGCCCATGGAACGTGTCACAGGGAAGGCTCTAACGTGTTGTCAGTAGCTGACTGAGGGCTGGACAGAGGTGGAGGTCCTGGGAGAGAGGAGGAGGTGTGTCTCAATAGGGGGTGGAGGTGGTGGTGGTGGTGGTGGTGGTGGTGGATCAGAAGATCAGAGAGAACATACCCCAAATGGAGGGGAACATGGAGGAGATAAAGGTGGAGGAGGCGGAGGAGTTGGTGGCGGTAGGAGAGGTTCTGGGGCAGGTGGAGGAGTTGAAGGTGGAGAACCGACAGGAGAAGACAGAAGGGGTGGGGAGGTTGAAGGCTCCACTGAAAAGGTGGAGGTGGCACGAGAGATACAATCTGGATCAGCCAGAGTCGGAGAAGGAGGTGCTGATGGAGGTGACGGAGAACGAGTAGACTACACCAGAGAAGATCCCTTGGGTGGAGGAGAGGGAGGAGATGGAAGGCCGGCAAAGGAGGTGAAGGAGCGAGAGAGAATGCCTGAATCAGCTGTGGGTGGAGGAGGAGGAGGACGTGCTGATGGAGGGGGTAGAGCAGGAGTTGGAGGTGGTGTTGGCGGACCAGCAGACCAAACAGCAGCAGATCCACATGGTGGAGTAGATGGGGGCTCCACTGAGAAGGTCGAGGTGGGACATGAGATACGATTTGGATCAGCCGAGGGTGGAGGAGGAGGAGTTGTTGAGGGAGGGGGTGGAGGAGGAGGTGGAGGTGGTGGTGGAGGAGGAGGAGTGGTTGAGGGAGGGGGTGGAGGAGGAGGTGGAGCTGGTGGTGGAGGAGGAGGAGTGGTTGATGGAAGGGGTGGAGGAGGAGGAGTTGTTGATGGAGGAGGAGGAGGTGGAGGTGGTGGTGGAGGAGGAGGAGTGGTTGAGGGAGGGGGTGGAGGAGGAGGTGGAGGTGGTGGTGGAGGAGGAGGAGTTGTTGATGGAGTGGGTGGAGGAGGAGGTGGGGATGATGGACCTGCAGACCAAACAACAGCAGAACCCTGTGGTGGAGTAGATGGAGACTCCACTGAGAAGGTCGAGGAGCAGGGAGGGGTATCCAAGACGGGGTACCAAGACCCCCATCCGGGCCCCAGGGAGGAGAAGGTGGTGCTGCTGGGGGCCCCCCGGCAGACAGGCACTGGGTCCTGGGTGAAGAAGAAACTGCCCTTGGCCCCAACGTAAGGGCCGCAGCTTTGATTTGGTCACTCATATTTAACACTGAGTTTTGATGACCTGTATGTTTAGCGGTGAAGCGACACCAAACTTAAAGAGAGACCCACATTTATGCGATGTGCTTAAGGAGCGGCATGTTGCTCAGGAGGCTGGTAACCCAAGTGTTGAGGCGTCCCTGAGCGAGAAACCTTACCCCTTGCTCTTTCTGAAGAGCTGGTTTTGCCTTGCATGGCTGCCACCCCCGTCGGTGTGTGAATGTGTGCATGAATTGGGGAATGTTGGGCAATATTGTAAAGCGCTTTGAGTGGCCACAGGTTAGAAATACGCGGTATAAATGCAGTCCATTTACGTTAAATGTCTTTCAAATGTGAGTCCATGTGTCGCACTCTGATGGCCTTGACTCTGGAAGAGGGCCTTCACCTTAAAGCCACTGCTCAACTGGTTCTTCGTACGTGTGCACCCCCCTCTAACCCTTCCCCCTCTCCCCCAGGTCTGGGGGGCGTGAGGTGGCGCGCCTCACCGCCCTCTCCAGGAGACACAGCGCGGTGGGAGACCTGAAGAGTCGCTGGCAGGGCTGGGAGTCGGCCCACAGCCACACCCAGAAGCTCAACCCCTTCAGCGCGGGCTTCGACCCCCAGTACTCCATGTCGTTGAGGCTCCAGGTGGGCTGGGTTGGGGGGCCCGCTGGGTGGGTGGGGGGAAGCCGCCGGGAGCATATTGGGCCTCACCTCCTTCCCGGAGGTCTCCTACCTCGGAGGAGACCTCCGGGAAGGAGGTGAGCCTGGGGAAGGATTCTTTAATGTGAGGAGTGCGGCGACAGCAGAGAGAGGGATTTCGGTGTGTGGGATATGGGTTTATTTCAGAAGTTTCGGATGAAACAGAAATACTACGTCCAGCATAGGCTACTATTTATTTTTCTTCTCTGTGTTGTTGCTTTTTCTTCTTCATCGTCGCTGTCATCTCCTCCTCCTCCTCCAGCCGCTTTGGATAACAGCGTCTGATGAATGCCCTAATTGCAAATGGGAATACTGAAACCGAACTAAAGGGGCGTGTTTAAAATAATATTAGAAAATATTTCCGTTTAACTCTGCAAAAAAGAGGCGTGTTTAAATGCGATATCTTTCGTGTAACGCTACGAACAAGCGTGTGGTTGAAGAGTCCCACGGGCCTCAACCAATCCACCCTAACCCCGCCTTGTCTGTGTCCTCCAGCCGGGCGAGGAGGGCTACGGCCGGCCAAAGGAGGGCACCAAGACGGCGGAGAGAGCCCAGCGTGCCGAGCGCCACATCCATGGCGAGATCGACGACCTGTGCCACGTGATCCGCCGCATGTCGCGGGAGGGCGGCGAGGCGGGCGGCCGGAGCCGCGTGACATTCGGCGCGCTGTTCGAGCGCTACGTGCGCGTCTCCGACAAAGTGGTGGGGATCCTGCTGCGGGCGCGCAAGCACGGGAAGGTAGCGTTCGACGGCGAGATGCTGTGGCAGGGACGCGACGACGCGGTCGTCATCACCCTGCTAGTGTGATGGGGGAAGAGGCAGGGAGGGAGAGGGAGAGGGAGAGAGAGGGAGGGACATTGGTAGGAGAGAGGCTACTCTCTCCATCTCTGGTCCTGATCTTCTCTGCTTGTTGTACCTGAATTAGGAGGATGGGAATGTGACTGTGTGTGTGTGTGTGTGTGTGTGTGTGTGTGTGTGTGTGTGTGTGTGTGTGTGTGTGTGTGTGTGTGTGTGTGTGTGTGTGTGTGTGTGTGTGTGTGTGTGTGTGTGTCTGCGTGCGTGCGTGCGTGCGTGCGTGTGTGTGTGTGTTTGGAAGACTCCATTCTGTAATTTAGAACAAGTTGTGTAATTCTTTTGATGTTTTTCATTGCAATTATGTTGATTTGTCAAATAAAATGAACTCAAACATGAGTAGGCGTGAAATCAAAGACTCCCACAGACACGAACCACAAGGGAAAACAGTACTCCGTCTATGTTTAAAACTGGCCGTGTCTGATCTAGCGGGCTCTGTGTAGCAGAGCCTTTATGTATTTTCACGAGGAGATGCCTTCTGTTCACCAGCCACCAGAGGGCCACCGTAGGACGCAGTTCCCCTGTCGCTAGGGTGACCGCACTGCAGCCGCGGTCAGACAGCGCCCTCTCCTGTAAGTGGAGAGGAACTTGGCGATGCGGGGTTTTTTTTTCTTGCTGGATATCTGTGCGAGAGGAATGCTTTGTTCGAGAGACGGGGAAGTTCGGTTATAATGTTTACACACCTTCATATGAGACTGCAGCTGATCTGTGGAATGTCTAGTGTGTGCGCGCGTGCGTGATTGCAGTTCAGTGACCGTGTTTGTGTGTTCTGTGGTTCCTGCTCCGTGCGGAATGTTCCTGAACTTCAAGGTTTCCGGAGACGTGGACTAAGTTCTTGTGAATCAACTCATTTCATCTCAATTTAGCGGGACCCAAGTTTATCACCACTTGTGATGCCCCAAAAGGGGGTCGATTCTGAAAGGGATCATCGTGACTTATCGCTGAGCTCTTTCAGAATCCCCCCCTTTGTGTCATCACCAGTGAGCACGGCCGCCCAGGTGTGTGAGGGTGAGACGCCACGCTGCCAGCTGTTACAGTCCGCCCGGTGACAGATCGGGGAGTTATTTCTATTCATGATGAATCGGTCCCTTTGTGGCATCACAAGTGGACAGATGGCATCAGAGGACTAACGAGCCTCTCAGCCGATGATGGGATACGTGAGGGTCTTTAAGAATAGATCAGGATAATGGGATGTGTGTGGAGGAGGAGGGACGCTGGTCCAGGTGTTGTGCGCGCTGGCACCCTGGGGTGCTCAGAGAACAGATGTAGGCCTCACCTGTAGCTGCCGCTCTCTCACAGCTCATACTTTATGTTTATTTATGGTTATATTTAGTAGTCATTTTTTATGTACTGTGATGGATTGTAGAATGTCCTCGCCGTACGGTCTCTCTGCTGCCTGAGATTTCGCCTCGCTAACATCGGTACCGTGATGTCACAAAACCCTGCGTCATTACCGTGGCGTCACCAGAGCTCTGCGATGTTAGTTTGGTGACAAACACTGATGTCATCGGGATTTCGCAAAACATATGTCGTCGTGGTGTCACAAAGCGCCCCAAAGCTGTTGTGATGTCACACGACATCACAACCCTGTTTTTATGTCACAAAACACAACCGTCCTGTTGTGACGTCACAAAACCATCCGCGGCCGGATTGATGACGCCTTCAAAGCAGCTCGGGGGTTCAGTACTCTTACTTGTCATTACGTAAACCTTCCCTTTTTTCCGAAATAAGAGTGTTCAGGAAACGTTCGTAGGCTATGACATAAAACCAGAAAAAATTGATTGTTTGTGAGACTATCCATTGCTGTAGCTTTGTGATTCCTGGGTAGAGAACCAATAACGCAGCTCATAGATCCTCACCTATTTACTGTCGCGACCGACTTTTGCGTTTGTGCGTGTGCGTCTGTGTGTCCACAGCAACAAGTATGGATGCCCGCCTGTTCCTCTTTGTGCTTCTTTGCTGAATCAGATGAATCAGTTATTAGAACTGCTTGCAATGGTTGAACATGAGCGAGATTTTATCAGGTGATGTTTATAATTGTGAGCTATAATGTATCGTAATGCAAATGCTAGAATGGGTGTTAAGTTCGCCTCTTAGTGCTTGCTGAAAGTTCACTTCAGTCTATGAAATGGGCAGCCATTGTTGTGACGTGATCTCGGTGGACTCGGGTCGGGTAGCTTTACTTCCACACGAAATTGCGAAAACTCACTCAACAGTGTTCATAGAACTTCCCTCCGAGTTTAGGATTCGAACCTCCGAACCCCCCGGAAACTCTGACCGTTTTGAAAGCGGCAACATCACAACCCGTAGGCCTACGTCACAAAACCCTCTCCGGGCCGGACGACCGACGGCGCGGGCAAGAACACCATCCATTGTATGAGGTCACCTCATACCACACCTCTCCCTGTCACGCAACACTACACACACGCCGCGCGCACACCCAGCGCACGCACACACACACACACACACGAGACACTCAACACAGACACACACACACACACACACACACACACACACACACACACACAGGTTCCAACACATACAGTAATCCACACCACGCACACACACACACACACACACCACACACACACAACAACACACACCCACACACACACACACACATTAGATACACACGAACACACACACACACACACACACACGCACACGCGCGCAAACACCCACCCATACTTGAATACACCACAACCCAATAGGCTATTTGATCCACGGTGGTGATTTGATTTTGTTTGTTCACACCCACAACACACAGCACAAACTACAAAGCGAGGACATTCAGAGCGGTCGACAAAAGAGAAAGAAGAACAAAACAAGCCTTCTCCCTGCAAACCCGAACAACGAAACCAAAGTATGCCGTGAACAGACAACTCCTCCGAGCGCCTACAAACCCCAGGGTTCCTCGCGCGGCGGCAGCAGCCGCGTTGTTTGGCTCCAGTCTGCCCGCAGCCGTGTGACGGTAAGACGCGTTGAGCACGAGACAGTCCGTACCTCCTGCTCTGTCTCCTCCACACCTCAGGATGCCCCGACCCGCGGAGTAGCAGCCATGGCGGTCCACGGTAAGACCGGCTAATCATATCTTACCGGGTGGGATGCAACCTGTGTGTGGGGTGTGTGTTGTAATTAGAAGGGAAATTGAGCGCAGAACCAAAAGCACATAATCCAATGTAGTCTTCAGAATCTGGTGACGAGAAGTGTGTGTGTGCGTTTGCGTGTATATATAAATACTAGTGTGTGTGTGTGTGTGTGTGTGTGTGTGTGTGTGTGTGTGTGTGTGTGTGTGTGTGTGTGTGTGTGTGTGTGTGTGTGTGTGTGTGTGGAGAGTGAGAGAGATCCGTGACATCGGTTACCCTTTTTGAACAGCAGGTAATGATTGTGTTCCGTGATTCCATGGCAGGTGGGCTGTAGCTTTGTGATTCCCGGATATAGAGAACCATTAACGCAGCTCATAGATCCTCACCGATTTACTGTCGCGACCGACTGCTTAACGTTTGTCTTTTAGCCGGTAATTCACTTTTGCGTGTGTGCGTGCGTGCGTGTGTGTGTGTCCACCTGTTCTTGGATGGCTGCGTCCACACACACGCGCGCGCACAGCAAGATCACATCTTATTTTGTGTGGAATACACACATCTGCATTGTCTTCTAGACACCATGTTTTGGCGCTTCTCAGGTGCGTTTTGAGAACAAACTGATCCGCTGGGGGGGGGGCTAGATGTGTGTGTGGTGTTGGGTGGGGGGGTCCCTGTATTCGCGTGTGATGGTCCTATAGTGTGTTGGTCCCTCTCCGCGTGTGGGCGGCTGAGCGACGCGTCGACAGTCGAGGGAGGCGCTCGCTCCCGCTGGACCAGAGCGCCTCCTCTCTAGGGTATTCTCCCGCTCTGTGTTCTGTTCGTTCTTTCTGTTCTGTCGGTCCGTCCAGCAGTGAGATTATCGGCTCGATGCTCGGTCAGTCCCCTCCTCTCAGCGGAGGGATCTCAGGGACTCGGGACCCCATGCGAGGTAGGCTGTGTGTGTGTGTGTGTGTGTGTGTGTGTGTGTGTGTGTGTGTGTGTGTGTGTGTGTGTGTGTGTGTGTGTGTGTGTGTGTGTGTGTGTGTGTGTGTGTGGGCTGTGTGTTTTAACTGAGGGATTGTGAGCCCAGTCCTTTCGAGATGCGACAAACCTTTTCCCAGCAGGATGAATCCAGGTGTCGCTCTTTGTGTGAACTATGGGTCTAGACCCATATAGACTCTATAGGCATGGCAGTGCAGCAGTACTGCTATAGGCTACTGACGACAGTGGTCAGGTTAATATTCATTGTCTACAGTACTGTGACAGATAGGTATCCTGTCCTACTGTTAAAATTGCAGGAACAGGAAATAACTTGTGATGACAAGCTGTGAACAGGTTAAGTTATTTTACACTTGACAATGAGGGGACTTTAACTAACCATTTATTCACATTAGTTAATGCAGTGATATGCATTACCTATACTACAGTTAATTAACAGTTGACAAATGCTTTAGTAATAATTAATTAATGTTGTTTATGTACGGTGTTCATGTTTACAAAAGTATTGATTTATACATTAGAAATTAAAGCCTAATTCATAATAATTCATAATGGTTAATCAATTTATATACATTGCAGTGTGTGTGTGTGTGTGTGTGTGTGTGTGTGTGTGTGTGTGTGTGTGTGTGTGTGTGTGTGTGTGTGTGTCAGTCTGATGCTGGCTCACTGTCTACCCTGCGTACGAGTTTGGTTTTAGAGGAGTGACATTCTTCATATCTCTCTCTGTTTGCTCCGTTTATCCAGTTCAATAGACAACAGTGTGTTGGAAACCAGTCCCTCCTGTTCTGCCTTATGCTCACACTTACCGGCATGTTGGGATATCTTTAGTGGCACTAAACAATCAAATATCGTTACCGAGTCACCCTGCTGACCGGTTAATGAGCTAAAGATATGTTCGGAAGGATGCTAGTTCAATCCCCCGGCTCCTCCCACAGTGTTGAGGTGTCCCTGAGCAAGACACCTCACCCTGACTGCTCCCGACGAGCTGGCTGTCGCCAAACACCCCCACATGAACCCCCTCACCGCAGTGTGTGAATGTCTGCGCGAATGGGTGAATGTCAGGCAATATTGTAAGGCGCTTTGAGTGGCCACTGGTTAGAAAAGCACTGTTCAAATACTGTCCATTTACTGTTTAATATTTACTGATTTTGAGAAGGCATTATTCATAATATTGTTATTAGCGCTAAAGGCATTAGCAAGGATGCTTTGGGTCTCTCACACAACATTATGATTTTTGTCTGTTGCCATTTCCTCCTGATGGCACAGCAGCAAACAAATCGAATTAATTGGATCTAATTAGGTTCAGTCTGATCTGATTACGCTCTTGTTTGATTAATGGAACTGAGCCGTTGGGACACGAGATCCCTGGTGAATCCTACCGTGGTGTTTTGGATGAACTGTCAATAGCTAATGCTAACTCTGTTGTTATTGACTGACAATGGCTAATGCTAACTCTGTTGTTATTGACTGACAATGGCTAATGCTAACTCTGTTGTTATTGACTGACAATAGCTAATGCTAACTCTGTTGTTATTGACTGACAAAAGCTAATGCTAACTCTGTTGTTATAGTTTTAGATGTACTGTCAATAGCTAATGCTAATCTGTTGTTATTGTTTAGATGTACTGTCAATAGCTAATGCTAACTCTGATGTTGTTGTTCTTGTTACGATGTACTGTTAATAGCTAACTCGGCTGTTATTGTTTACCTTATTGGAGAATATTTAGGAGGTATTGTGGGTTTGTTTTGGTCAAGATGGTGGTCCGTCACAAGAGATGACGTCATCATGGCACATGACATCATCATCATGACTTGAATGGCGTGACATTATTGTTCCGACATGATCAGGATATTTCAACATGACGTTAAGTGACAAAACTTCATAGTTGCGACATGACATCACCATCCTCGCGACATGCCCTCATTGTGACATTATATTCATGACATCACTATCCTCACAACATGGCATCATCGCGACATGTCATGTTCATAATACGACATCATCCTGACATTATATTCATGACATGACATCATATTGGCATGACATCATCGTGACATGACATCGTCGTGACATGACTTATTCATAATACGACATCATCGTGAAATCATATTCATGACATGACATGATATTGGCATGACATCATCATGCATGACATCGTCGTGACATGATTTATTCATAATATGCCATCATCGTGACATCATATATATGACAAGACATCATATTCAAGGCATGACATCATCGTGACATGACATCGTCGTGACATGACATTGTGACAGTAACGCGGCATGACGTCCTCGCGACATCGTGTCATCAACACATTGTGACATCATCATCTCATCTCATGTTATGTCTAGCAAGGGATGATCGCCGCAACTGAACCACAATGTTTTTCACCCTAAAAGTCCTCTTGAGCAGTGGTCCAGATCCTCGTATGAATAATTTAGGGGTAGAAATTAAGAAGAGCCAGACGGTTCCTCCTGGACTCCACGGTACGTTTCTCATCCTTGTTTTTAATCATTCCCCTTCCCTTCCATTGGGTCTGATCCCTCGTCCCCTGATTACCCCCTCGGAGGCAGACCAGTGTCATCCCTGTTCCATCACCAGTGATTATCCCTCCCCTTGACATGCTAACGAGCCTCCCTCCTGACGGCCAAGTGCTGCGTGGCCGCTATAAAATCTGTACTTGGGAACACGCAAGGTCAGAGCACATTCTGCCCGAGCAGTGGAAACGTGTTTGTAATGCTGTGCACGGAGGAACTAGATACTAGAGACCTCTGTTTGTCTGGCAGGAGGAAGAGGAGGAGGAGGAGGGAGGAGGGTGGAGGGGGGTGGAAGAGGACTTTGTAGGGGAGTTTGGGCTGGAATATGAAGATAGCTGTTTGGCTACACTTTGCTTTTTTCACGGTACCTACTGATCAGGACACTAATGTAAAGTAATAACGTGTGTGTGTGTGTGTGTGTGTGTGTGTGTGTGTGTGTGTGTGTGTGTGTGTGTGTGTGTGTGTGTCGTGTGTGCACACTGAGGTTGGATACCGTGCTTCTTTTATTTATAGAACACAATCTATAATTAATCTCTCATCTGTATTCCGCGTGAACCAAACCTTATCTTTGATGTGCTCACGTTCTGCGGCGTCTTCGCGGACGCTGAGAGGGAAGACAGACAGACAGACAGACAGACAAGCAGACAGAGAGGGCAGTGGACTGAAGGGGAGGGAAGGGTGCATCAAAATGCATCAAACCGCAGGTGGGAATCAAACCGCAGGTGGGAATCAAACCTGCGATCGCTGCAGGGCAAAGTACCTTCATGTTTAGTAGGGGTGGGGGAGGGGAGAGGAGGAGATCTCTATGTACTTCAGGACTTGATTTCGGGTGTGGTTGTGATTCGGTTCTGGCCTCAGTACATTACATTGGCACTAGCTTCAGTGTCTTCCCCTGTCCGCAGTGCGCTGAGAGAGGTGCTGGTGGTATATGTAGGCATGAATGCATGAGTAAAGTGTGGATCAGATTATGTCATTTTATGTGTGGAACAGTGTTGTTCACTGATTGCAATAATGTTTAAAACGAAAAGGCCCATTTAAGAAAAAATAATATTTAAATAGATTTAAGAATTGTGTGTTCATCCTTTTATCCTCCTCCTCCCAGTCATTCTTCTGTATCCAACATGAAATCTCCCTTTTTTGTTTGTAATAATTGCATCTATATTTGAATGTTGGGGACCACTTCAGAATCACAGACGATAAGATCGCCACGTGAATCTGTTATTCCTAACGTCGGCCATGTTCAAGTGTTGAGCCACCAACCATCTCAGCGCTCCCTGTCTCTGTCCGCTCTACAGACCAAGGGGTTCTCTCCGTACGTTCTACAGACCAAGGGTTCTCTCCGTACGTTCTACAGACCAAGGGTTCTCTCCGTACGTTCTACAGACCAAGGGTTCTCTCCGTCCCGTGGGGAGGGGATTAGCCGGAGCGGGGTGCAGAGATTCTGCCGCGTCACGGTCGGTGGGTGGTGGTGGTGGTGATGGTGTTGGGCCGCCTGCAGCTCTTAAAGAATATAGGTCAACTGTGAATCATTTAGAACGAGAGCAGCGATGGAGATCCCTGCTTCTCCAAGGGACCTGGGTGGCGTTCGGGTGTGACGTCGCTGCCTTTAGTGGTGGGAGTTCTGTAGGGGGAGATATATGTTTAAATATGTAGGTGTTAATATATTAATGTATGGAGGTGTTCATATATGGAGGTGTTAATGTATGGAGGTCTAGAGTTATGTAACGGTATGTTGGAAGCCTTGGGGTTTTGAAACAAAATGTTGAAAGATGGAATTCATGTTGGAAATTAACATAACAATTACATTTTTTTATGTCAGAGACGCGGAATCAGAAGTAAACCAAAAGGGATTTTTTTTTATACTGCGTTCTCTCATTTGTGATGTCACAAGGGGTTGTGTTTTGTAACAAGACACGGCACCCTCTCACCTGGTCTTAAAGTAGGGGCCCCTTTTATTAAAATATTAACAAAGATGGCGCCACAGCCTAAGTGAAGTGTACCCGTCTCCATACAATTTAGGTTAGTTTTTTAATTTTCTTTGTCTTTTTTATTACCTTCTCTGCACATTGTATATCTAATTCATCAGTGCATACTTCAAAACTACTCTAAACGTGTGTGTGTGTGTGTGCGTGTGCGTGTGCGTGTGCGTGTGCGTGTGCTGTGTGCGTGCGTGTGCGTGCGTGCGTGCGTGCGTGCGCGCGCGCGATCATGAAGGCCGAGGCTCCTGCCAGCGGTTCCTTCTCTGTGTTTACCCTCATGGCGGAGTCTGTTCTCTGGGTCCGGTCTCTCCCGGCACCGCCTGTCTCTCTCTGGCTCTCTGAACTGTCCTTCCCCTGAGCAGTCATCAGTAAACTCTTCATGCAGCATCGGCACAGCTCTTCATCCCAACCACACGTTACCGCTGAACTCACATTACCCTATTGTCATTTGGGCGTCCTTGTCCTTATTTAAAACCCATGCTCGTTCTTCTCTTTAATCACCAACGTGCATCGAAATGAACCAAAACTCAACAGATATTCATGAGTTGTCCTTTGAACATCTAAATCTTTACCAGTACCCCCTGTAAACTGGTCACGTACCAATTGAGGTACAAAGTACCCCTTAGGGTATACGCAGTACCCACTAGCGTACAGGCCTACCCACTAGGGTACAGGCGTACCCACTAGGGTACAGGTCTACCCACTAGGGTACAGGCCTACCCACTAGGGTACAGGCCTACCCACTAGGGTACAGGCCTACCCACTAGGGTACAGGCCTACCCACTAGGGTACAGGCCTACCCACTAGGGTACAGGCCTACCCACTAGGGTACAGGCCTACCCACTAGGGTACAGGCCTACCCACTGGGCTAGTCAAGCACAGAACATGTGACTGGAATTACAATAAAGTGAGGTGAAATGTTAAATGAATTAACAATGTTTTCAGGCTAATTAACATTCCCCAAGGCTGTAAACCGCCTCTCATCGTCGTGATAGACAGTTTGCTATACACACAGGAGGTGGTTCGCCGAACGCTGATTGATTGAATCTGACAGTTGATTGGATTTGAGAGCTTGTCAATCAAAAGCTGGAAGACTGGCAGCAGCAGGGATAATGAGCACTACTCGACACGGAGCCCTCCACAACGCTCTGCGAAGGCTGGGACCCCAGACAGACACACATCAAACGGCTCTGAGACGCATTACAATTAGGGACTAACTCACTCCAACAAAAGAACCGGTAAAATTGTTAAAAAAAAGTACATCTGTTAAAAAGTACATCTGTCAGAAGAAAGAGGAACAACAATTTATCGCTTATGACAACCACTCACAATTGTTAATTAATGAATTAATCAAAATGTATGTAAGTACTGAGATTTGCTTCAACCTCAAAGATTTCCCTCCGTCACCCAATGGCGTAACACCATGGTGATGGAGTCTTTGGCCCACTGATCAAAGCTCTTCATTTGCAGTATTCTGATCGTTATGAACTGCAGGCGTCTGTGGCAAAACTGTTTTTATCTCTGGGACAAATACAGTGTCGTCAAAGAGAGTGAAAAGGAAATGTTTGAGGTTTAATTTTACTCATTTTGTGACAATGTGTGTTTCTGTGTTTTAATGTGGGCCACGTGAAAGACTTTTCTCTTTCACACTGGAGAGGCACTTCTGAATCTGAGGCTACCAAAGAAGTAAAAATTCAGCAACTTGGCAGAAGCGGCACTTCTTTTGCACCGTATTGCAGACCTCAGCAGGCTGGAGAAATGATTTTTCCTCATTCTATTACTGAACAAATCACCGGGCGTGATTAGCCAACTTGGCTTCGACTCCAAGGACAAACTTTGTGTTTCAGAGGAAAGAAACGGCTCCAAGAACCTCCCGTCCAAACCGAGTGCAGTATGTTTCTACGATGTAATCCCCGCCCTGGGGTCTCCCAGCCAGTTCTGCAGGGGCACTACGCTCATTACATCAGATTAAAGGATGTTTTCGACCGATCGCTTTACAGTTGGCTTCGTCTTCTTGGTCCAGTTGGCATTAGCCTGTGCTGGCCGAGGCTGTCGGTCTGGCGAGGAGAGGGGTGAGGGGGGGGGTGAGGCTGAGGGCGAGGGGGGGGGTGAGGGGGAGGGGGAGGGGGGTGAGGGGACGCTTCTCACTGGTGGCTGAACCTCAGCAGGGCACTTTGTCGGCACGCTTCGCCAGCTAGTCCGCCCCCATCCTCCTCCCCTGGCTGTTTTTGAAGAGGTATCAGGTCGTTGGCTGTTTATCTCCCCCCGTGTGTGTGTGTGTGTGTGTGTGTGTGTGTGTGTGTGTGTGTGTGTGGTGTGTGTGTGTGTGTTGTGTGTGTGTGTGTGTGTTGTGTGTGGTGTGTGTGTGTGTGTGTGCAGTGTGCGTGTGCGTGTGCGTGCGCGCGCGTGTGTGCGCGCGTGATAGGACATCAAAGCGGGAAAACGATCCAGCCTCCAGAGGTCTGAGTCAGAGGCTGTGTGCTGGCTGTACCCTCTCAGACACACGCACACAAACAAGCACACGCACAAACTCACCAAAACGCTCAAACTCCCACACCTATGCACACAAACAGAAACGCACACAAACACGCTCAAACTCCCACACACATGCACACAAACTCACAAACACACATGCAAAAAATACCAAACTTATGCACAATAATGCACACACACACACACACACACACACACACACACACACACACACAAAAACACAGGCTTACAGAGCACACACGCGCACAGCACAAACAAGAAAACGCAAACACCCACACATGCGCACAAAATAGTACAAACACAATCACACACACCCAAAGCAACTCTCATGCCCCGATCTTGTTTTAGCTTCAAGCGTGAAAGCAGAGCTCAGAGGCAGTGGAGCGGTTTGTGATGTGAAGAAACCCCCCAAAAAAACCACGCTATTTTTACTGCCATCAAACCCGTCAAACCCACAGACCCTCTCTGCTACCTGGGTCGCGCCCGTCACTTTAGACGCTCTTCATCAGCTCAGAGACGCCTGCGCTCCGAGTGGAGACGCTGTCAGCTGATCCACTGGAGAAACGGTTTCACTTTGATGCTCCAGTGCTCACTTGAGCGATTAATGCGGTCTCTGAGGGTGTTAGAAGAGTGTTTTTTTTTTGTTTTTTTTTACAGAGACCGTTCGCCGCGACAGAGAGAGATATGGTTGATGCTGTGATTAGATGAGATGAATGTTGACGTGACGTTGACATAATCGTAAAGTGTTTCAATCACTAATCAACGCGGTTGGAAATGGTATATTCTGCCTGCTTAC
>OLKM01000632.1:57488-59988 GCA_900291075.1 Melanogrammus aeglefinus | reverse complement strand
CACACACACACACACACACACACACACACACACACACACACACACACACACACACACACACACACACACACACACACACACACACACACACACACTCTGTTGGTCTCCTCTGTTGATAGACCAGCTTCCGTGTGATGGTTGATAAGGATTGTTAATGATTGTTCCGGAACATCCGTGGTCCTCTAAGGTCGCGACCTTCGACATCCAGGTGTTTTGTGTTTGACGTGCTTCAATTCAAGGTCATGTATCCATTTTATGCCCGGGGTCTGTCTCTCTAATAGCTTATTAATTATTCTGGCATCTGCAGTGGTGTCTTGGCTGCTAACACACAAACACACGCACACGTGCACACACGCACACACGCACCCATACACACAAAAACTCCCACGTTACACATTAATGGTACATCTTTCCCCCGTTGACAAACCTCGGCGTAACAAATTGGAGAAAGTCAGTGAGAGAGCAGAGCAGCCATAGGCCTACTCAAGGACAGAGGGAGTGAGGGAGCCAAGAACGTTAATTAGTAATGCAATAGCGACGACGAGCCTGACAACACACTGGCTGCCTGAGTCTTTAAATAGCCTCTCGTTCAGTCAATGTGACGCTAATAGCGCCGCTGCTGTTTCCCGCTCGCTGCAGTTTTGGATCGCCACCGCTAGATGGCGCAAGATGACAACGGATCATACCGCTGAACGGCTTCTAACTTTAACTCTTTATTTAACGCCACGGTGTACACACACACACGCACACGCACACACGTACAAGCAGGACAGCTCCATCTGTCCGAGGAAGGCCTAAATGCCACATGTGTGGTTAGTGATATACATAACTGTTTAACATGGCAGCTGTTGATGAAAATGTTTAATTCGATTTTAGCAAATATATCTTAATTGAGGTATCGGCTGTGTTCACACCTGTAATCCAATCGTCCCCAGACGGATTCTGACGATCAGGGGTCTGTACCATGTGTGGTTGTGTTTGCCTTGTGTGCGTTGTCACATCCTACAAACACACACCATAATACCCGGGCCAGCGGTGCTAATCGTGCTAACCTTTAGCGCTAATAGAGTGTGAAGGATTTGACCTTGCTGTTGACCAGTGTTTCCTCTCACAGCCTCTCTGTCTCGTGTCACCATAAACACGAGTCACCCCCTTCAGATAATGTCCTCTGTTTAAAAATAAAACCCATTTTGAACTCTTTATTAAAAAATGCACATCAAGCACAGCAAAAAGGACCACTGAGGGTTAAATCCCCAGATTTTTCGCGACGGTTCTCGTCCGTCGAACGGCAGTGTTGACTGTTTGAGTTAAATACAGTTGGTTAAAACCCATAAACGGGCTCTGAGCGACCACAAACGGCTTTATAATTATAAGAATTGACGTCCGACGCGGCTTCATTTCATGGCGTTTCACCATCTGTCCCCAGACTCGCACTGTGGCCCCGGTGGGGATGGGTCATGGTTGATCTTCGTTGAGCGGGACAACCCCTCTGACCCCCCGACCCGCGTCTGTAATAGACCGAGCCTCGGATGATTGAAGTTCTTTGCTAACCACCGAATATTCAATATAACCGACACCTCTCCACCTCACCTCTCCTCCTCACCTCTCCTCTCCACCTCACCTCTCCACCTCACCTCTCCTCTCCACCTCTCCTCTCCTCCTCACTCCTCCTCCTCACCTCTCCTCTCCATCTCTCCTCTCCTCCTCACCTCTCCTCCTCACCTCTCCTCTCCTCCTCACCTCTCCTTTCCTCTCCACCTCCCGTCCTCTCCTCTCTTCGTCACCTCTGCACCTCTCCTCAAAGTCTCTCTCTCCTTACCTTCTCCAGAAATATTTCGCAATTTCTCGCTCGGCAGCCTCACAATCTGGTTTGAATACGCCCCCCCCTCTCTCTCCCCCTCCCTCCCCTCCCTCCCTCCCCTCCCTCCCTCCCTCCCTCCCTCATGTGATCTGGCCCTGATCTGGCCCAGGGAGTGTGTGTTGGGGGGGCCGGTTGACCTCTGTGCCGTTATTGTGTTAATGTGGGGGGCCCCGTGTCGCCCTAACGGGGCCCAGCACTTAAAACACTCTCGTTTCCTTTTAAGGTTTTTTTTTTCTATTTTCATATTTTCTTCTCATTGTTCGGATTTAATTTAGAGTTTTATCTCTTCGGACGTTGGTCCTTGCTCTGTTGCCTCGGTAACGTGAAGAGATCGAGCGCACGCGCGCGCGTGTGTGTGTGTGTGTGTGTGTGTGTGTGTGTGTGTGTGTGTGTGTGTGTGTGTGTGTGTGTGTGTGTGTGTGTGTGTGTGTGTGTGTGTGTGTGTGTGTGTGTGTGTGTGTGTGTGTCCACAGTGTGGGTGGATATTGTGTGTGTCTAACAATGTGTACAATGTGTATTCAGTCATGTTAGCTTGGGATGGCACGCACACTCATGTGCGCAGTCATTGTGTGTATATGTGTGTGTGTATCTGGATTTCTCGTCCGACCCAGCAAGCTGTCAGTCATCCCTCTGTTCCTG
>OLKM01000632.1:19045-46326 GCA_900291075.1 Melanogrammus aeglefinus | reverse complement strand
GGGGGTGGTTGGAGCTGTGAAGTGGTGAATGTGGTACAGACGTTCTAGAGCTTGATTAAGGGCACATGTTGGTCATGTTTCAGAATCATAAACTGTTACAGAGAAAAATTGGAAGATGTATGTGTGTGTTCGAGTGACTGAGTGCATGCAGTTATTGGATATGTATAGTTCTGGACAGCACTGGAAATGAAAATGCTGTTGCCATGACGATCTGTGTCCTGTTTCATGATGAAGTAAGAAGATGAGGGGTGGTCAATAGTTATAGATCCATATTGATCCAAGTTGCACGTCGTTCGACTCTCTCTCTCTCTCTCTCTCTCTCTCTCTCTCTCTCTCTCTCTCTCCCTGTCTCTCTCTGTCTCTCCGTCTCTCTTTCGCTCTTCTTGTCTCTCTCTATGCCCATCTCTCTCGCTCTCCCTCTTGCTCTCCCTCTCACGCTCTGTCTTTTCTCTCTCTCTCTCTCTCTCTCTCTTCTCTCTTCTCTCTCCTCTCTCTCTCTCTCTCTCTCTCTCTCTCTCTCTCTCTCTCTCTCTCTCAAATTCAAAGTGCTTTATTAGCATGACTTTTTGAATACAGTATTGCCAAAGCAATATTGAAGTTACACAAGAATAATTGTTCCCTCTCTCTCAAATTCAAATTCAAAAAAGGCTTATTGGCATGACTACTGGTAGGCCAAACAGTGCTGCCAAAGCATTACAGTATTACAAATAGAATTTCAGAACAATATGTACATATATCAACCTGTAACAATATAACATAACATACAGATGTACATGTACAAAAAAGAAAAGAATGTCATTCAATTAATGAAATGAAAAGCGACATAAAACGCATGATAGGTTACTAATAATCAGTAGTCAATCAAACAGTGAGGCCCCGTGTAGAATGTCATCCTCTCATTTTGTGACAAGCTGCAATAAACGACAGAGCTCTCTTTTCTCTCTCCCCTTCTCTCTCACCCCCCTCCTCTCTCTCTCTCCCTTGTCAGTCTCTCTCTCTCTTGCCTGTCTCTCCCTCCCTCCCATCCCATTCCGTTCCATAGCTGCTCTTCTCCTCCCAGACTAATAATCTCCATCTTCCTCCACCTCCGAGGTTTCAGTGTCGCCCCTCCCTCTTATCGTCTCACTCTCCGGGCGCCCTGGCGACCACAGTTAACTCTGCAGTGTTTCCATAACGACCACTTCCGGAGCCCATTGCTAGCCCATTGGGAGAGTATTAAGTGTGTTGTACCCCCGCTGTTTGACCTGAACAGCCAGCGCCAAAGTGGTGCTTTTTGCGTTCGGCCGTCGGCAAGTTGGTGCCAACGCAGTCAGCGGTACGGCGAACACTTTGCGGCGCTCTGTTCCTGTTTGAACCGGTTCCTGCTGTGCTGCGTTGGGATGGCAAACTTCCTACACACCGCTACGCTAGGCCCCGAAACAAGCTAATGGGCCCAAAGACTGACCAAAGTGCATTATGGGTGGTGGAGGTTTAAAGAGGGGGTGAGGAGGAGGACATTTCAGGAGGGCTTTTATGGGCCATTTGGATATTAAAGTTTAATCTGAAACGATCTGAGTAACAACTGTAGTGTCTCTCGCGCTGGGGGGGAGGGGGGTGAAGAGAGAGAGAGGGAGAGAGAGGGGGAGAGAGGGAGAGAGAGAGAGAGAGATCTTCTAAATGGATGGAAGAAGATATGTGAATGGGTGAGGGGAAGGGAATTGAAAACGGAGGAAGTCATGTGAAGATCAGAATTTCTGATTGGCGTTTCATGACACCGTCGTACAAGGCTATATTTACAAAGCTATCATTATCATGGTTATAATGAAGGTAATGATATAATTGTTGTTTATGGTGTTTATATTACACAACAATAACCCAATCATACCCAGCCTTTTTAGTTGTAGTTGAAGTATTCCAGTATTATCGCTACTAGAAGTGTCAGCGGTAAAAATTACCTTGACAAATTAACACAAAATTTAACGTAGAAATAAAGTGACAACCACACTATTTGACCCCTACTATGATTTATTTGACCCTATGGAAATTTTTTAACTTCGAAACCCAAGTATGAAGTCTACCTCTAGGTTTACCATAAGCAATATGCTCTAACCCCGACCTTCTTGTTAATATATGTGTAATAAATAACTAGTAGGTAGCAGCTAGGAAACGTAAATAGCACAATAGCAGTTAAGTGAAGTCTTATTGTATCCATATACAACCCTTATCACATCTTTTCATATGAAAGGACCGTTTATTGGTGTATATTGTGTGTCTACGACTTTGGAGTATTCCCAGTCCTGGAATAGCATGCAAAGTTCAAGGTGTTGCCATAGCAACCCTTTATTCGGTTGGACCGTCTTCAAGATGGCTGCCGTGCTCCCCAAGGCGAGCCCAGAAGCTTCCATCTCCCCTGCAGTCAAGAGAGGAAACCAATGAACACACGCAGCTTATTCTAAATCGTTTGTGTTCTTTGTGTTCGGTGTCACCGTAGTTCAATGTAATTATCATAATACACTTTGTTTGTACCGCATCTTAAAAGACTTACCGCAGCTTTTGAAGACTAAAAGTTTACAAAGCGTTGCAGAATGAAAAAGTGGGACAAGATGTAGTTACGAGTTATGGGGAACTCTTGGTGGAGAAACTCGAGGCATACAGACACAACATGCACATGACGCAGAGAAGTTGTTAAGATTTAGTTATATCGTGTGCTTTTAATAATACCCTCACGTGGCACAGTAGCCGTCTTCATCACTAATTAATAATAAAAAGGTGTTATCTATCGATCTATCTATGATGGTCATTGGTCTTATTTCTGAATCATGAAAAACTCAAACTATTAATGATTCTGTATGCATACCCCTTCATATCTACGGAGTCCCGTGGTATTGTTTTCCTCATGGGATTAAATCAGGGATATGTGGGTGGAACTGGAGGAAGAATGAATTCAGTTAGAGACAAACGACTGCTGGCAACGTCTCAGTGTTCACGAGGAACGCCATGGGTCTGAGTGGACTGAGTGGCAGTGGGTTCTCGTATCTATTGATACATCGCTGTTCCCCTTGAAGCAGAGGAATGTTCCAGAGCCTTCCAGGCCTGACAGGCTTGGTAAACAACGCTAGTTACGGATCTGTTACAGGATGTTTGTTTGGTGTTGTTTACCGCCTTCAAATTCCTCCTCTTCTGTCATTGCTCTCGTTCCTCTCTCCTTATTTTCCAGTATTTTGTATAAATTTTTTTCTCTTGTCCTCTCCTTTTTTAGTTATTTATCCTCTATTCTCCGCCTCTCTCTCTCTCTCTCTCTCTCTCTCTCTCTCTCTCTCTCTCTCTCTCTCTCTCTCTCTCTCTCCCTCTCTCTCTCTCTCTCTCTCTCTCTCTCTCTCTCTCTCTCTCTCTCTCTCCCTCCCCCCCGGCCTCGTATGCTAACCCCCTCTGTCTCCCCCTCTCTCCCCCTGCAGGGCGGGCTCTGATGCGTTTGACGGACAGGAAGCTGGAACGAATGGGCATCATGCAGGAGGCCCAGCGGCAGCACATCCTGCAGCAGGTCCTGCAGCTCCGCGTGTCCGCGAGGAGGTCCGCACCCTGCAGCTCCTCACCCAGGGTAGGACCCCCCCAGCCCCCCTAATACCCTCCCAGCCCCCCACACCCCCCCCCTACACCTGCAGCTCCTCACCCAGGCTAGGCCCACCTCTACCCCCCTCCATATACCCTGCAGCTCCTCACCCATGTACCCCCCAACCCCCCCGTACCCCCGACCGCCCCCCAAAATACTGCCTCCCCCTCAACCCCCTCCCAATTTACAGTTTTTTGTTTTTTTTCGGTGGCTCAATCTGTTCTCATTTCTCTTGACCTCCCCCATTTCCTCTCCGGTCAGAGTTTTGCGTGGGTTTTGTTCAATATTTTGGGGGATTGGTAGTTGTGATGTGACAGTTGGGTTGTAGGATGTTTGGTTGGATGTGGTGTGGTTGTGTTGGATGTGGTGTGGTTTGGTTGGATGTGGTGTGGTTTGGTTGGATGTGGTTTGGTTTGGTTGGATGTGGTTTGGTTGCATTGGATGTGTTTTGGTTGGATGTGGTTTGGTTGAATGTGGTGTTGTTTGGTTGGATGTGGTGTTGTTTGGATGTGGTTTGGTTGGATGTGGTGTTGTTTGGTTGGATGTGGTGTTGGTTGGATGTGGTTTGGTTGGATGTGGTGTTTGGTTGGATGTGGTTTGGTTTGGTTGGATGTGGTTTGGTTTGGTTGGATGTGGTTTGGTTTGGTTGGATGTGGTTTGGTTGGATGTGGTGAGGTGAGGTTTGGTTGGATGTAGTGTTGTTTGGTTGGATGTGGTGAGGTTTTGTTGGGTGTGTTTTCTCGACTAAAAGAAATAATCTGGATGTAAAATGTAACTTTGCAGTCAGTTTATTTCCTCTCAGAGGTAGAAACGGTCGACATCATCGGCCAATCATGTGATCGACGTGTTGGTCCCGAATCGCTAGCGAAACTATAACTTCAAAACAGACTTAACCAACGACAGATGAAAGGCAGCATGGCTTCAATCGACGCCAAGCCGGCGCTCCGGAGAGAAACCTATTAAGGATTTTCTCGTCCTTATGTGTGTAAAAAAAAAAAAAAACACCTAATTTCTTTAACTTGTTTTTTCGACTGAGATGTGATGCCTCTCCACTGCGCGTTCCCGTATCTGGTGTAAACCGCTTCACACTAGCTGACACGTCGCTAACAAGCAGAACGCGTGTTTTGTCACTTTTTGCTCCGATGATCCGATCAAAGCCTGACAGATGCAGTCACAATCCTCTTACGCTGGTTCCCGCGCTAACAGCCCGTCTGTCACGTGAACACGCCGTGTTATGATAGGTTGACACGTTCTCCATGCAATCCCAGGTCGTCATTAACCTTTTAAACCTCTGTCTTTTTTAACCCTGTCTAAAAGAGAACTACCTCACAAGTTCCCGGCAGTAATCCTCTCCTGCACATGAGCACAGACCGCCCAGTTGTCTTCCTCCTCTTCCTCTCCTCCACTCTCCTCCTCGTCCTTCTTCTTCTTCTTCTTCTTCTTCTTCTTCTTCTTCTTCTTCTTCTTCTTCTTCTTCTTCTTCCTCTTCTTCTTCTCTCTTCCTTCTTCCTTCCTTCTTCTTCTTCTTCTTCTTCTTCTTCTTCTTCTTCTTCTTCTTCTTCTTCTTCTTCTTCTTCTTCTTCTTCTTCTTCTTTCTCCTCCTCTTCCTCTCTCCTCTTCCCTCCTCTTCCTCTACTCCTCTTTTTCCTCTTACATCTCTCCTCTTCCTCTCTCCTCCTCGTCCTTCTTCTTCCTCTTTCTCCTCCTCTTCCTCTCTCCTCGTCCTTCTTCTTCTTCTTCTTCTTCTTCTTCTTCTTCTTCTTCTTCTTCTTCTTCTCTCCTCTTCCTCTCTCCTCTTCCTCTCTCCTCCTCCTCTTCCTCTACTCCTCTTTCCTCTCACATCTCTCCTCTTCCTCTCTCCTCCTCGTCCTTCTTCTTCTTCTTCTTCTTCTTCTTCTTCTTCTTCCTCTTCATTTTCTTCTTCTTCTTTCTTCTCCTCCTCTTCCTCTCTCCTCTTCCCTCCTCCTTCCTCTACTCCTTCTTCTTTTCTTCTTTTCCTCCTTCCTCATCTCTCCTCTTCCCTCTTTTTCCTCTTCATCTCTCCTCTTCCTCTCTTCTTCTTCTCCTTCTTCTTCTTCTTCTTCTTCTTCTTCTTCCTCTTCTTCCTCTCTCCTTCTTTCCTCTTACATCTCTCCTCTTCCTCTCTCCTCCTCGTCCTTCTTCTTCTTCTTTCTTCTTCTTTCTCCTCCTCTTCCTCCTCCTCCTCTTCCCTTCTTCTCCTCGTTCCTCTTCTTCGTCTTCTCTTCCTCTTCTTCTTCTTCCTTCTTCTTCTTCTTCTTCTTCTTCTTCTTCTTCTTCTCTTCTCCTCTTCCTCTTCCTCTTCCTCTCTCCTCCTCGTCCTTCTTCGTCTTCTTCTTCTTCTTCTCTCCTCTTCCTCCTTCTCCTCTCTACTCCTCCAGTCTCGTCTTCTCCTCCTCCTCCTCCTCCTCTTCCTCTCTCCTCTTCCACTCTTCTCCTCGTTCTTCTTCTTCTTCTTCTTCTTCTTCTTCTTCTTCTTCTTCTTCTTCCTCCTCTTCTTCCTCCTCTTCCTCTACTCCTCTTTCCTCTCACATCTCTCCTCTTCCTCTCTCCTCCTCGTCCTTCTTTCTTCTTCTTCTTCTTTCTCCTCCTCTTCCTCTCTCCTCCTCGTCCTTCTTCTTCTTCCTCTTCATTTTCTTCTTCTTCTTTCTCCTCCTCTTCCTCTCTCCTCTCCTCGTCCTTTCTTCCTCTTCCTCTTCCTCCTCCTTTCTTCTTCTTCTCTTCTCCTTCTCTTCCTCCTCTCTCTCCTTCTCCTCTCTCTTCCTCTGCTCCTCTTTTTTCTCTTACATTCTTCTTCCTCCTCCTCTCCTCCTCTCTTCCTCTCTCCTCCTCGTCCTTCTTCTTCTTCTTCTTCTTCTTCTTCTTCTTCTTCTTCTTCTTCCTCTTCCTCTTCCTCTTCCTCTCTCCTCCTCGTCCTTCTTCGTCTTCTTCTTCTTCTTCTTCTTCCTCCTCCTCTTCCTCTCTCCTCTTCCACTCTTCTCCTCGTCCTTCTTCGTCTTCTTCGTCTTCTTCTTCTTCTTTCTCCTCCTCTTCCTCTTTCTCCTTCTCTACTCGTCCAGTCTGCGTCCCTCCTCCTCCGTCCTCATCCACCCCCCCCTGCCCTCCTCCGTCAAACGTTTACCCGATCGACGCGATGCCTCAGCGTCACGGCTCCGCCCGCAAACAGTGCACTGCAGTCCATCTCGGGGATTCAAACCCAAAACCTCTTGGTCGGGACACAAACAACAGCCCCAACAGACCATCCCGTTGGGGCTGTTGTCGGGGGGCCTTCATCATCGCTCTCGTCTTTCGTACGGAGCACTCTCTTGGCAAACTCTCTCGCGCTGACACATGCGCCCACTAAATAAATTCTAGGAAATGGCTGCCAAGAAGCTGTAGTTTAGAGCGGGAAGTGTGTGGGCACGGCCGTCGCCCGGGGGGCCGGCGCGGTCCCCGTGCGGAGATGAGTCCGGAACTGAAGGAGAAGGGGAAGTTTTATTCTGGGAATAGATTGTGGTTTGCCCGTGGGCTGCTGCGATGTCCAATCCCTCCGCACTGTTGACTATCAGCCTGGTCCACTTCCCTCTCCTCCTCTCATCTCCCCTCCCCACACCTTTTCTTTCATACTCTCCTCCTCCTCCTCCTCGGTCCCCTCCCCTCCTCTCCTCTCCTCGGTCCCCTCCTCTCCCATCTTCTCCTCTCCTCGGTTCCTCTCCTCTCCTCTCCTCTCCTCCTCCTCCTCCTCCTCTTCCTCTCCTCTCCCTCTCTCCTCTCCTCTCCTCTCCTCTCCTCTCCTCGGTCCCCTCCCCTCCTCTCCTCTCCTCTCCCCTCCTCTCCCATCCTCTCCCATCTTCTCGTCTCCTCTATTCTCCCAGGGGATGGAAGGTAGAGAGATAGAAAGAGAAAGACAGGAAGAGAGGAAGAAAGGAAGAGAGAAAAGAAAGGAAGAGAGAAAGAAGAGAACATAAAACAAGAGAGAATAGACATGAGAGGGAGGATAAGAAAGAGGCAGAGATACTGGTGAGAGAGAGCTGGAGGGAGAGTGTGGGACAGAGCGAGGGGAAGAGAGGGAGGATGCAGAGAGTGAGAGGTACCCCCCCCCCCCCCCCCACTAGAGAGAAGGTAGCTCGAGAGATAGTGAGAGCAGGAGCCACCTCTCACTGATCAGAGTCTGGGACCACTGCGTAACCCCACGGGGCGGGGGAGATGGCCTGGAGCAGGAAGACAGGGTGTAGGAATCGTGTGAAAAGCGCTGAGAGCAAAGAGGGAGAGGGAGAGATAACGAGACCTCAGTCCAAGGAGCTTGGTGCTTCCTGGAGACGCTCTGAAGAAAAATGTGTGTGTGGGGGGGGGGAAAAAAAGAAAGGGAGGGGGGAGATGGAGACGGGGGAGAGAGCGTCCACGCTGAGACTGGGGATAGTGTTCTGACATGCAAGAAGGAGCAGGGGGTGGGGGGGGGGGGGGGAACAAGCACGACAAGGAGAGAAAACGATGGAGGGGTGAGGAGATGACGGGGAGTGGGTGAGAGAATGGACCAGAGAGGGGAGCGGGAGAGAGGGAGAGGAGATGGTGATGAGGAAGAGTAAAGTTGAGGAAGAGGAAATGCGAGATGAAGAGGAGGTGAGATGATAAAGAACGAGGTGATGAAGTCTCTCTCGATTCCCTCTCTGAAGCACACCTCACGCCTCCACACTGAGCGGCAAGGCGTCATGCCGGTGGAGAGGTAGGAGGCAGGGTTTATAAGAGTACAAACGACGAGGAGACGGAAAGCACCACAAATGTTGTCTCCTCTGTAAAGAGGCCTGTGCGCCTGTGTTTGCGTCGGCCTATATGTTTGTGTGTGCGCGCGAGTGTGTGTGTACTTCTGCATGTGTGCAACGGGAAGGGGGCGGGGGATTAAGAATGAAAAAGGAAGGAGAGAGAGAGAGAGGAGAAAGAACACATTGAAATGGTGAGAGAGAGAGAGAGAGAGAGAGAGAGAGAGAGAGAGAGAGAGAGAGAGAGAGAGAGAGAGAGAGAGAGAGAGAGAGAGAGAGAGAGAGAGAGGATGAGCGCAAGAACAGAGACAGACCGAGAGCAAGGATTAGAGGGAGAAACATTTAGAGAGCAGAACAGAGGCAGAGGGAAAAGAGAAAGGATGACAGGCATAGAGAGACAAAGGTTGAGAGACAAAGACTCAGGGAGAAAGGATGAGAGCGAGATCGAAACTGAGAGATGGGATGAGAGAGAGACAGACAGAAGAAGAGTAAGGGAGAGTGAGTAAGGCATCTCTCTCTCTCAGCTCTCTGAGTTGAGAGAGAGAGAGAGAGAGAGAGAGAGAGAGAGAGAGAGAGAGAGAGAGAGAGAGAGAGAGAGAGAGAGAGACAGACATAGGGCCAGCTGTAATTACTGCGTGTCTTTCCAGGCAGAATTAGCCGTCCGACCAGTGATTGACCTCTGAAGGCTGGCTGCACTCACGATGGGCAATAATTAGATCTCACCTTCCTCCTCGTCACCACGGTGACGGCCTTTGGCCCTTCCATCACTCACAGTGTAAACAGACGGGGACGGACACACACACACACACACACCCATACACATACATATACGCAGGCACACACACACACACTTTCTCACACACACACACAGACACACACTTTCTCTCACACACACACACATTCTCTTTCTCACATACACACACACACACACACACACACACACACACACACACACACACACACACAGACACACACACTTTTGTTCTCACACAAGCGCACACACACACTTTCTTTCTCACACACACACACACACACACACACACACACACACACACACACACACACACACACACACACACACACACACACACACACACACACACAATTTCTCCTTCTCACAAACACATTGCCTTTCTCTCACACACACACACACACACACACACACACATTCTCTTTCTCACACACACACAGACACAAATACACATTCTCTTTATCTCACACACACACACACACACACACACACACACACACAGACACACAACACACACACACAACACACACACACACACACACACACACACAACACACACACACACACACACACACACACACACACACACAATCACCCAGGGCAGCACCAGGGTTATGGCCGCTGAGGTCGTCTTTCTGAGCGGAGTGGATTGGAAGAGACAACGATTCTTTTGAACCAAGATGGAGGCAGGATGGCCCCTGGGTGAATAATGCACCCTCCTCAGCCCAGCACGCCCAGAACTTTGTTTCTGGCTAGTTTTTGACCCTTTGTCTCACACACACACACGCACACGCACACGCACACACACACACACACAGAAAAACACACACACACACACAGACTAGCATAGAGGCACACACATGGACACACACGGACACACACAAAGACGCATACAAAGACACAAGGACACACACACATGCACACGCGCACACACACACATTTTAATCAACATCTGCTGGTAATATCGACATCCCACGTGTCGAGGGATTACAGATGTAATTGAGCTTGTGTCTCTGGTGCAGTATGCGTGCATTGTTGTTAAAAAAATAATAAATCAATTAATAAATCAAATGTACATCGCACCACACTATGTGGTTGCTGCGCGTTATTCAAATTGTTAAATTGTAAATTTGTCTGTGGACAGGTAGCTGGCACTTCTGTCAGTCGCAAAGCGCTTGCCTGTGTGTCGAGCCACGGTCTGAACAGTGTGTTCTGTTTCATGAGACTTTTAATGGCACTTTTTGGAATATCTTATCCTTTTAAAAAGGTCGCCTAATAGTGGTGTCCCTATCTGAGAACAGGAGAAACTAGATTTGTCAGACCTTAGTTTTCGTCTTTTTCAGACAAATTGTATTTTTATCTTGTGCTCTCTCTCTATTCCCAAACCGGTCCTAAAATTATCTTGTCTACTTTTTCGGAAAAAAAAAAGCCCACAATCCGAACATAATTTCTACCTTGGAGGAGGAGGAGGCCTTTCATGGAAATCTAAATGCATCCTTTGTTCTCATCTGTGGCCATGGAAACAGATGGATATGAGATAGGACGCACCTGAAGTACGAAGCCACCCTCCGACTCATCGCGCCGTCGGCCCTGGCGCCCATAATTGCGCAGACGACGGCGCTATCTGTTGCACATGTTTGTTGTTGTTTTTGGGGGTGCGTTCTCCCCCCCCTCCCCCCCCGCAAAAAGTGGTATTAAATAAGAATAACACCTTCATATAGTACCCCCTCGTGAGTAAACTGAAATCTCTTTACCGCCACCCCACTCCCCCCTTGTTTCTCTTCTTTGTTTTTCAAATATTATGTTCTGTTCTGTTCGCTGCTGTATTCAATTTCATGCTTATGACTATTTTAGAGTTTTTTTCAATAACGTTTCCAAACTAGTAAATATGCCATTACGCTCTCGTGAAGTCATCGCTCTCATCGGCGGCTTGAATTACACAGCTGAGGGGGTTGCTCTGTGAGAGTTCTCTTCTCCCCCCAAACGCCGCACTGCGCCGCCGCGGCTAATCTCTGAGCGCAGATAAAAACCCCGCCGTCTCTGCTTCATTAAGTGTACCCGAGCCTCGTTTAAAGTGATAAAAGGAGGATGACTTTGAGGGGCGACGCACACAGCCCGCGTGCGCTCCCCAGACGCTCCGTAAAGATCCAAAGGCAAGCCCCGTTTTTGGTGAAAGTCGCGCTCCTCCGGGGTTCCTCGCCGCCTTTTTTCGTGCGGATGACGATCGGGGGGGAAACAACATTGGTTCTGTTTCGCTGAAGCGAGACTACTGCTTCCGTGCCCTCCCGTACGTGCGGCTCTGCTCCCATGGGTTCAGCAGCACCTCTGTAACACCTCTCTTTGCCTCCCAGGTCTGACACCCCTCGACCACCCGGGTTACAAAGCCAAACGGTGTGTTCTGTGCCCGGTGCGTTTGTGTATCGCGTCAGACGTGGTTCTGTTTTGTTGTGATTCCCGTCCCCAGGCTGGGGCGGTTCACTGGTAGGGGTGTTGGGTAGTGGGGGGGGGGGGGGGTAAACCGCAGCCCTGAGGCGGGTTGAGCAGACCTCATGCTGGGCTTCAGACTAGAGCTTGGCTCCTGTGCTCAAGGCTCTGTCAAAGACCCCCCCCCCGCAACACCTTCCTGAGCGCTTTATGGTGTATTCTTGTTGAAAGTAGTTCGAAACGGGTCGCTTTTAACTCACTGTATTTGTTAAAGTATTTCGGTATGGTAACTATGAAGCAAAAGGGAGGGAACTGTATCTAACACGTGTAGAGAGAAATAACGTAGAGCTACTACGAGCCCCGGGGCTTAGGCCCAAGGCCCTCTGCGGGTCCGCCTACCTTTCTCCGGCCTCCTCTGGCTCCGGGCGCTGCAAATGTACCAAGTGGGCGTGGTCTATGTGACGTGGGCGTGGCCTATGTGACGTCTTAGCTGCGGATTTTTCCGCGTCTGTCTTAAAGATGCTGCCTTCTGTGGCTGGGGTAGGTATTACAGCTTGTATGTTTGATCCTGCTCCCTCGTGGCTGTGTGTAGTAATTACAGCTTATGTGCTTAATTTACGCAACAATTACAACACCAGTACCCCCTTTTGTCTAATCTCTTTCTCAGCGTTCCTTTCTCAGTACCGATCTGATATCCCGGAAGAAAACTCAAGGTCGTGAAGGTCATTAATTTTTTTCGACCCAAACTGAATTGGATTTTCTCAATTGTGGACAATAATAAAATAGTAATTTTCTATTATCTGGGAACAATGGCAAATTGACATGCATTTACACTGCGCTATTCTAACCAGCGGCCACTCAAAGCGCTTCACAACACTGCCTAACATTCACCCATTCATGCACACATTCACCCCCCCGACGGCGGAGTCAACCAATGCAAGGCGACAGCCAGCTCGTCAGGGAGCAGTCAGGGTGAGGCGTCTCGCTCAGGGACACCCCGCCGGGAATCGAACTAGCAACCTTCCGTTTACCAGCCAATCTGCTCGACCTCCTAAGCCACATAACGCCAGGGACACCAGTTGACCCCGGCGTCTGGGGGAATCGACAGGGTCCCTGTTGGGCTAGGCTCCATGAAAGTGGACAAAACACAGTTTGAACACGTAGATATTTCTGCGTTGGGTTTGTGCTTTTTCCCCCCGCGAGTTATCGAGGCTCCCGGGCGTTCCCGTGGCCCCAACTATTATATAGATTAGTCTTTAAGCAGTAAAAGAACAACATAAAAAATATGGTAGATGCTTTCGTCCTTTTATATCGATCGCAAGCGCGTTGCCGCCGCCAGAGGTACGCTACAAATCACAAGCTAACACAAGCAATAAATATGAGCGAATTGCTATTCAATAAGCCCCAAAAATTATACTTAAAAAGCAATAAAGAGCAGCATGGCGTATTGGGGACATTAAACTACAGCTCCAGGTTTACAAAATAAAAGCCCCCCTCCCCGGTGACTGGCGTCAAGAAACCTTGCAAATACAAAGTCCGCGTCCCTCGGTTTACTGTGTGCATCAGAGGAGGGGAACCGGAAAGACCCCGTTTATGCTTTGTCCTTGTCTCCAGCCCTGGTTTGTATAAAGTTTTCTGTGGGTCGATAAAGTGGAAAGGCCTTGGGCGATGCTTTTCCATTCATCCGAATGTTTCCGTGAATTGAAGGTTTCGACTGTTTTGAGGGGCACCCATTTTCTGAGCCTCCACCGGGGATCACAGCCTCATTTCTCTCTCTCTCTCTCTCTCTCTCTCTCTCTCTCTCTCTCTCTCTCTCTCTCTCTCTCTCTCTCTCTCTCTCTCTCTCTCTCTCTCTCTCTCTCTCTCTCTCTCTCTCTCTCTCTCTCTCTCTCTCTCCCATCCTTCTCTGTGTCCTTCCCCGCTGGGCAGGTCAAGTTAATTCCCGGTCCCCTCATTTCCTGGCTGTCACAGTCCTGTCCGCCGAGAGCAGGAAATGATGTCATTAAGATGAAGACAAACTGAAGTGTGTCTCACAAAATGGAGGGACTGGCTTCCACCCCATTAGACGAGCAGAGCTATCCCAGCTCACCCCGCGTCTCATATTCTTTGAATTTTAACACACAATCCCGCCAGCCATGTTGGATGTCACTCCCCTTAAAACATAACTCCGCCGAGGTTTTTATATTTGACTCCGCGAACCTTAACCTCTGTCATTAGCTTGCGGCGGCTAAAAGCACGCATAGCCACCACTTAAACCGCTGCCACACTAGGCTTGCGCCGGAGATGTTAATGTGTTCTCACCGAGGCAAAGGGGACTAATTAATTAGCATCTCCTGGCATTAACGCCTATCATACAATGATCCTCCACTCTAACCTTCCGTATTAGCTTCAAGCTATCTTTGGCGGGTTTGAACCACAAAACATTTTACACCTCCCTAAAGAGGGAGAACGCAAACGCTAATTGTGAAAAATGAGGACAGTGGGTGAGAGAGAGCGAGGGTGAGAGAGAGAGAGACGGATGGGTGTGTTTTCTACCCTGTTAGGTTGGCACAGGGGCAATCGTTCCTGCCTCGGATTTGCGGCGGCTTTGAATAATGAACGTCCGACACGGCGACCCCGTCGCCGCGGTGACGATCCCGCCGCGGTCCAGACGCATCCATTAGCTTGCCGCTACGCAGCCCAGGTGTTTAGAAATGGGGAAGAAAAGCATTAGCTTAACTATTATGGATGTATTGAAAGGAGTGTTGAAAAGCACACACACACGGACATGGACACACACACACACACACACACACACACACACACACACGCACACAGGAACACACACACACACACGACACACACACACACACACACACACACACACACACACACACACACACACACACACACACACACACACACACACACACACACACACACACACACACACACACAACACACACACACACACACACACACACACACACACACACACACACACACACACGACACACACACACACACACACACACACACACTCTAAACACGGACTCACGGACACAAACACACAGACACATAGCCCTTTGGATAACAAATTAAAGCTGTGATTATAGAGAGGTGTGAATGCTTCCTGTGTATCAGCTGAATCACAGACGTTGCTTTTCTTCTGGTAATGCCAAATCTCAGTCTGCCCTGGGCGGTTGGGCTTCCAATTTCCTTCTTCCGTTGACGGTCAAACTGAGGAAAAAGTGAGAGGCCCTCACTTCACTATGACAGGAAAGGAGGGGAAATGGCCGCCAAGGTCAAGCTAAAACGTACTTTGCTTCAGTTTTGCCAAGGGTATGGCAGGAGGGAGCAGGAGGAATACACAAATACAGCAAAACCCTTCAACTCTCACCATTTATCCTTCTCTCCCACTCTCTCTCCCCCCTCTCCTTCTCCTGCATTTGTGTGTCCCCACATCTCACTCAAGGACACGTCCGTGTGTAAACGGCACGCACACACACATCCCTCGACGAGGCTGAGGTAGTAGGAGCGACCTCTCAAAAATGGAGAGAACGCCCCGGATAAATAGAGATAAGCAAAGGATCATACCGACGGAAAAGAGGGGAGACTCTGGGGGAGAGGGGGTGGTGGGGGGGTGGGGGGGGGAGAATATGGGCAGGCTGGAGCTGTCTGGAGGGCCGAGGGCGTGGAAAGTCGTCGATGCGTGAGCGGTCTCTCCACAGGTCAGTGTTGCGGGTGCCAGGGCCGGCCGATCGCCTTGGTAACCGGTCCACTTATATCTCTGGAGACAGGCCGGCTTCTCGCTGGGGGGGGGGGGGGGGCAGGGGGGGCAGTTTGGCATCTATTGAGGTCCACAAAAACCACAAAACGGTGTTCTCTCTGTCGACGGATGGGGGACAGAGAACGGAACGGAGGAACGCGGCTTTCTGAGGTGGGGGTCAAAAAACGCACGGCGTCCATTACACACGCGGTGAGGAGGTCGAAGGCGAACGCGGCGTTTTATGCGGGATATCGTTTGAAGTCTACTGAAGGTTACAGTGCGGGGGGTCTTGTGCAAGTGGTTCTCTTTGGCGTGGGAAGAAGGCGGGGCTTCAGAGAGAGTCGACGGTAACGCAAACCGCCTTTCCAACGACCCCCCCCCCTCCCGCCGTTAGCAGGCCCGAGCCCCGAGCCCCCCCAGCGGGGCGGTTTAGCCGGCGCCTGCAGCTGTTAAATGGCGCTGCTAAAGGCCTGCTCTCCGGGCCAGGGCAGATGGAATCAATACCTGGAGCGTGACGGAGTGCACACCTCCATCAGGAGCACCGTCGGAGCACCACCCGGACCCCTTTACTGCGTAAGTGACCGTCCGGGATGATGAACCCCAACTGTCCATCGGAGACCCCTTTAGTGGGAGAGAGAGAGGGGGGGAGGAGAGAGAGAGAGAGGGACTGAGGGAGTGAGAGAGAGAGACGGAGAGAGGGAGAGGGGGAGAGAGAGAGGGGGAGAGGGAGAGGGAGGGAGAGAGAGAGAGAGAGAGAGAGAGAGAGAGAGAGAGAGAGAGAGAGAGGGAGAGAGAGGGGAGAGAGAGGAGAGGGAGAGAGAGAGAGAGGAGAGGAGGGAGAGAGAGGAGAGAGGAGAGAGAGAGAGAGGGAGAGAGAGGGAGGGGGAGGAGAGAGAGGAGAGAGGGAGAGGGAGAGAGAAGAGAGAGAGAGAGAGGGAGGAGAGAGAGAGAGAGAGAGGAGAGAGGGAGAGAGAGAGAGAGGGGGAGAGGGAGAGAGGAGAGAGAGAGGGAAGGAGAGAGAGAGGGAGAGAGAGGGAGAGGAGAGAGGGGGAGGGGAGAGAGAGAGGGAGAGGAGGAGAGAGAGAGAGGGAGAGGGGGAGAGTGGGGGAGAGGGAGGGAGAGGGGGAGAGAGAGGGAGAGAGGAGAGAGGGAGAGAGAGGGAGAGAGGGAGAGAGAGGGGGGAGAGAGACTGGTTCGGAGGGAGAGAGAGAGAGAGAGGGGGAGAGAGAGAGAGGGGGAGAGGGAGAGAGAGGGGGAGGGAGGGAGAGAGAGAGAGAGGGGGAGAGAGAGAGAGGGAGAGAGAGAGGTTGTGCTCGAGGCTTTATGGGCGGGCCGGGCCCCGTTAAACAGGGCCCTCACTGGCGCCCGCCGGAGAGAGACGGCCGGCTGGCGGGGCGGTCCCGCGTCGGTTCACTCAAGGTTCCCCTCGGCCCTCCTCCAGATCGCTCCGGTGCCCTAGTGCTTCCTCCAGAGGGGGGGGGGGGGTACACCGCCTTGTTTCGTTCTTCCCGCCACCTAAACCCCTCACCACCTCACCACCTAACACCTTCACCCCCTCATCACCTAACCCCCTCACCCCTAACCCCCTCACCCCCTCACCCCCTCACCACACTAACCCCCTCACCCACTCTCCCATCCCGATCAATAGCCACGGGCTTCTTATTGCTCTCAAGGTCGGATATTAAACCTCCCTCCCCCCCACTTCCTCCCCCCCATAAACACTAATGGGAGGGAGGGAGGGAGGGAGGGAGGGAGGGAGAGAGGGAGGGAGAGAGAGCGATTCCGGCGTTGGTGAATTTATCTGCCAGAGAGAGAGAGACCACTCTAATGTGGTCGGTATCAGGATGCTAATGCAGTAGCCCTTAGCATGGCTTAAGGTTCTTAATGCAGAGTGTGTGTGTGTGTGTGTGTGTGTGGTGGGGGGGGGGGACAGGGGAGTGAGGGGAGAGAGGGACGGGGGAGTGAGGAGGCCTTCATTCCGTTCATAAGGGGCATGAGACCACCTCGTTCACTTCCATGACTGGAGGAAGTCCCTCCCATCGTGCTGGAAGCATCACCATCGTTCATCGTCCCGCCCTCCTCCTTATGTCGTTTATTTGTTCTTCGCGAGCCGATAATGACCGCTGTGTCTCCCATTCCACAACGCCTCCGCCGCGATGCGTGTGCTCAGGCTAAACGGCAGCTGGACGGGGCGAGGCCAAACGGTTTGACTGTGACCTACGAATTAGGGGTTTAATTCCAAGTGTTTGATTCCAGAACTAAACCTCAGACGGCTGAACCACCGACTGTAGTCCGGCCTTGCTCTCTCTCCTGTATTCCTTTGTCGAGCATAGTTCTAGCTTTTTTTGCTCTCGAGTCGCAATTCTATCCGTCTAATTATTTGATTATTACAAATTATTTCAAGATCAGTTTGAGTCTGGTGTCGAAGGCCGACTTCAGAGTGGGCGTCGTGAGGCGAGGATGAATGGTTTATTATGTGATGAGGGCGCAGCCTTGTTTTCATCCGTCGGTGAATTGCTGTTTGGTTAGCGTTCAGAGCATACGAAACGATTACGGAGAGAAGGGAGAGGACACGGTGGAGGGAAGGAGGGAGGGAAGGAGGGAGGAAGGTGGGGAGGGAATGAAGGAGGGGAGAAGGCAGGAAGGGGTGTAGGAAAAAGGGAAGGAAGAGAGGGACGAAAGTAGGTAGGATGGGAGGGTAAAAGAGGCACCGGGAGGGAGGAGTGAGAGAGAGGGAGGGAGGGCAGGAGATCAAGGACGTTTTGGAGTGAAATGGGATGGGACAAGCAGGTGTGTAAAGCGGGAGTGATATACGTTGTTCCTGCCCGGTTCAGGGTCCCTCGCGTCTGACGGATTTTACAAGGCGCTGGCGTCTGAGAAACGACTGCCACTCCCGGGCCCGGCGCGGTTATTCCACCCCCACTCGGCGTGGGAGGGCGTCCCGTTGATGGATGATGAGGGGGTGTTAATCACTACGGATGACGAGCCCTTAACGACCTTAACGACTTAACGATTTGCCGTTAATTGGAGCTCCCTCTTCCACCTCTCAATTAATCTCCAAACCCATCCCCCGATTTGTCAATTTCCTAATTTGTTTGTCGTTACGGAGCATTTTTTGGCCATTATGATTCAGGGCGGCCGCTTCTGTCTTTGTTTCGACCGGTTTAAACTCGTTATCTTTTTTCCTGTTATACACAACAACTAGTCCACTGAGCCGCTGGACCGCTGAACATTCGGAGAGGATTATTTCCTCACGTTCCCAACTGTTCCCAATGCTCCGAGCCTCACTGGTTTCTGATTCCAACTGGAATGCGTTTGGGAAGCGTAGAGACAGTTGACGTGTAAGTGGCTGGACAAATGGACTTGGTCCATTAAGTAAGGGTACATGGTAACCATGACGCTATCCTGCCCCGCCCATAGACAACAGGGTCAGGGATCAGTGTTAAAGCACCCAATCAAGGCCCCGGGAACAGGAAGTGCATTGTCCATCGCCGTGGATACGCCCTAATCCACACACTCACAGCCTTGTTCAACGTTAATTATATTATGCCACCGTCGGGCCAAGACGAATTCAGTCGCGTCAAGACGAATTCAGTCCCGTCAAGACGAATTCAGTCACGTCAAGACGATTTCAGTCACATTGCGCTGCCGGAATGACTCAGATCTGAGAGCTCTGCAACGCCAGCACCCTGGAAGTTGAGACTCCCTGGGGAGTAATGGGTGGGTAACTATCACGTTTTTTGATAGCTTATACAGACAGTGGACGCCACACCTCTCTGCCCAGAGCAGTGAGGGTGAGCTGCCTTGCTCAGGGACACCTCGACACTAAGCTAAGAGGTGCCGGGGATCGAACCTTACGGTTACCAGTCAACCAGCTCTATCTCCCGAGCTAATTCAAAGCCCCTCTTCCAAACAACAACTTAAATGGCCTTGAGTGTCTGGACGTATGGCTAGCTGTTCCCCGCAGTCACCCCCCACCACTCTTAGAGACAGAGTTCAACACACGCACACGCGTCTGTCTCTCCGCAATCCACGTCCGCCCACGCTACCCAGCATCCTTTGTGTTCCCAGACACGACTTGACCGGCGCTCATGAGCAAAGTAGGGGAGGGAAGAAAACCTTAACAAATAAAGTGTCAGCCGAGTGCCATCCACCCTAATCACCGCTCCACTGTAATTGCTTCTGCTTTTGTTTTTACGCTCGGCTGCACGCCAAAATGTCAACCGATCCATTCTGCGCTCCTATTGTATGTTTTTTCTCCGGAACAATCGGTAATTAAAAGCGATTGTCTGCATGTCGAACGGGCGAGAGTTGGACCGCTCGGGGCTAAAGTAATGGCTTGATAAGGGCTAGGGCAAGGCTTTATTTATCTGTGTTTTGTACACCACCGATACGGCAACATAATATTTATTCATCGGTGTACAGGACGGCTGTCTTCGCTAGCTAACACGGTAGTATTATACAGTCACGTTTGAAGAACTATGTGTGAAAGTATCCTTTTATTTATTCAACCATCATTACCTAAATGTTTTGGTGTGACGCTGCAGAAGAAAACAAAGAACCGGTTGGAAATCGGTCAGGACTCGAGCTTGAACCTTTGTTTTGACCTAGCGAGCAGGAGAGGCCTCCAACGACGCTGTAAACAACCCACCGTTTAACTCCTTGCTCGGGCAATCCTGAAGCTCCTCATTCCCTGGCCTGCCCCCCCGAATGACTCGGTGGTGAAACACGGTTCCCTGTTGTTGTGCTAACCCTCGGTGTACCAGAATTTACTTCAGACTCCACGAAAGCAGACAAGATACAGTTCTGAATTCTGCAGATGCTTTTAACCAAGGCCGTTTCGAGTGAGTTTGAACAATTAGAGACTACATCCATATTTGACCCAATGTGCTGTGCGATCGAGTTTCCACAAGCAACAAGATATCAGTGCCTTAAAGTGTTTTCATGATTACTTTTCAAGTAAAGGCCTACTCGACCCAGCGCGAGTCCAATAGCACAACCAAGGAATGCATCTTGTGCATTTACAAGGTTTCAAGGGTTGTTTTGAAAACGTTGGACCTAAGAAAGATATCTGTATATTGTTTTTCTTTAGGTGGTACCACTCTCGCTCTAGCTAGCATAGCTAGCTATACTCCAGCCACCCCGCGGCTACACCTCCATCCTGGCCTTCGATAATAACACAGCAATTATGTAAATGTGAGTAGGCCAAAATTATTTAACATTTCAGGGTCAGAGTGGTTTGTTTCGCATAGTTCAGGTTGTTTTTGTTTTTTTAAGGCGTTTGAATGAATTCAACACGAGAACAAAATGTCACACAATTAATGCAACAGCAGATTTTTGTTCTGTTTTGCTGCTTATATTATTGTGGGTAAAGCTGCTAAAAGTTCAACTCCCAGGGCGATTGAAATATGACTGTCCTTTCTGCGTGTTCGTACCAATGTCGCCACTCCAGGCCTGGAATACATTTAAACTTTTCTGTTTTATCGACGGCAGCCAGATCAACAACACTCGCGGCATGTGAGGGTTTTTTAACCTATTTATTTTAATGTCTGTATAAATATTTAGGGCCACTGGTCCAAATAGGAGTGAAATATGACTAAGGGCAGCAGTTATTTGTTAGCTCGGTGGCGATATTTTTTCTTCCAATGCATAAATCATGGATGAAATGGTAATTAAAGTGTTTGTGTGCGCGCGTGCGCGCGTGTGTGTGTGTGTGTGTGTGTGTGTGTGTGTGTGTGTGTGTGTGTGTGTGTGTGTGTGTGTGTGTGTGTGTGTGTGTGTGTGTGTGTGTGTGTGTGTGTGTGTGTGTGTGTGTGTGTGTGTGAGTGTGTGTGTGTGTGTGTGCGCGCCCTACAGTATGTATTCTGTGCCTTAGACTCCTACATAAGACACAGGCTTTTATACGTGTGTGTGTATATATGTATATATATATATATATATATCGGCTTCTAGAGCATGTGGGAGTATGCGTTTAGAATTAAAACGAAATCACATAATTTCACAGATATTTTTCCTCTTGGATCTTTCTCAGCTTTTATAATAAGAAAAATAGCAATTGTTGGATTGTTCTCTGGATGACAGACTTGAACTTCTTTAATCAAACTTCGGCCATTTTGTCCTTCTTCCCCGTTTTTCCCGGCTCTGATCTGCGTTAGGGTCTGTTCTGCTACTTTACCGTCTGTTTTGTTTTTTTCACATCTTGGTATTCATCCCCCAGTGCCAGTTTTATGTTTTATTTATTGTGTTTATGTAATTCAAATTACACACACACACACACACAAGCACACACACACACACACACACACACACACACACACACACAGCACACAACACACACATACACTCACATGTATCTATGTAATTCAAATTACACACACACACACACACAAGCACAGTGTATCTCGAAACACGACATGACACTGCGATGGAATTCGCGTCAAGTCAAGACGTAAATGGTCTTGTCTTGTCTCCGCCATCAGTCGGTCCCCTTGTCTCTCTGCCTCATTAGTTCTCTCCTCGTGTCTCCTCTCTCTCCATCGGCGGGTAACAGCGATAGGGCTGTGATGATGAGGTGGCAGATGACTGACTTTAACGCTGTAATGTTAAAAGTCTGTTACAAACAGGCGGACAGCCTGTTTGTAACAGACTTTAACACTACAGCGTAAGTAATGGCGCATTTCCACTAGCTCGGCTCGGCTCGGTACGGCTCGGCTCGGCGAGCTATTTGCGTGTTTCCACTAGCACGCAGTACCTGCAACCGGGTACATTTTTGGTATCACCTCAGCCTGGTTCCAAGCAAGCCAAAGCGTTACTAAAACGTGACGTCAGCCGACTGCCTTCCACTGATTGGCCGATGAGTGTCGTCACTGGAAGCGTCATAACCGCGCGACGACCGCCTAGAATGTAAATAAAAACAAGACGCGAGACAAGACACCACTTTTTACTGCTTTTTGACTTGGAACGAGATGGCTTCTCAGAAAAAATCCACTCCTTGGTCGGTGGAGGAGGTCCAGACGTTCCTGACTCTTTGTTGCCGAAGAACGGATTCAGAGGGAGCTCGACGGCACCCACGCGGTTGTTGTTGTTGTTCTGGTCTTCCGGATTTGTACGTTGCTCGGCGCCGTGTAAATGACGTCACAGCGGTTTCGCGCAGCCGTGTTATGACGACCCCGCCCACGTCGACGAGGCACCAGTTGTAATGGAAACACAACCAAACCGAGCCGAGCCGAGCCGTGCCGAGCCGTATCGAGCCGAGCCGTGCTAGTGGAAATGCGCCATAAGGGACATACAGAGGATTTTCTGTGGATGTTTCAGTACGTATGTGTTCGATGCCCAGAACAGAGCTGGATAAGAGCGCTTTGTCCTCAGGGATGTATAAATTGATGCGTGGCATCTTAATGTAATAATTATTCTAGAATAGTGTTCTATGGACGATATGGATGTTTCTGTTGCTGTTTTCACAGAGGTGTGCGTGGGTGGGTGGCTGGCCGATTGTGTGCGTGCGTGTGTGTGTGAGCGTGCGTGTGTGGTGCATATGATGTAAAGTATTGTATTGTTTGATAAATCAGAGACATGGAACCACACACACACACACACGCACGCACGCACGCACGCACGCACGCACACACACGCAGACACACACACACACACACACAGACACACACAAACACAGCAGAATGGCTGTATTTAAACATGTTGTGTTTGATAGCAACAACACAGTCACCTGTGATCCATCTGTAGAGCTCTCTCTCTCTCTCTCTCTCTCTCTCTCTCTCTCTCTCTCTCTCTCTCTCTCTCTCTCTCTCTCTCTCTCTCTCTCTCTCTCTCTCTCTCTCTGGCTCTGGCTCTGTCTCTGTCTCTCTCTGTGTCTCTCTCTCTCTGTGTCTCTCTGTCTCTCTCCCTCCCTGTGTCAGTCTCATTCACATGACGTAAAGGTTTTGTTTGTGAATTCCTGCATTGGCTGTGTGGGTTTGTTTATGGTGTATTTCTCTATCTGTTTACATGTTGATCTGTGTGTGTGTGTTTGTTTGTGTGCGCACGTGCATGTAATTACGTGAGTGTTTGGTGATGTGTGTCACTCGCTTTCCGTTTCTCTGTCTCTCGTTTTCTCTCTCTCTCTCTGTCTGTCTCTGTCTCTGTCTCTGTCTCTCTCTCTCTGTCTCTGTCTCTGTCTCTGTCTCTCTCGTTCTCTCTCTCTCTCTCTCTCTCTCTCACAGACGACAAAAAAAATATAGATGCAAGCACATGCAGACAATGAACACACTTAGAAACACACACATGCAGAAGCACACAGGAAAGACACACATGTAGACACAGAAGTGCAAATACACACCCAAACAAACATTGAAGGACACACAAACACACACAGTTTCACTTTAAGGTTTTTGTCTGAGTTGGGGACTTTAATTTAACTTCCTCTCCTCAGACTCGGATACTAATAGCCCAATTGACTTATTTTGTCACACACACACACACACACACACACACACACACACACACACACACACACACACACACACACACACACACACACACACACACACACACACACACACACACACACGCATGGTTTTCGGGAATGGTGGCAGTACAGCAGAGTGTGGAGTTATGGCGATGTCGCCGCTTTTTTAAGCGCCTCCGGCTGTAAAATGGCCGCACTGAAACCGTATTGAGTGGAATGGGGTGGCTGGGGTATGGCGGTGTCAGACGGACCCTTTACAACCCCACATCACGCCGCGGAGACCGCCCGCCTCCACACCAACCCGCCGCCCGGAGTTCACGAGGGACGTATTCTTTTTTTTTACTATTATGTATGCGTTAAATCAAATTCTAATGAAGTCGTCGTTTTCCGGAGCAGTCGTATATTTGTGCTTCTACCTGTGACTTGTAAAAAGGTCTGCGTTTGGGTAAGGAGTACCACACTGCTCTTCATCATTCAAACGCAATACGACCACACTTTCGGGAGTGCCGACAGCGATGTGAATTGTTAATCACATTTTGTCGGAAAACTTCCGACAACTCGGGCGAACTTGACGGAAAATATTAGGCAATACACTCCGCGCGCCTTGACACACTCGCGATGATTCATTCGGGTAATAACGTCTGGGCTGGCGTTAAACGTGAGAAGTATTTCAAAAGTTTTTCATTTGGTTAAGTCACATTTATTTATTGTCCCATATTAATACAAACTACCTTGGCAGGACCTTAAATCTGTCCGTCTCATGGTCAGGAATGAGTAACAGACTGGAAAGAGCTGTAGGCCTACACGCAAACAGGCAGGCAAGAGGCAGCACTTGTTTCCTGCCACCCTCAAGACCGTACAGCTTCCTGAGTTTATCGCTATAGATATATCATGGTCATATTTTGCCCAAATTGGGATATCAAACTCCACTCTCCTAATGCTGCTAATTCACTATGCCTCATTGGCTCTATCCTAAACCAATCAGAGTGCTTTTCACATTCCGAAAACACTATCTGCCAAAGTCATCTAGACTATTTTGACGCTAAATACAAGATGAGCCTTAAAGTACGACTCAGGCAATTATGCTTGAAGTTAATCTTATATTGATATAAGGGGGCAGTATAGTGTAGAGGTGAGCCAAGCGTTTGAGAGTTTGATTCCTGATGTCTGAAGTCTACCTCCTGTCTAAATAACTAAACAGTCAAGAATAATCATCTGCTGTATTGCCTTCTTATTCTGGGTTCCTCTGCAGTGTATAATCCTGTACAGGGCTGTGTTATACTGTAATATTCAGTTGGTAACATACTGCGTCAAACTGTACTGTACAGTACTTCACAGCAGTGCGCTTAGGGGTCGTCTGACAAGTACGCGCGTTTGTGGTTTATCCCTTGTTGTGATGTCGGGTGTCAGAACGATTGCAAATTTACATGTTCTCATCTAAATTTAGCTTTAATTTAGACCCCTGGGTCGTCGCTAAACAGATCAGAACGAGAGCGAGCCGCTTTCCGTGGTATCAGCACTCCTGCGCTGACAGGGGCCTCCGGAGAATAGCCCCCGGCCCAAAGATAGAAAAACCACAGAGCCAGCCTACTTTACGGGCCTCGTGTGACTTGTGATCCACTTTCTGTTTGTTCTGATCCGGAAGAATCCGTGTGATCACCTTTTTCGGTTGACTAAAGAACCTGAGTGCCAGTGTAGCAGCCCAGGGATCGGGGGGAAAGTGCATTTTTTTTCAATTTTTTTTTGTAAGGAGGACCTTTTGTAACCGACTCTGACACACACCGTGGGTGGCGAGGTTCGGCCGACGCACATAAATAAATAATAAATAAATGCAGACCTATACAGACACCCACGGACAACCAAACATGGCAGAATCACCCACATACAAACACACACACACACATACATTAATAACTCTCGCAGCAAGATGCAAAAACACACACATGCACGCACATCCAGACAACGCACACACTTGGAAACACCCACATGCAGACACACACAGGGAACACACACAGATACACACACCCCTCCTATAAAGCGCAGTTCCAGGTTCTTTTTGGAGAACATTTTGTAACTGACTCTGAAAATAAACGTGGGTTTCGAGGTTCAATGAGAGGAAGGAAGGACTCCCCCCCCCCCCGCTCTTTGCCGCCTAATTCTGCGTATTATAAAACGAAACACTTGCCCCCCAAAGTGGGTTAAAGCGGGTTCACGGCGAGCTCATCATCGCGGCGGTAGACCCTGAACGTAAGGCACAGAGGGAACTCTGAGAATCCATAATAATTACTTTGAAACGGGCCGAGGGAGCCTGGAATAGATCGATGGCTTCTCTTCGCCACCGCCGCCGCCGCTGGGGTGCCATGCTCACTGCAGCCTGGACTCTGGGTCACCATGCTCCACCTAATTCTACACTCACAAGCTCCGCTGCTAACACTACATCCCCCAGGCCCCTCTGATCCCCCTCCCCTCCCTCCCAGCCTCCCTCCCCCAAGGGCCGTCCCCCCGTCTCCCCCACCCCGCCCCCCCCCCGACCCCCCCCCCCGACTCTCCCGGACCGTTTACCCCCCCCTCCGACTCCCCCCTGACTCCCCTCGACTCCCCCACCACGACTCCACAGAACAATTGAAAAGCTTTGGTGATTTAATTAAGGGATCCGTTTCAATAGCGGTTATAATTCTCCCTCACCCCCTCCCCTCGCCTCCCTCCCCTCCCTCCCCCGGCCAGCGGGTTATTAAAGGGCACCGCGTGCTCATGACCAGCCCTGGTGCGGGGGGGTGTCTGGGGGAGAGCTCCGACCAGCACAGCCACGTCTCTGCTGCCGTTTCCTCTCATTCTCCTCCTTCGGCTGAAGGCCGTCCCTGTTGCTGACGTTGGTCTTATGAAGGAGAATGTCTGGACGTGAATGAGGTCGATTGACCCGGCTCTCGTGACTCGGTGTTTGCGCCTGACGCGACGACAAGCTAGGCGGCCGCGGGATCTTTAAGCGCGGATGTAGAATGGACCGGCCTCACGTCACACGGGTTGAACGGGTGGCGGTTCTGACGCAGCATACGTAGATTGTGTTTTTTTTAACAGATGTGGCGTGGCGAGTAACCAGACCATCGTTCGTCACTAAAAATGCGATAGCTTAAAGAACAGGTACGGTTAACTAACCCTTACCCCAACAGTCCAGTTGGGAACACAAACTTGGCATAAACAGTTGGCCTTTCAATACACGACCATACCGTGAACAGTTAGATATTTCTAACATAGAAGTGGCACAAGAAGGCCTTTCTCAGCACAAACGTACCATAAACAGTTTACCTTTCGTAACACAAACACAGCATATGCGGACCACTGCAGCGTGAGCAGATAGCCGTAGGGTAACTTTGAGCTAGTGAGCTTGTGCTTTGTGTTCTAAGACGTCTGCTCTCGGTGCGGGCCTGGCACAGATCCATAAAGATTGTTATTGAAATTGAAAAAAATTCGTCAATATACGGACCTAATGTGATTAAGGCGGCATCTCGGAATATATGCTAACCCATCTATCTGTTAGTGGCTCTTTCCTCTTTCCC
>OLKM01000632.1:0-5000 GCA_900291075.1 Melanogrammus aeglefinus | reverse complement strand
CATAGATTAAGGGAAACATGGCAGGTCGACACACTGGCTCCTCTGACACAATGCCACAACGTTCTACTCCTTTGAAACCCCTTTCCGGGCTGCAGCGTTTGTCAGAGTATCCAGGGTTGCCAGATAGGAAACAAATTGGCCCACCAACACAGCGTGCTGCAGCTGCAGAGGCAGGCAAACGAACTGGATCGACTGAGATTGTTCTAGATTCCAGACAACCTGAAAAGGCCTCGTCCTCTTTGAAAAAAGAAAACAATGAGGCTGAAACACGGGTACATCTCGGAGTCAAAAGACGGAGACAGCTTAGAGCCCAGAAGGATCTTAAGACCGATGCCTCGCGAGCTGTTTGCAGACAATAAATGAATTGTACAACAATTGTGCTTCTCTCAAATTGCACTCGCTGGTCTTGTGCTTATGGATTTGGACCGCGGTTCCCTTTTTCAGCGTTCTATGTCATTGTTACAGATCGTTAGTATCATAGCATAATTGCCTATGTCATATTTTGGCCAAATTGTGATTTCTAACCTAACTACTCTCCTAATGCTGCTGATTCATTTTGCCTCATTGGCAAAGTCATTAAGTCATTTCATTTAGGCATTTTTTTTCGCTAAATACAAGATAAAACTTTGAGTATGACTTCGGCAATTATGCTATGAGGCTGATGATAGTGTACCTTTTGTAGTAAAGTATCCAAAGACACGTATACATCTTTAGAGGACGGCAGTAGCTCAGGAGGTAGAGCAGATTGACTTGTAACCAGGAGGTTGCTATTTCGATCCCCGGCGAGTCTCGAGGTGTCCCCGAGCAGGTCACCTCACCCTGACGAGCTGGCTGTCGCCTTGCGTGGTCGATGTGTGAATAAATGGTTTAAAGAGAAATGGTTAGTGAATTGTTGTAAGTCTCTTTGGATTAAAATGGATCGTCGTCTGCTAAACACACTCAATGTAAAAAGTTGACATGCTTGTGTCATCTTTTTGTGACTTAACCGACATGACAATGAAGCCAGAGAGGGGGAACGCATCGAAACACTGTCAGGAATCAAACCGAATTCGCTGTCAGACTCATCGCCCACACGTTGTCAGAGATTGAACTGATTTTACACTCCCCCTGGCACCGTTGATGTCCTCATGTGGCGTTACATATACATGTACCATATGCTCATTAAATCAATATATATATATAGCCCTCAAGTTCCACCAAACAAGCCAGCACGCCACCACCACAATAGGCATCAGAACATGTTGCACGGAAGCAATGAATGTTCCACGTGTGTGTGTGTGTGTGTGTGTGTGTGTGTGTGTGTGTGTGTGTGTGTGTGTGTGCGTGTGCGGGTGCGTGTGCGTGTGTGTCAGAACCGCAGCTGTCAAACCTACGCCTCCTTCGTCATCCTTGGGCAGTTCGGTGTCTGATGAAGACGACTGCAATCCTTTCACTTCCTGTCTCTCCCTTTTGTTACTGGCCTGTCAAGCACCTACCCTTCCTCCCTTCACCCACCACCTTTTTCCCTCCACACTCTCCTCGCTCCTACAAATTAAGGGCGCGTGTTCATCCATCAATCAAATGAGGAGCGGTGGAGCCGAGAAGATGGAGTGGAGTTGTGGATAATAGAGCTGGAATAGACGCAGTCATCACCATCACTCAGAATCATTCATGTATGATTCCACCGGAGAGTGTCAACGTTAGGTTGTAGCTAGGTTAGCCGTCGTTGGAGTGCTAGTAGAGATCATCATTCATATTCCCTGTCACTGGCTAGTATCAAAGTTAATTAGTAGCTTTGTTATTATACTTTGCACCCAGTTTGTAGCATATTATGCTAGTTTGTAGCTCATCTGGCTAGGTTAGCCAGTGTAGGGCTTGTAGAGATCATCATTTGTATGTCCTGTCACTGCCTCGCATCAAAGTTAATTTCTAGCTTTATTCTTATAGCTTGCACCCAGTTTAATGTGTCGTTTGTAGCTGTAAGACATTAGTTTGTGGCCAATTATGCTGATTTGTTACAAATTAGCCCTTTCCAGGTTAAGATTAAAAAAAAGACACTATCTCCTGCAAATTGTGCAAGTTTAGCCACTTTATAGCTCTGCTCTACAGGCAACTGTCCTTCTGGTGTGTGGTTTCCCCTAGCTAGCTACCGGCGGTGTGTGTTTCTGTGCTGTCAGCGCGCTGTGTCAGAGGGTTAGCTGTTTGCTAGCGTCGCTGGTAGCAGGGGTTCCCGGTGATCCATGAAGACAAACTCATTTCCTCTCTCCTGCCGCTAATGAAGAGTGAAACCTCCTCGTGCTGAGCGCCTACGGGCCTCAAGCTCATCACTGTTTCTGCTCTGTATGCGCCAAGAGAGAAGTGAGAAGTGTCTCTCTCGCTTTCTCTCTCATTCTCTTGCTCTCTCTCTTTCTCTCTCTTTCTCTCTCTCTTCTCTCTCTTCTCTCTCTCTCTCTCTCTCTCTCTCTCTCTCTCTCTCTCTCTCTCTCTCTCTCTCTTCTCTCTCTCTCTCTCTCTCTCTCTCTCTCTCTCTCTCTCTCTCTCTCTCTCTCTCAGTAACAATCTGTCTGGTCTAATGTCACTATTTCTCAGTGTCTCACTGGTCTTCTGTGTATGACTGATGCATGCATTTAAACATCAAGGCAAATGTTGTCATCTTGCTGTCTTTGATGTAATACCTCATGGCTCACAGTCATGTAGACCGTGAAGACAAACACACACACACACACACACACACACACACACACACACACACACACACACACACACACACACACACACACACACACACACACACACACACACACACACACACACACACACACACACACACCACACACCAAAATACCGGTCATTGAGTTGCACACTAGTCATTTGCAGACAATTTCTGTGATATCAAAACAAAGAAACATTTAAAGAGAAGCTCCTTGTTCATTTCTGCCGCTCTTAGATTCCATGTGTTGTGAGCGCTGTTGCTAAGCTACCTATTTTGCGCTCGGGCGATGTTAAGCAATACCGTCGCAACCGTGCCAACAAAGCCACTTTCATCGAAGTTGAGTAGAATTGGATGCGAGGGTGATGGGAAGTAAAGGAAGCTGTGCTCCGACGGTTTTCTATTTAGTTGTTTTTTTTGTGTTAGCGTTAGGCGTAGCTTATAGTCTTCGTCTCCACTTGAGCAAAACCCATAGCCGCCTAACTGTAAATAAGTAAATAACTCAGAGGGCTTGTCTCCAACCTGTTTGGAGAGGCAGATGGGTGACGGTTTACTACGGCGTGTCAGACTAAATGTCGCCTCATTTTGTCACTTTAATGCGCACAACAGATTTTACATTGCAAAGATTATTGTCAGTTATGAGAAGGCAGCCACCATATGGCCACACGCTGAGCCAAAATAATAATCCAATCAAACAATGAACGCTTTGCATAAACAACATAGTCGCTAATCTTCTCTAAATGGATGAGTCACATCGCAGCCTCATGGTTATATAACGTTATATTTATATATAATTACACACACACATTTGTATGTACATTAGGGTACACCATAATCAACATAATTCAAACTCATTCTCTTGGGGGAGCTTTAAAATTAACTTCCAACTCCTCCTCCTCCTCCCTCTCGCGACTCACTTCTCTCGCTCCTGATTGGCCGAGACAGAACGTTGGCACGAGCGCCGTCGTCCAATCCAAGAGGCAGCAGCTTGCCGCGCGGTGACTCAGCGCTAAGTGGGCGTCGGCGACAGGTGAAGACGAGCTTTAATAGCCTCTTGACACTTAGTCAGCAACGGCAGTTGGGAGTTTAACCGCTAAGCACTTGAGTGTGATTGGGTTCAAAATGGCCAGTACTTTCACATGAAAGACCCCCCCCCCCCCCCCTCTCTCCCACCTCCCACCTCCTTCGCTCCCTGCATCTCTGCGTTTTAAAGTCGGCTTTCTTAAGTCTTCATGGAGCAGTCGTCGTTGCGTTGGCCTCGAACGTTTTCCCACCAATCATGCTAGGATGCCATTTTAGCCCCCATTCCGTAACCTTTCCACCTGTAAGTGGACTTCTTACCTACTTACTGCCTTGATAGCTCTGCTACTCTAGCCACTAACAGGGCCTCAAGGGTAGTGCCTCCATAATCACACACTAATGCTGGTTGGTCAGTTGTCACATTTCTTGATCAAGGACAACAACATGACTGATGTTTATTCCGGAATAAGCCGACGATTGAACCGGCAACCCTTCTCATTGGCTGAGTTCCCGCTGGCCTGTCTTGTAAAATGCAATTGTAGTGTGAAATGGAAATGCCGTGTTTATATAACGTACTATTTGACGTACCGCTCGGAGTGCTTCGGTTCTCTGGTCTAATAATGAAGCTGGGTGCCAAGGAGGTAGGATTGATTGATTGATGGATACATAGAGTGATGGAAGATTGATGAATAGGTTAATCAGCATGTGGCTCAGGAGGTAGAGCGGGTTGGCTGGTAACCGGAAGGTTGCTAGTTCAATCCCCCGGCTCTTTGAGCAACACCCTGACTGCTCCCTGACGAGCTGGCTGTCGCCTTGCATGGTTGACTCCGCCGTCGGAGTGTGAATGTGTGCATGAACGGATGAATGTAAGGCGATATTGTAAAGCACTTTGAGTGGCCACTTGTTAGGTTAGTGCTGAATAAATTCAATCCATTTATGCGCAAATAAAAGCCTGGTTTGAGGACGTTTAACTGTGTGTATTTGTGTGTGAAACAGACCCCAGGTCAAACACATTAAACTGAAGGATTGTTGAGATGCAATGCACAGGTTTAATGTTAATATATATGTTAATATACATGGCATCCTTGTAAAGACACCCAGAAAAACACATCATACATGCAGACAGGTACACACACTCCACAGGCCAGTGTGCACACAGAAGTAAATACACGTAGTTTGCATTACTTCTATCACACACACACACACACACACACACACACACACACACACACACACACACACACACACACACACACACACACTATCTCTGTTATCCCGCTGCCTCGCACGG
>OLKM01000631.1:233777-256300 GCA_900291075.1 Melanogrammus aeglefinus | reverse complement strand
TGCATACACGCCAACCTAGGGGCTTGTCGGCGCTCACTCCATTACAAGGAACACAGACTATTGTGTTGGATTCTGTTGTTAGAGTTTTATGATAATGAATGCCAGAAGCATGGTGACATGCTCCGTGCAGGGAATCTCCCCAAGGTCGTTGGTGATGGCTGTTGAACTGTTGACTATGATTCTTTAAGAACAAACAGCAGTACTAGCCCTCACCCACCCAGAGTTCCAATCAGCTTGCGAATCAGCCCAGGCAGGCTTCTTCAAACCAGCCATCATAACACACTGTGTGTGTTTATTGTTTTGTTCTTATACATGTTGGGGCAAACCTGCCAAGTCAACCCCCCTACCTCTTAATCAGGGTGAACTCACCGGCGAAAGCCTACCCTCGACCACACTCGAATTCTGTCTTCCAACGAGCCTACTCACACCGCAACCACACACCCACACACAAACATGATCCCACCTAATAGACAGACGCTCACAAGCCCACACCAAACCGGAACGCATACACGCATGGACACACACAATCACAGCACTGAACGAAGCACAGACAAACACAACCACAAATTGCATACACAGCACAGATGCACAGAAAGCACAGACACACACACGCACAAAATGGACGCACAAAAGGCACAGGACGCACACATATGGCCACGAGTCGAACAGAAATGTATGTTTGCCTTGAAGTAACGGATCATTTGGGATATTATTCTCTGAGTCCCAGCCATTCCTCTTCTCCCAGACCAAGTTACCTTAACATCTTCCAGCGGGACAAATTAGACCAGTTCCTCTGGCGTCCTCCACCAGTGTGCTACCTCGCACTCACCTCCGGCCCACCAAGTCAGTTCCATTGTATACACGCCGCCGACGATTAGTCTGACCCGGGCTGGGCCGCTACTATAAACGTGTCCTCGCACGCCCCACGCGATATCAGTGGGGTCGTTTGGGGGACGGTGGCGGGACGTGGGACATCGCTGCTTCCCTCATCGGTTTACTTTGAGTAATCAGTCCGTAAGCATCGTTAAAGGTGAAAATCTTTTCTTTTCTGGAGAATGGGGTCTGAAGTCGTGTTTTCCAGTTGATTTGAAACTAGAGAGTTCTACGACTCAGAAGAAACCGAGCTGCAGAGAGAAAACGATTGCAGAAGAATGCAACCTGTTGAGTTGGGTGAATGACAATGCGGGAATTGCGTCAAAACAAACTTCAAGTCCAACAGAAACTTTTTCACTAGAATCCATCATTACGTCGCCAACTTAGTGCTTATCTAACAATAGCTTACACCATCCCATTATGTGTGTGTGTGCCGGAAAACGTTGCGTCCCATGGCGATGTAGAAAGAAATAACATTGAAATCCTCCAGAAAAACCAATATCGCCTCATGACACATGACGAGGCTGCGCACCACACTTGCGGTCTGTTGAATAATTGTACGCATGATTGCGGAATACCACTTGCTACCGCTAGGGCCAAAGGGCTGACGTATTCGCCCAAAAGCCAAGTGCACGACTTCGATACTTTATGGACATCCCCGCCCCTGTATGTGTGTTAGCCACTGGGCAACGCAACAACAGACACACAGACACATTACGCCGACAGCACAGATGCACTACTACGCACACACGAGCACAATCGCACACTTTCATAAACACACACATACAGTCACAGCAGCGTTCGTGTTGGAATACGCTCATGATGTATGAATGTTGATTATACCCTTGGGCGAAGGGGCATGGTATTCCTCAACATCCCTTAACGCCCTCACCCGCGCCTCTCCATCCCTCCCTTTTTGTTTCCCCCCTCTGGGCGCTCGTCTCCCTCCCTCCTCCTTTCATGCTGATGTTCCTGTCTCTTAGTCACACACATAACACACAGCACACGTGCACATACACATCTATCTACCTTAACCATCACGCACACACCACACAGTCATATCAAAATATTATCTTCTGAAGTGTATGGGAAGTGCTAAATGTGAACTGTGTTAGTGGGGGTGGCATGGTGTGGGGTGTTGTGTGATGTTGTTGTGTGTGTTGGTGTGTGTGTGTTATGTGGTATGTGTGTTTGTGTGTTTGTGCTGTGTGTGTGAGTGGTGGGTTCTGTGTGTGTTGTGTGTAGTGTTGTGTGTACCTCAGAACTTCCATCACATGCTGCTAATTCCACAGTTAACTCCTGTTGAGATGTACGTAATATTAAGGTTAAAGAAAAATGCAAGTGTATTCGTGTGTAGGTCTGGCAATTCGGGGGGGGGCTGGATGCGCTGCATGTGCTTGAGTGTTGTGCTTGCCCTTTGGTTGCATAAACATACTACTTGCTTACCAAGAACCTGTATTGTACATAAGTTAGATAGATCTCTATCTCTGAAATAGTGTGTTTCTTGTTGTCTTCTTCGATTATAGTTTGGATCGAGTCTTTGTATTGATTTGGAGAATCTGAATCTTATATCTCCTATACTCTGTTGTGTGGAAAAATAATTCAATAATTTTATGATGTAACATGTTGCCACATATTCTAATTTAACTTTTAATGGACAACTCAGATTTGGGGACACAAACCAACAATCTTTGAGAATTACTGAGTTGTTAAACAAGCTCTTATGCAAATCAAGGTCCATTTCTTAAATGGTTGTAAAATTCTGGTATTAGTTCGACGAAGCTAAATGAGCTTCAGATCAGTTGTTCCTGTGTTTTTGGGGTTGTCGCCATTAAGATTCCCCTCTGATCCACTTTACTGTGGAAACAATCTTCTTTAATTTTCTTCTCTGCTCTTTGATGCGGCTCCGGTGCTCGGCGCTCTCTGTCCACAAGACGCATACGTGCATCTTAAGTGTTTGTTAAGTGTTTCTTTGACCTCATGCATATTTCTTGAAGTTGCTATATTACTTTTGAAAACGTTATATTCTGATCTGTTTATTATACTTCACACTTTTGCTTCTGCTGCGTAAACAGATCTCTCGGTTTTCTTTGCGTATGATATTGATTGGAAGGCATGAGTTGTTTTTGAGGTGAGCATTGCATGTGTGTTATTGTTATCTTCTGCTAATGTTGATGAGCTTTAGTGAGTGGTTTTAGTTAGGTTTTTAAAATTGATAAAGAAAAACAGCAACAAATAAGATAATCTACAATAACTAAAAATGTTAACAATGGTTCTAATATAGACAATCAATAAATAAATATAATTCATTCATGGCATACCATTCAAAGAACTATGTACACATTTTTGACCCAAAACTGTTTCTACACGAGGCCACCACTTCAGTGTCAATCAGAAAGGAACAATCCTTCAGAAAACTCCAAACACCCTTCTTATTAAAGCTTAAAGCAAACCTTAACTCTTGGTTGTTCTGCTCTTACTATCTATTAATTTATATATATTATCTTATTTTATACATGACGGATGACAATAATGACCTAAACACAATTATCTATTCCCTTCTTTTAACACGCACACACACACACACACACAACACTCTATCATCTTATATCTACTTATCAATCATCTATCTATATATCATCACACACACCACACACACAAACACACAAACAACCACATCACAACACAACCCACACACCACACACAATCACACACCAACCACAGCGCCACACGCACACAAAAAACCTGTATTTTCGAGCCTAACTGTCAACTTAGGTATCGACATATGCGCCAGTAATCAATCTCTCTCAACAGCCCCCACTTCACCCCCCACCTAATAATATAATCATGACTCGATGGAACCGCCGTCCGAAATGCACATCGACACCATGGATTGCACCACACATCCGTATCGTGTGGTTTTCGCTGTTAAGCTAAAGTGGTTTACCAGTTGCCTCCCACCCCCTCCCTAATCCACTGCCACCCATTCCTCCGTCACCAATGTGAACAATCGAATCATTACAATATAGGATGTGCAAGCGTTAAATGGTTGATGGAGTGTAATGCAAAGAGCCACAGGATTGCACTCGTCTGCACATGCCCCCGGTGTCTCGGGAAATAGTCTTTCTGAGAACACAAGTTATTACACACTTAACTCACAGCTCTTATTAACGATGACCTCACAACATAACCCTTCGTGTTCTAACAGGAGGAGGTGGGCGTGTTGGTCTCCTGCAACATAAATCACAATTCATTAGCGCTTAGTAGGGTGTGTCTGTGTTGCAGAAAACGGAACTGTTTTGCTGAGAAGCGAATGGATTGTGTAAATTCGATGTTAGAGGCCATGACAACTCCGCTGCATTCCTTCTGCAATTTGCACATCAGGTATTTACAGGAAGCATAATACGTAAGCTGCTAACTAATTACATATCTATTGAGCAAATCCTAGCCGAGCTACTATTAACCCACAGACCCTCATGAGTTTTCTATAACTTTGCAACCTTCCACATTTCCTCTCCTCTTCGTTTGTCCAAACGTCATCCTTCCTCACCTCTCCTCACCTAACCAAACAAAAGGGGGGGAGTTGTTTTCGCTATTGGGTGAGTAAACCAAACGCACAAAACGGACTGTGCGGTTCTGCATGAAAGAGTGTTCTTACGGACCACTGTCATGTTGGGTTTTTTTTCCCCTTTATTACTGGGAGTAAAAAGGCAAAAAAGTTTGGGATTGGAAATTACGTACATTACGCACTTACACCCTTAACATATTTATTACCGTAATTCAGGAACCTTGAGCACACTCACACTCATCGCTGAGTCGTTCTTTGTACTCCGCTTGTGAACCCTTTACCTTGTTCACGTAATCCTTAACTTCCCTTTTGTCCCGAAACGCTCCGAGTCTAGCCCGCTCTCAGAAAGTATCCAAAGTGACTTTGAAATTGCGAAAAGGAGTTGTTGAAGAAGGAGTGAATCTCTTAGACCGATGGTTGGCTGTTCCTGAGACGCGGGCTTGTCTCTCCCCCCTCTTCCTCCTCTCTCTCTCTCTCTCTCTCTCTCCGTCCTCTCTTGTCTCTCACGGGCCACTCTGTCCCTGATAGATGGCCAAACTGAGATAACAGCACAGTAACGCTGGCCTTATGTGAATATCATGTAGGCAGCGGGTATTACGATGGGTGTCGATCCAGCCTCCAGATTGTCTATTTACTTTGACGACAGTTGGCGCGCCGTTTCTATTCATCTTTCTCAATCGTTTAGAATGTTTAATTAGTTTTTTTTGGTGAAGTTGAACTAGACACCAAACACACTGAATAAATTATTTTATACAAAATCCTCTATGATTAAGGACATATCTTGCAACCTTCCTACGTCACTCGATTATGCTCATGTCCCACGTCATTCAAATGAACCATAGACTGTGATTGTAACTCCAATTCCTCCTAGTCATTTTCTTAAGGGATAGTGATGAAGCAAAGGCAAAGTAAAGGACCTAAGGTCTATACATGTCTCCAATTCATTTGGCCTCAATACATTTAACGACAATATTCTATTTCGTTCCTGCCCGGCTATCTGCTGCCGCGAATAGAGAAGCATCGCATTAAAATCCATTCTGTGCAATACCTTTGAAAGACGTAGCTCATTCCTTAATTCGTTCGAGGGAGCGGTTTCTGGTAATGGGAAGGACATACCTTGAAATCGGATCTAAAGTTTTTTCCAACAGCTTTAATAATCCTGTACAGAGTTTACGATGGTGACATACTGGAATGGTAATACCAGGACAACATATTCATTCAGGCGGAGATATCGTCCAGATCTGTTTGTCTCTTCCTCTATGCACTTGACTTCAAACCTACTGCATATTAGAAATTAGTGTTGTGAGCGTGTGTTAGATCATACATATTTCGAGAGTTTATAAATTCATCAGTAGAGCTTTTGGGGGAGTTTTATATTCATATTGGTTTGGAGTCGATTTGCAAGAATAATACCCTGAAACATTTCTCTTGGCTGAGTCGAACTTCAGTTCAAGACATTGGAATTATGTTTTATGCTATCCCTAAAACGCTCACTATGCATACAATATGTGTACATCTTTAATTGGCTCGAATACCCACTTTTACATTATCGTATTCGCCCTCTCTTAATGGCTATCTATCCTTGAAGACTATTTAGATACCTGGTTCACCTCTTAAGTGTTCGTGTCCACCGCACCCACTATTCAAATACACCTGGCATTTACTTTTGAAATGATGTTTGGTCTTGGAGTCACTGTGTAAATTACGTTTTTTCACTGTTTTTGAACTCTCTTCAATAGTTTTTAATGCTTATCCTCTCGCTGTATGTCGTCTAAGCCTCGACGCCTTACAAAACGCATTCATCATCCCTCACGCGTGTAAAAGATGTCTCCTTTTCCGACCCTTGTGCGTACATTAAAGTCCTTGGACGAGGGAAAGACGGAGTTATTCCAGTTTTTTGGACTCAGTATGACTGTTTTTAGGATTTATCGGATTGCATTTTTATCTGCGATGAATATGCTTTAAATTTCGAGACTTAGACAATAGCTATCTAAGTTTTTTATCTATTATGCCAGCATATTGTCTTTACTAAAAAAGTAATTTTAATACAAAGCTATAATTTGTACAGGCGTACCGACAATCTGAGTATCATCATAAAACACACAAAATAGTTATTACATGGATAACCGTATCTTCAATAGTAACATTCACAGTTATCGGGAAGGTAATAGCCTACCACTACATTCCTTTTTACATTTGTAAACCACAGGATTAAGTTAAACCTGATAGCCAGCAGCACAGTTTGACTCCAGCTCAACCACTGGTTATTGAGGAATGAGGGTATACTGCATCCAAACCAAGGATATGAGAGCCCAGGAAATAAATCACGCCGGACCGGCATCTGTTAGTCTATCCAGATTGAAAATACCAGCAGAAAAAATCTAACGATCAGACCCGTCCACAATCTTTGTTCTCAATCCAGTTACGTCCCTGCGATCTAAATGACCAGAATTTTATTTATATTTTAATCACTTAAAATAGAATATTCCGGTTAAGGATCCATTTTATCGGAGTCAAATAGTCAATTTAAATATATGAGCTTATTATAATCAATAGATCATCTATGAGTAGAACATAAAATCAATGACAAATATTTATCGTTTGTCTGTGTCTTTTTCTCCTGGCGGGGCTCTGGTCTTTCCCCATCCTAACATCAGGCGAGAACTCCTTGAGGAGGCTGCAGTGATTTACCTAACTTCAACCTCTCGGAAAGGAGTGCATTGGACATACACAACACAACACACGCAATTAGTCAAAATACATGTTCTTAGCTTTATGTGTGTCTCCTCAACTTCATTATTTGTCATCACTGCGTCAAGCCAGGTATCTCTTCAAGTTAGTTATCATTATTGATATTTTCTTCTTATTGGTTACGCTGCTTTACCCTTTCTCGCATTACTTGCTAACTGCTGCCTCAGTCCCAGTCCTACAGGAAGTGTGATTTCCGTATTTTTTCATGGTGCACTAGGTCTGCTTTTATGCATGTTCCTAAGTGTGGTGTACGCCGTGTGTGTTTCCGAACTGCCTGTGGTATGAAAGCCCCAAATGGCAATAAACGCCCCTGCCCAACTGTTGCTTGCATAGAGTATTGACATAATTCATGTTTTTATGCCATTTATCACGTGAAATCATGATTGCTGCCCAAGCTGAAACGAAAATGTCCTGCTTTTTTGCATCATCCTTCACGTTAATATCGTCTTGCCCAAAGTGAACGTCTGGTGACACGTTACCATTCAACACGCATCAAACTCGTCTCCAAACAAAGCTTTACGCGTGTCGATGAATATGCTATACTAGCACACTAGAGGCGCACGTGGTCGCTTCTATAGTCTATGTTTGCACCTCGCGGGAGCGCGCACAGCTGAATGGAAACTACCGTAATGATTTCTGAAGGCGTGGCTGTGCTTGAGCGTGGGATTTCAGATAGTTATGCTAAAACAATATTTTTTAATGTGGAAAATGAATGTGGGGTGTCATCCACACTGTCTAGGTCGATCAAATAAAGTAAGCTGGTGCTGAGAAGACCATTTGATTCCTATCATTCTTTGATTGAGAAGTCTCACTAGCCGCGTTTACATGGCAGATCATATCCGCATAGATTTGCAATGCGGCAAGATCTGTTCGTGAAATGTGTTTCCGAATGAACTGTATACCTACATGGGCAGTGAACAAAAATGTCCGTTATGTTCCCGCGCACACACCTGACACATCTCTGGACCGGCGGCGAGATAATGGACGTGTTATCACTATCGGGGATTTTAAATTTAAATTTAATGAAAGTACAGCAGGAGAGAGCTTTTCTCTCCCTGCTCCTTCAAGAAAGAAGAAGAAAGAAAGAAAGTAATAGTAATCACCAGTAATTCGTAATTAATAAACACCCATGTCCCGGCTCTTAGCAACCGGACACGCTTACCGGACTACTTTAACGGAGTGATAACAAAGACGTGAATCAGGCAATAAATCCACTTTCCTTGACAGCGCGTGAAAGTTCGGTGTGCTTAAAAGTACCGACGGAGCTCAGTGGACCAATTGCAAACTACTGCGGCGGCTCTAAGTTTAAAACCCCAATCTATGCGGAAATAAGTGTTATACATGGCGATTTAAAACGGGCTACACCACCTTATTCTATGCGCCATAGAATTCTATGGCCGCACAGATAATTGTATTCCGAATGAGGCGTGTATACAATGGACCACTTTTCTCTATGCCGCATAGATGTGTCCATGTAACGCGGCTACTGAGTGTTTATGGGGTACATGCTTTTATTCGGCAGAAACTGATTTGCTAAACAGATATGAGCTGCCGAGAAGTTGCTATCCTCCCTGGTTGGATTGGCTGCTGCTGCTGCTGCTAACATGTGTTGTAGTACACATTGAATCAGTAAGGGATTAATGTATAGTTCGGAGGTTGTTATTTCATCCAACCCCGTTGGATGGAACCCCGACGCGAAGGCGGAGGGTTCCATACAAACCTGAAGGGGTTTATTTCTCCATAACAACCGACTAACTATACATTATCCCGCTTATTACACGGCGTTTACGAGTGAAATAAATAATAAACAATAGATAATAATCCCACAATGATTTCAGCAGCGACAAAGGATTCGTCGGTAAAGTAAAGTAGCGCGGTAAAGAGCGCTGTCCCTAGCAACGGTCTGTTATGACGACGGTCCGTTTATACAGAAATAACAGACCGCAGAACGCAGGCGCTGGCTGGACCAATCAGAGAGCAGCATTCTCAATTAGAGCGCCGTGTAATAAGCTATATTAACGCAATGCGCGGACCAGGACACCCTCTTCATTTCTGACGTTGGAGGAAATATATATGACCGTGTCTATAGTTTAGTTTGTTCACCTTGATAGTTTTCTTGGCCTACTTGTATGGATGCTGAAAATGACTTTCAAGAATATAATATTTGAGTATATTTTACTTGCATCTTTCAAAACAGACTATACAGAGCGACCATTTGCCGCCATCTAGCGCTAGTCGCATTGTCTGCACGCGTTCACTTTGGGGCACCACGAAATATCTCGTCTGGCACGCGTTTCACTTTGGGCACACGAAATCTCGTCTGCCCAAAGTGAACGCGTGCAGACAATGCGACACTGCACTACGCTAGATTGGCGCAAATGGTCGCTTGTATAGTCTGTTTGAAGTCTATGTTTATAAGACGCTCTTTTTTACTGATGATTGTTCCTCTACGAGTTGTATGTTGATCATAACAAATACACGTTCACGTTTGGACACACTAAGCACATTTCACGTTCTTTGTGTGCATATGTGAACATGTATTTCTCTACTCTTATTTGTTACAGAGATCAACATATAACTCGTAGAGGACAAATCATTAGTAGAAAGCAGTCATGGTCACTTCTATGAGTTACGTCCGAAAGCACAATTTGAAAGAATCAGAAGGCAAGTTATAAACCACTTTCGCTTTATTGTCCACAATATTAACGTTTGGGGAATATAATGAACAGTCCATGGATTACTTTTCAACGTTGATAGTTATTTGGCCTACTAGTATAGCCTAGATGATGAAACCACTTAAAGAATTACACATTTGAGTATATTTACTTGCATCTTTCAAACATAGACTATACAAGCAACCACTTGCGCCATCTAGCGCTAGTCGCATTGTCTATTGATGTTATAGTCTATGTTTGAAAGATGCAAGTAAATATACTCAAATATTTTATTTCTTGAAGTCATTTCAGCATCCATACAAGTAGGCCAAAAAACTATCAAGGTGAAACTAAACTATAGACTGTTCATTATTATTCCTCCAACGTCAAAATGAAGGGTGTCCTTGGTCGCCGCGCATTGCGTTAATATAGCTTATTACACGGCTCTATTGAATTGCTGCTCTCTGATTGGTCCAGCGCTGCGTTCTGCGGTCTGTTATTTCTGTATAACGGACCGTCGTCATAACAGACCGTTGCTAGGGACAGCGCTCTTATACCGTGCTACTTTACCTTTACCGACGAATCCCTTGTCGCTGCTGAATTCATTGTGGGTTATTATCTATTGTTTATTTATTTATTTCACTCGTTAAAGCCGTGTAATAAGCGGGATAATGTATAGTTAGTCGGCTTGTTATGGAGAAAATAAAACCCCTTCAGGTTGTATGGAACCCTCCGCTCTCGCGTCGGGGTTCCATCCAACGGGGTTGGATGGAATAACAACCTCCGAACTATACATTATCCCTTACTGATTCAATGTGTACTACAACACATGTTAGCAGCAGCCAGCAGCCCAATCCCAAACAGGGGGATGCACTTCTCGGCAGCTCATATCTGTTTAGCAATCAGTTCTGCCGAATAAAGCATGTACCCCATAACACTCAGTAGCCGCGTTTACATGGACACATCTATGCGGCATTAGAAAATGGTCATGTATTACGCCTCATTCGGAATACAATTATCTGTGCGGCATAGATTCTATGCCGCATAGAATAGGTGGTGTAGCCCGTTTTAAATCGCCATGTATACACTTATTCCGCATAGATTGGGGTTTAACTTAGAGCCGCCGCAGTAGTTCACAATTGGTCCACTGAGCTCCGTCGGTACTTTTAAGCACACCGAACTTCACCGCTGTCAAGGAAAGTGGATTTATTGCCTGATTCACGTCTTTGTTATCACTCCGTTAAAGTAGTCCGGTAAGCGTGTCCGGTTGCTAAGAGCCGGGACATGGGTGTTTATTAATTACGAATTACTGTGATTACTCTATACTTTCTTTTCTTTTTTCTTCTTCTTTCTTGAAGGAGCAGGAGAGAAAAGCTCTTCTCCTGCTGTACTTTCATTAAATTTTAAATTTAAAATCCCCGATAGTGATAAACACGTCCATTATCTCGCCGCCGGTCCAGAGATGTGTCAGGTGTGCGCGCTGAGGGGACATAACGGACATTTTTGTCACTGCCATGTAGGCTATACAGTTCATTCGGAACACATTTCGGAACAGATCTATGCTGCATTGAAATCTATGCGGCATAGATCTGCCATGTAAACGCGGCTAGTGAGACTTCAAATCAAAGAATGATAGGAATCAAATGGTCTTCTCAGCACCAGCTTACTTTATTTGATCGACCTAGACAGTGTGGATGACACCCCACATTCATTTTCCACATTAAAAAATATTGTTTTAGCATAACTATCTGAAATCCCACGCTCAAGCACAGCCACGCCTTCAGAATTCATTACGGTAGTTTCCTCTTCAGCTGTGCGCGCTCCCGCGAGGTGCAAACATAGACTATAGAAGCGACCACGTGCGCCATCTAGTGCTAGTTGCATATTCTGCACGCGTAAAGCTTTGTCTTTGGGCAGACGATATTTCGCGTGTGCCAAATGGGTAACGTGTCAACACGTTCACTTTGGGGCAGACGATATTTCACGTGGAAAATGCGCAGAAAAGCACGTGACATTTCGTGTTCACTTTGGGCACACGATATTTCACGTGAAAATGCGCAAAAAGCACATGAAATTTCGTCTACCTATGCAAAGCACACGTCTGGCTAGGCGTTTATGACCCATTTGGCTTTCCATACGTGTGTACGTGTAAGTCAGACATAATGAAGGGAGTTCTCTGTGGTTTGGCTTTTCCCTGTTCCGAGAAACAAAATGATATTATCCAGGCAGGACACAAACACACACAGGTCCAGCTACCCCAGGGACTTTGACACACTAAACACTGACATTTAGCTGCATAACATGCTGAGCGCGCGCACACACACACACACACACACACACACACACACACACACACACACACACACACACACACACACACACACACACACACACACACACACACACACACAATCTGCTTACAAACAGGCTATTATACATACATCCATAGGTGTGTGAGAAAAGATTATATATATAGCACAGTATGTATATATGCTGGCACGCATGAGCATTATTGCAAGGATAGCACAGCTAATTAACCTCCATTATCATTATCACTCCCCTCCTGATTAACAGTGGCCTTCAGCAGGGGGTGGGGCACTGTGTGTGTGTGCGTGTGCGTGTGCGTGTGCGTGTGCGTGTGTGTGTGTGTGTGTGTGTGTGTGTGTGTGTGTGTGTGTTATAATTGTAGCAGTTTACCAGAACAGTTAATACTGAGTTGAGAGAGGTTAACTATATAGATCAGGTTAGCTATAGAGTAATATTTTACTAATTCAGGTTAATTGTACTCTTTGACCGTACAATTATTCTATCAGAATTTAGAGATGTTGATTTGCATTTTCTGAAACATTTGATAGTTTGAAATCAGATGCTAATATTTGGTGCGTGGTTGCCGTACAATAGGGGGTTTTAGGACCGAAGAGGAGATAAGAGAGGTGGGGAGAGAACCACAGAGCTGGGCCTCCGTCTTTATGGAAGACAGCTTTGCTGTTTAACAGAAGAGTATATAATATATACAAGTAGATAAGAGTTACACAGCATCTGACCGCCGATTGCTAAAGATTTAGCAATCGGCGCACTCTAATTCTGTTTCTTCAAGAAGGCTGTGCTCTCTTCACTGAAATATTTTGGCTATTTTGGGATGGCAGGGCAGTAGGTTAGTAGGAGCAGTTTGACAGATTTACCTGATCGTTTGTATTCGTCAAACAGGTAGCGGCCCACCGGCTATACGATCGGCCTCGCTCTCTTTCTCTCTTCCTTCTCTCTCTCCGTATCCTAGCAACACATTTCAGAGCGCGCAATGCCATTGTGTTTCTGGCTGCTTCTTTGTGTGGAGTTTGAAATACCTCAGTGTAACCTTTTGAAAGGGAGCTGCCTCTGCCCGCACACACATTACACCAGGATCACCCTGCAGCCCATAATACACGACACAACATATTACACACCACATCCATTATTGATGCTCATTCAGCTCCAATCGAGACAAACATCAACAAAGTTATTGTGAGGCATTCATTTCCCCACAGCCAGAGCAGCCCATTGAGATGATTATTACCTGTGAGGGATGCACAACGTACACCAGAACCCATTTTACTAGAATACCATCCCTTCAAAACAACACAGAACCAGTTTATACTGTATTGTGTTCTGCTGTACTTTACTTAGTATGAAGGTTTACTCTTCGAAAGCTCTCCTTTGGCCTACTAAAGTTCTCCATTGGCCAACATGACCACAGGAGGGAGGGTTGGGGTTGGTTAATTAATGTACTGGACCTAATGGACTGACCCAGGGTGTGACAGAGTGAGGCTGATGACAGAGTGAGACTGAGGAGAGAGTATGAAAGAGGACAGAGTGAGGACAAAGTGAGGCTGATGACAGAGTGATACTGATAACAGAGCGAGAACAAGGACAGAGTTATACTGAGGACAGATTGAGGCTGATGACAGGGTGAGACAGCGGACAGAGTGAGGCTGATGACAGAGTGAGACAGAGGACAGAGTGGGACTGAGGACAGAGTCGAGGGGTATTGAGTGAGTAGCTGTAGGCGAGTTGTTTATTAAGCCAAAGCCTCATTTAAACTTGTTTTATAAACAGTATTAACAGAGGAGAATCGTTGACACCGCAATTAGCGTCTGACGATCATCACAAGGACAGATGCGTTTCAGTTAAATGGTGTTACGATACCGATACGCCAGATGGCCAGTTAACTCAAGGGCAGAAAAAGGGAATACTGGGAGTTGCAGGCCGACTGCAACTCCCAGTAGAGTGGAGGTGAACTCCCTGGAGCTTGCCTGTCTCTTGAGTCCCGTGCTCGAGACGTTTCATCCAGCTGTATGCCTTCTGCTGAGACCTGAACCAGCAGTTATTCGCTGTGCATCAGAATACTGTAATATTCATCCTGCTGCAGCACTCGCCACTGAAGATAGTAGAATCCTTCGGGCGAGGTCTACCGGTCCTTTTTCAACAGTCCGACATGTAAAATATGTATCAGTCAGGGTGTCGGATGGAGGCGCGACCCATCCATATTTCATGGGCGTGAACGACAGATTTGCGCCCTTTTCTCCTCTGAGGGGAAAGATAAGAGATCTTTGCAGAGCGGGGAGGGGACAGCTCAGAGCCAGACTCTACCTGTAATGGTTACAGATGCTACTGTAGCGTCCAAAAACAAACTATGATATGGACCTCAACGGTGGTACAAAAAACTAAACAGGCGGGTCAGTTTGGAAGGTACTCCAAGATGAGATTATACCTTTTAATTTATAAATACAAGCACTCTCAGCGGAGTAGCCTTGGATCAACCTATGCGTGTAAAGATGCCGACAAAGACGACCTTGATTAATTGGAAGGCTAGACCGACAACTCTGTGTACAAGATTGTTCAGATTGAATGTTCAGTCAGATATTGGTCTGTCTGGATAACTTGGCATTCTGCTCTTCAGGCAACTACTGCTTGGCATCCAAATTGTAAATTGTATTGATATCATAGGAACAATAATCCAACTTTTGTTTTTCTTTTTGTGGTCCAATGGGAATTGTAAAGAGGCAGTGCTGGTGGTTTTAGTTGAGCCTGAGGGACTTGCTTTACACTATTTATAGGTTGTTGATCACCAGACATTGCTCTAGTTACAACATTAGGATTTTTAAGCATTTGGGGCAAACCGATGCCGGCGGACAGTATAGAACTTCTCATTCAGCATTGAACATTCAGAAAGGCAATCTCTGTAGTCCACCTGGGGGACAGCCCCCTATAGAACATCAAGCAGTGAATCTGTTTCCTGTCCGTCCGCGGTCCAACACTTCCTCGCCCATCAGGTCTCTGCCTCGTTACCAATGACTAAATGGAAGGACCCCTGGTTCTCCACAGAGACACTAGGGGTTTAGTGGGGGCATCGGAGGCATAAAGCCATGCCGACACTGGTCATACTGTTCTCGTCATGAGCTGACAGGATCATAACAAGTCTGGGCATTCCTTTGAGCACAGTGCGATGGTAAATAGATGACCCTCTGTTTGTTGGACTGATTGACAGCGGGGGAGCTTGTTGCCTAGCGACCGGCACAAGGATGCTTTTTTTCTATTAGTTGCCTGTTATTTCTGTATTACCGGTATTAAAAAACAAAGCTATGGAGATGATGTAAAATGACTATTAGCCACGACCAACCTGATTGTACTTCAACATACACATCAATTTAGAACTATTAACAACAAGGGAAATAATATAAAACTATAAGCCATTAACTACTGCATTAACACCCTCCTGAAAGTACGTCAACATACACAATAATAAAGCACATGAGGGAAATAACATATTGTTAGGGGTAGATGAAATAGACCCCCTGAGACAGACGCTGAGGTGATCCTGCTGAGGGAGATCTCAGAGGTAGCCTCTATAAGGGAGACCCCCTGAGATAGACCAACTGAGGTAGCAGCTGTGTACTGGACCCAGGATGCTGATGGAGTCTCCTGGGCCCCCGAGGAGACAGCGCCCTCTGTGGGCAGGGGGGGGGGGGTGCCTCAGAGGACAAGCGTACCGCTGGTGTGACAGGAAGTGACAGTGTGGCAGGGTCCTCTGACAGGCAGGCAGGCCCGAACACGACAGCCCTTGGGGGCTGTCGTGTCGTAGAAGTTGCGGATACATGGCCCTTATCTGGTCACACTCACACTCGGTCTTACCAGCGGGCACAGAGGGTTCCTCCTGAGTGGCTGAGTCATTTAGAGTGGTCAGGTGTTCCATGTTTCTTATTAGAGAATAGTTTAAAGGGATCTCTTTTTTTAGAAGAGATCCGGAGCTCTGAACAACGATGACGATGCTTCGTTTTGCAGTTTTAGTTGAAAAAAAACAGCGTATCTTTCATGGTTATTTTTAGTTGTTTTTAACGTTAGAGCACTACAGCTTTAACGTTCTCATATAAATTTCTCTCTCTCCGTCTCTCCCTCTACCAGAGGAAGGCACGATGAGCGGCGCAGACGAGGAGTTTGCTCCACCTCCTTCACCTCCTCCGCCACTTCCTCCTCCAGACGAGATGGAGTGCAAGATCTGCTACCAGCGCTACAACCTGCAGAACCGCCGGCCCAAAGTCCTGGTCTGCCTGCACCGGGTGTGCGCCCGCTGCCTCGGCCGCATCCTGGACACGGCCGACGGCGGATCCCTCGCCATCTCCTGCCCCTTCTGCCGCCACGAGACCGGCGTGAGCGGCCGCCGGCTGTCCGAGCTGCCGGACGACGCCGACGTCATGTGCCGCCTGTCGACGCGCGACAAGTCCTGGAGCTCCGACCTCAGCGGCGAGCTGCTGCTGACCCCTGGCAGCCTCGCCGCCTCCCCTTCCTCCGACGCCTCCAGCCCCTCACGGCGGTCCTCCCACTGCCTGGTCATCACCATCGTGGAGGTGCCCGGAGAGCCTCCCTCGGGGCGGGAGGTGGCGGCACCGCCCTCGGAGCTGAACACGGAACAGAGTCTGGACTCCCTGTCGGTGGGCTCCGAGGGGCTGCCGGAACGGGACGTCCTGTTCAAGGCGTGTACCCACGTCCCTAGCGTGCTGCTGTGGCTGCTGGGCTTTTTCTACCTGAGCTCGCTGCCGCTGGGAATCTACCTGTTGGTGATCCAAAGGGTGACCCTGGGCGTGGTGTGTGTGAGCCTGGTACCCTCTAGCCTCACCGTCTGCCTGGTCTACGGCATCTGCCTTCTAGTGCCTCTGCCGGGGCGCGAGTGACTTCCAGGGGAGGGGTGAATGAGCAGTACAGGAGCCTGATAGCGGGGCCAGCGGGACCCCCAGGGCGCTGAGTCCCCCAGCCGGTGAGACACTGCGCGGTCCTTTAACGAGGTCCACGGTCCAGAATTTAAGGGTCAGGTGATGCGATGCGAGTGGAAACCCCGGTAGCTGATCAGTGCAATCGGGGAGTATTAAAAAGGGATTTGTGTTAAGACTCTCCCAAAGTAGAAATCTGTAAATTCTGTCTATGAAATGGTTCAACATATCATACAAACAAGCCCATATGCCAATGACCTATGACTTCTGAGCATATCTATTAGTTGTAATGTGTATACTGCTTCTGCCCTCCTTACAATACAATTGGATATTTCCATTTCAAACCTATTAACCATTTTAAATAAGAGTCAGTCAGTGACTAACTCACTGCGGGATTAGACGGCACAGGTGCATGGATTCACCTTCAACCGTTGCTTGGTCCCCCGTGAGAAAACAGATTGCATCATGGGTGATCGATGTCCTCTGGACCGACTCAGGTGTTGTTGTGGCGGCAGGTGGTGTTTATGTGACGCAACGCAGCTCACATTCTGACAACGGTTTCTTTCTTGGTGCCGTTCACTTGAACCTTCGAGGGGCCCTTCTGTCCAGTCGGTCGATGTTACTTTTCAAGACAGTGATGCCTCCCAATTCCTTGCTATATGGCAGACGTAAATAACTCATAATCATAGTAATAATAATACTTATCTAAGGACATGTGGCCAACAACGTGAAACAAAAGTCACTTTTCCTTCTTGAAAATACATTTGACTTTTGTGGTGCCCGGCCAAGATCATGAGATATCTGAAGTCTGAGGAACCTGAGGCTGTAAACTAATCTATTGATGAAGAGACACTCTGTATACAAGAGGACACCTCTTGTGTCTACCTAGCCAACTGCCAAGAGACATGTACAATGCTAAAGGGATGGTTACTGTAAGAGGTTTGCACCACGCCCCAACACACATCAACACACAGCTATAGAATGCGGGCCCAGGTTGTCCAAAGCCTATTGGACATGTTCACCACCAATAACCTCCAACCTCTAACCGCCAACAGCCGCCGCCACTAGGTGGCACACTAGCCCCATGCGGGCGTTTGTTGACGCATTTTGGAGCATTAGTGGAGCACTTTAACATGTCATTAATTAAGTATTTCAAAATGTTTTGAAAACTTAATTAAGGTTCTGAGAGATTAGAGACTTAAACACCTTCTCAATCTGCGTTCTTGTCTGTATCTGTGTCCTTGTGTAATGTGATCTTTTGCAGTCCAATTACTGTCCCAATGTACAAGTTTGCATTTTGCGAAGAACGGTTACAATTCTCCTGTTTTTCAACGGATGCAAGTTGGTGGCTTGTGTGAACTTGGCAGCACAGATATCCCAGCATTCATTTCGTCATTCAAGCTACGAGCGGCGAGCAGTACCGTACCGCGCAGTTTCATTATCCAAGATGCTATGGTTCTATGTTGTATATTATTACTGTTTACATTTTTGGGATCCAGCCCAAAAAAAGGAGAAAATAGACCTCTGGAACCAACCGCCTACGTCTCCACTCTATAATCTATGATGTAAACCACAACCAACCAATCAGAAGAGTGGGTGGTTATACTGGAACTGTCTTTGTTGTGATCAACTTTAACTCCTCCTGTCTTTGTGTCTGTGACTCTCTACCCCTCTCCGGTCGGTCTCTGTACTGTGCTTCTGAAGAAGTGTGTGTGCAGGACTATAATAAAGACAGCACAATTTTGTTACTTTATGTTGAACTTATTTGGGTCACCTGTTTTCCCTCCATGAACTAGAAACTAAAGACCCAGAGAGTGGCGACAGGTTCGTCACATCTATTTCATACATTGTTTATTCAATACATTAGGTTAGAATAAGTAAGTATGTTGAGTCAGTGTACCAATGAGGGCAGTGGTAGGGGACGGGAAAGGTCAAAGGTTGAGGACAATGTCAAGGTCAGGCCTGTATTGTGTAAGGTGTCAGTAGGACCGCCATAATCATGTCATCGTCTACATCAGCACCGAATTGCCATGGTTCAAGGGATGAGGTTCCTTGATTGACGATTTATGAATTAAGGTTAGATATTTAGTCCGAAAATGTAAAACTAAAGCGTGCATCCTAGCAGTCTAAAGCCTCATCAGTTAAACCTATAACAATGGGGTATCTTTTTCACAGTCATCATGGACACTGTGGACACATGTGGTAGGACATGGCAGAGGGAACAGCCTATTTACGATTCCTAACACAGTGTCCTCTTATCGTATCCATAGTAGTAAATTATACTCACATTCATAGGCCTATGATTACCATTGAAAATATGTATTGATAACTCTTCTGATAGCAGTCGCGGCTACACGCCGATGTTCATTTGCACTGTGGTTAGTGAATATAGGTTGCTTTTGATGAAGTGCGTGGCTTTTCCCAGAAAGAGTGATAGCCCACTCTTGGTTATCAAACAAACTCAAAAACTAAAGCAGTCAAAACATGGTCGCATTAAAGAATGCACCCCCACTCATCATAATCCCCTCATCTGCAAACTGCAATTCGCTACACTATTTCAGACCTTGATTAAAACGTGAAACTCTTATTATAATTGAATCATATATACACAGCAGATATTTTGGCTATATGAGGCACGCCAGCGAGAAGGTAAGCTTCTAAAGACTTATAGTAAAACACCACGGTGAGTTGTCTGGATGTGTGTAGTTCTTCCTCTTGTTTTTGTTATGCATGCTAAATAAAGTTAAAGACAAACTGAACACAAAATCCCCCTCACTCTCTCCTACCTTGTTTCCATCTATTACTGGTATTCTCTGTTGCTATAGAAACAGAACATTTCAGCAAGTTGTTGATTAGGAAGACACCAACACTAAGGTGATGGGTTCTATTCCCCGTGCGGCACACTGAATAATGCAAGATGCCCACAGTGCCAGGGCTAGGAGTTATATTCCTGTGTATCTTAGCCAAGAAATTCATTGCAAGGTTGAGAGGTGAGTAAGGAATTCAATAATGGCCTATGTTTAATGGCGTGAGTGGGGCTGAGCAAGGCTCTTTTAGAGGAGGTTAGAGATGATATTCTGCGTCAATGTCGAGTAAGTGAAAGCTACATGTGCCACACAAAACATGTACCACATGCTACACGTACCGTACGCTTCATGTTCCACAGACAACATGTACCGCACACAACATGTACTCTACATGGACCGCATGCTATTTACCACTTTACCCATTCCCGGGTGCATGAGTGTGCGTGCATTTGCATGGGTGCAATAGTGAATAGCTTATTCCGATTTCCTTGAGATCAAAGCCAGTGTTACTATCTACAGCTCACACTCTCTGCACGTCAATATTTCACCAACAGCAACACTTCCAACCTCCTCTCACACAGGACCCTGGGACCCAAACCCGGGACAGAACCTGGGGACAGAGACAGACCGTGTCTCTGTGGTGGCAGCGCGGTGCAGGGAGACTCGTGTCGAGAACGGTGGAGCACGGGGTTTGATGTGGTGCAGCACAAACACTCTGTTTGAGAGAGATAAGCCACTTGGTATGAAATCACTTCCCACAGAGATAAAGGGTATTATTCCCCCTGCCTAGCAACCAGACAGTCGGCTTGCTCAGATAGATAGTGAGTTTCATAGTGTGTGTGTGTGTGTGTGTGTGTGTGTGTGTGTGTGTGTGTGTGTGTGTGTGTGTGTGTGTGTGTGTGTGTGTGTGTGTGTGTGTGTGTGTGTGTGTGTGTGTGTGTGTGTGTGTGTGTGTGTGTGTGAGTGACACAGATCCCGTTCAAAGCAGCAAGAAAACTTCCATTTTATCACAAAATTGAATTTCAACTTCACAGGATACACACACACACACACACACACACACACACACACACACACACACACACACACACACACACACACACACACACACACACACACACACACACACACACACACACACACACACACACACACACACACACAGACCCCTGCTGGGTGCCAGTTGGAGGCAGATCAGGTGTTTCCAGTGAAAGAGAAGGATTTGAGACTGAAGATTTAACAACCCACTACACCACAGCCTGAAAGACAGTCTATCTTACCAAGTCTGCATATTCATGCGGGGGCCGCATTTTTTCAAATATGCTGCACTTTCACCGCATAAATTGCAGATTTCTGCGCAAAATATGCGGGGCTTGCATGATTTCAGAATCCCCACATTTTCGTTGCAAAAAAGTCACATATATCTTAGCAGAAAGTTGGAAAATGTTGCGTTTACTTCACACAAGAGCAGCCATTTCCCCCAGTTGCCATGAGAACGTTATGAAGTGACGTAATTACGCGACGTGAACGTCATCGAAAAGCTGCATTGTTCGCAAGTTCCCGCAATTTTTGCAGGTTCCCACAATTTCATCGCATAAAATTGCATAAATATGCCACATATTTCATCTCATTTTTTAAGAAAACGTGCCGCATAATCAAGGATTTTTGGCCGCAACAATCACAAAAAAACGCTGCGTTTTTCAGGAGGGACTGATTCATCTCGCCGTCTGTCCTTTCAGTCATCCATCTATCTGTCAAGCTGTCTCTCCATTTGTCTGTCTGGGTAAATATCTTGGAGTCGACTGAAGATTTAACAACTCTGTACACCACAGCCTGAAGGACGGCCTATCCCCCCATCGGCCTATCCATCCGTCTATGTATCTGACTATCTCTCTTCAAGTCTTCATTTGTTCTCCTCCCTAAATGTTTCATGTGCAATGTGCATCTGCCCTCTACCCGTCTTTCTTACTTTCTACGCATCTGACTTTTTTGGTTTGTGATCTCTCTCCCCCTCCCTCTCATTCGACTGGAACAACCTCACAAAGTGTTTTATCGACATGGTTGAATAAGTGAGCCGGGAGCATGTCAGTGAGTGGGATGGACTGGATATCACTACCGGGGTGGACTATATATTGACCTTTGATTTCACAGCAGAGTGTTTCATTACAGAGGATAGATGATAAGGAAGTCAACTCTATTTATTACCACACTGCTTCCAAACAGCAGTTACAAAGTGCTTAATATAGCTTAACAGCTTAGTAGAAGCTTGTGGGCTTTTTGTAACTATAGGGTATTTATATTTCCATATTTATTATAAAATATATACCTCAGTCTACACATTGAATGAATTAAATGTATGATCTTAAGTTGATGTTCTTATATAACTATGATATTAAGTGAGACATTCAGTTAAATGTACAGTGTGAAGCAAGCCATTGTAAGTCTTAAAGAATGACCTTGACTGTGTGAACTGAGAGGGCCAGAGTCAAATGACCGTATCTCTGCTCAGACCCCTACCCCAGCCTATTTCTAATAGAATGCCGTTGTGACATTTTTTGGGGTCATTCTCGGTTGCAGCAAGAATAAACAAAGCCGAAAGCTGAAAAGGTTGTTTGGTAATTATCCTCTA
>OLKM01000631.1:226277-228777 GCA_900291075.1 Melanogrammus aeglefinus | reverse complement strand
AGTTGAAAACAGAATGAAGTTTGGAACGCAAAATAGAGGCAGGAACAGAAAAGCACGTAGCAGATACAATCCGTGCTCCCGGATTCACGCCAGTCGCCTTATAGAGACGTCATCAACACCCCCCACTCGCTCGTTGTTAAATGTCTGCCAGGGAGGATAATCTCTGGAGGGGAGGATTCTGACATTTTCTTCCTCACAAACTGTTCCATCAGGTTTTATCCAGAGAACGTCTAACTTACGGTGCATGTGTGAAAGGCCTAAGAGATACACACACACACACCCACACACACACACACCCACACACACATTCTCACCAGTCCTGCTGAGAGACCCCCTTTGAGGTGAGCAGTCGGTCATGCAGAGTCTGGTTCTCTGTGACCACTTCCTCAACGCGGACCCGCAACGCCGTCACTTCCTCCTGCAACAGGAAGACAACAGGAAGGCAGAATGAATACAAGTAGAAGCTTTCAGGGTGAGGGTTGGTACCTGTAGACTAGAGTAACCTTTACCGGATCAAACTAGAAGTTAAGAATAGACCAGGACCTCCAGGTGATGACTGGTTACCATTATGGACCTCCTGGCTATTATTATGGAACTGAGATCACTGTGATTTTAATCTTGATAGTCTCTGTGTCTAGAGGTACTAATGCTTTAAATATAAAAAAAGATCCCCAGTGTTTGCCTGTTAGCAGGGTTTTTGTTTCTTGTAGCAGAGGTCTTCGTAAGAAAAATACTTTTCAATAATTACAGCAACAAACCCATGGCGTAACACTATTTGTGTGAATGGACAGTTTTATGGCAGCTGAAACATTGAGTGATTTCATTGGCTATTCGGTTTTTTTCTACAAAGACGTCCTTCGTTACCACAACGTTGATCTTGTATGCAGTTATATCATTCACTGGAACTACACACACACACACACCACACACACACACACACACACACACACACACACACACACACACACACACACACACACACACACACACACACACACACACACACACACACACACACACACCTTAACAGCCTGCAGGAGTGTGTCTTTCTCTGCCATCCTGTCTTCGTAGGCCAATAGCAGAGGAGAAAGATACTTCATGTCCGACTGGAAGGAAACAACACAATTATTACTTCCCTTGTTACTCTCTAAGGATGTACATCACTGTGTGCACTCATCCGTGAGAGGGCTAAAACGTGCGAGAGGTCCACTACGCGTGACCTCCATTGATCTGATGCAACATGTATCCAGGGCATGAATCAGGAATGTATTTTCAGTCTCCTTGGATAGGTGCTTGCCTCCTTTGTCCTCAGGTCGTTTTATGAGCATCTAGGGGGTACCAAACTACCAACCACATCAATTCTACTACTACAAGGATATATTACTAAGAGACAGACAGACAGGCACTCGAGTAGACAGACAGACTGACCAGCCATGGTGGAGGCGAGCTTGTCATTGGTAAACCATCGGTCCTGGAGCTCTGCAGTCAGAAAACAACCTTTCATGGGGGTGTGTGTTTGTGTTTGTGTTAGTTTTAGTGTGTGTGTTCATGTGTGTTAGTGTGTGTATGTTATTATATGTGTGCGTTAGTACGTGTGTGTTAGTATGTGAGTATGTGTGTATATATATGTATGCATGTGTGTCTGATTATATACTGTATGTGTGTGTGCGTGTGTTTGTGTTGTTATATCTGTGTGTGCGTGTGCGTATGCGTGTGTGTGTGTGTGTGTGTGTGTGTGTGTGTGTGTGTGTGTGTGTGTGTGTGTGTGTGTGTGTGTGTGTGTGTGTGTGTGTGTGTGTGTGTGTGTGTCTGTGTGCGTGCGTGTGTGCTGTTATATGTGTGTGTGTGTTGTTATATGTGTGTGTGTGTGTGTGTGTGTGATGTGTGTGTGTGTGTGTGTGTGTGTGTGTGTGTGTGTGTGTGTGTGTGTGTGTGTGTGTGTGTGTGTGTGTGTGCGTGTGTGTGTGTACCTGCTGCTGGCCCAGCGGTCTGTTCTGGGCCTGGTAGCGGCTGAGCTCCACGCTGAGTCGCTGGACGGTCAGTTTGAGGTACTGAACCTGTTCCTCCAGGACGCCTGGAGACCAGACTGGGGTTAGACCAGACCACAGACCGCAGCCCAGCAGACGAGACCACACTAGGGTCAGACCAGCCGTCTAAAACATGACAGGTTAGTGGTAATACTCGGCAGGATAGTAAAAACGGAGTCGAAGTCCTTCTGCTGGAGACTGAGACACTCTGAGAGACGCCTCAGGCTGATATTTAATCACAGGTTCAATAAAATACCCCAGATAGACACATGAGAAGTTCTCCTCTGAATGGTAGCAGATGTGATTACTACACAGGAAGAGAGGAGTCAGATCGATAAACAGGCCCATTTCCTTCCATATTAAGCTATTTATACTGTCATCTCAGTGTCTTTGTGCCTTAATTGCCACATTAGGCAACATATTTAAAAAAAACTGTTAATGTTATTATTAATCAATTCATGGTCCATAGTATC
>OLKM01000631.1:200000-220433 GCA_900291075.1 Melanogrammus aeglefinus | reverse complement strand
GAGAGAGAGAGAGAGAGAGAGAGAGGAATGCTGCAGTCATTTCAGATCCAATTGCTTTGGTTTTTTGCCCTGATTAGACCTCTTCTTACGGTTTCCACAGCAAACCGTCTAGGTCAATTTCAAGGTCAAAATCTGTAAACTGGGATTCAGTTCGATGTTCAGAAGCAGCCACAACGTCGCTGACACAACAGGATTCAAACAGGTGTCTTCTGCTCAACGGCTAGCACAGACGGCAACCTGTTCAACTCATGTTAGTAGGTCAGGCGAACCGCAGTAATGGACGGATCGCCCTCATCTCATCGGCTCCTTGAACAAACTTCTAAATCGTCCAAATAACCGTGACACATTCAACTTCCAAAGAATGTTGGACTCTTGTTGCGCCCAAACGCACAAGTGTACCCATACAGCACGTACATAACAACACACCCGAACATACTGCTGCGCCATGGCAATGGGCCCGTTGCCAGGTATAAGCTGTTGGGCAACGTCAATATTATCTTCTGTTTCTTACAGAATGAGTATTATCTTCATAGATCTGTGGTATTCTCACCAAGATAGCTGCTCACAGCCCATATGGTTCACTTCACTGCCTTGTCCAAAGGAAATTTGTTTTGGACCATCTACATCAGGGGTCTCAAACTCGCGGCCCGGGGGTCAATTGAGGCCCACGAGATGATATTTTGTGGCCCCTCTACTTGACCTCAAAGTTTAGTGTTAGTGCGGCCCGCGTGTTGTTGTCAAACGAGTGGCATGCCACGCTTTTTATGACTTGTTGTGGTGTGACCAGATGTTCTGGTTTTGCCGGGACAGTCCCAATTTTGAGCATGTCCTGAGTCCTGACAAAAGCCAAAGGACACTAAAATGTTCCGGGTTCCACCAACCGCTATGAAATGTCCCCTGTTGTCAGTGATTACATAGCCAACGAGATATAATTATAGCTCGATCATTAACTTATATTGGGTCACTTTTTTTTGTGGATTACTTGATGCGGCCCAGCCTGACCCAGACTCTACCTCCAGCGGCCCCCAGGTAAGTTGAGTTTGAGACCCCTGATCTACATAGAGCAATGTCACCTTCCAATCAATGATATGATATAGGACTAGAACCACCAACTGGCATTATTGACATTACTATAAAAAGGTTAATATAAATACGTTTACATTTATTATAAAATTCCAACCGTCGTTTCGACCAATTTTATTGAGATTTTAGTTTACAAGTTCAACGCAGAACACCAGAAAATATTCTTGAACCGTCGTAATCACAGATAACACCAACGCACTACAATAACATGAGGGCATTCGTTCATTAATCCATTCATTCAGCCATTCATTCATATGTACATACACAGGACATGACATGATGACCATGTTGTAACCCCCAAATCTCCTTCATTAAACATAGATGGAAAGTAGACACCATGTAAGTAAACAAAATGTTGTCACTGCTGAAAATTGCACAAAACCTTTTTCTAGAACATTAACAAAATCTGGAAAATTCCCTATTGCCAGAGTTAGAATTCATAGAGCATTATTAAAAAATAACAAAAAATATTCAACTTAAAAAAAATGAAACAGAAGATATTTAAATATTCACAACTTTGCCATTGAAAATATCAACAATGTGCACAAATACATATATCTATATAGATATAGCTACAACTATATCTACAGCTATAAAAATATACATACATATATAGATAGATATTTAAATTCAAATCAATGTTCTGTGTTCATCACATAAATAATTTGATTATCAAATGTTTATAGTAATCTACTTTGTAGACAAAAGAGAGATAGGCCGACAAAACGGTGTCAGTCAGACTACTGGCGGAGGGAGCAGGACTCAAGACCCCCATTGCCTCCGCCCACTCCACCTCGAGCCCCCAACACTTCGAGCCCCCAACACTTCCCCCATCACTACATCCTTCAATGAGCAGAACTACACGATAGTATAAATATAGGTATAGCAGGATCCCTTTCCCTTTTTTTGTCTTTTTTTCCAAGAGGTCAATAGAAACTTGCCCTGCCCTGTAAACTGCAATGTCTCGTTTTTATAAATATCCACAGTTTGTGACTCGGATCGACATAGAAATCAGTTGTCAACACTCTCTTGTCGAGTCGCCATGGAAACACACAAGATGGGAGCAAAGGGAGCCTTCTGGGGTTACCCCCTCCAGGACGAGATCATTACGGTCTGCCTGCTGTGTGAACAGATGGACTGGAAGCTAGCATAAGGTAACTGGTGTTCATTGGGCGCACTGGTCCAGCGTTGGTTGCGATGAGGTTGTGTGTTTCCTTCCGTTTGGAAGAAACATTAGCGGGCGACATGAACTGAAGGTTAGGGCTGTTGCCCGCTCTGGTGGTCCGACGCAAGGCCCGAGGGGATGCCCAGACGGCTTTAGTCCTGATCCGGAGTCCAGACTGCTCTGCTACGGAGGGGGACTTGCTGAGGCTAATAGGGGCCAACAGACAGGGCTAGGCTTAGAGAGGCCAGCAAACAGGGTTAGGGTTAGGGTTGAGTCGGCTCTCCCCAGGCTAGGGCCGGGGCCAGGGCTCGTGAGCCGGGTCAGTACAGGCTGCTGTCGTTGAAGGAGCTGCTGCCGGGGAAGGTGGTGCAGGTCTTGTTCCAGGGCAGCGTGCTGGAGTACTCGGCCGAGGGCAGGCTGAGCGTGCTGGCGCTCTTCAGGCGGTTCTTCAGGCCCCAGCTCAGGAAGGACGGCTTCTTGGTGACCTTGCCCCCCTTGGCGCTCTTGTCCTCCTGGTCGTACGCGAGGCAGATCATGGAGTACGTCTTGGGGAGGCCGCAGTAGGTGGCGCTCTTGGGTGTGCTGGTGGCGAGGAGGAGTGAGGAGGAGGAGGAGGAGGAGGAGGAGGAGGAGGAGGAGGAGGGGAGGAGGAGGAGGAGGAGGAGGGGAGGAGGGGAGGAGGAGAGAGGAGGAGGAGGAGGAGAAGAAGAAGAAGAAGAAGAAGAAGAAGAAGAAGAAGAAGAAGAAGAAGAAGAAGAAGAAGAAGAAGAAGAAGAAGAGAAGAAGAAGAAGAAGAAGAAGAAGAAGAAGAAGAAGAAGAAGAAGAAGAAGAAGAAGAAGAAGAAGAAGAAGAAGAAGAAGAAGAAGAAGAAGAAGAAGAAGAAGAAGAAGAAGAAGAAGAAGAAGTTAAGTATTATGTGGAGGATCAGTTTTAACGTCTTGTAGCATAGAGGAGAGGCAGATTTGATCACATGACCATATGTATACTGACTCAGAACAAACAGAAAGCGTTTAGCATTGATTGTTCTAAAGATAAACTAAGCTAATCTAAAGAGAGCAGGTGACCAACTAATGGGTCATGATTCACACACGCACACACACACGAAACTGTGTGTGTCATTGCGCGCCACTAAAATGATGTCATCACAGATCACGCCCAATGACAGCAGTGACTGTTGATCTTGTGTCCGTGGCCTCATGCTGCGCCAATGGAAGGGGCAAGGGGGTTGGAGGGGGCGGGGCTTACCATGGAAGCACTGCTGTCCATCAGGCTGACCACACGCAGGTCGACGCCCTCCTCTCCCACGCCCTTCAGCAGACCAATCACCTGGCTGACACTCATCCCCTTGCAGTCGCTGTCACCCACGGCAACGATGTAGTCTCCCTCTTTCAGCCCGTTGACCTGGCAACCGGAGATAAGGAGGGAGAGGAGAGGGGTCGTAAATAACAAGGGGGGTGGGGGAGTTTAGACACACCTTTATCAGAGTGTGTCTGTGTGTGTGTGTGTGTGTGTGTGTGTGTGTGTGTGTGTGTGTCACACCTTTATCAGAGTGTGTGTGTGTGTGTGTGTGTGTGTGTGTGTGTGTGTGTGTGTGTGTGTGTGTGTTGCACATTTCAGTCACCGTTCGTCACATTAAAGCTATTTATACCCCAGGATAAATATATTTTTAGGGCGGATATACCTTGATACAACCGTAATGGGTTGACTCAGTTCTATGGTTCTCTCTTAAGACGCCTGGGTTAAGCAGCCCTGCGTCGGGTCCCACCAACCAAGACCCCAAAGTAGACCCTTGTACTGACCAAGCCTTTAGGAGACCTCCTGCTATCTGATGTCCTATGTTGACGCAGAACTTGCCTCCACCAACCCCCTCCACCCTCCCCATCACCCAGGATAAGAGCGAGACTCACGGCTGCGGCACAGCTGGGGTTCAGAGAGACCACCTGGACGGGAGGCTCCCCCTTCAGGGTGAAGCCCAGCTCCCCGTCCTTGGGAACCAGACGGAGGCTCCTGGGGGCCGTCCACCGCTGCTTGGCGTTGAAGAAGGACAGAGGGCCCTTGGGGGGGAGGGGGAGGGGAGGCAGAAGGGTTAACTTACAGGTCGAGTGGTCATGTGACTTCGAGTGGAAGTCCATAAAAGGCCATGACGTGTTTGGTTTCCAGGAGTGCTCCACTGCGCAACATAACAAATAACAGTGGCAACAACAAACGGATACAAATATGTGTACGCTGCAAAATGAATAGTGCAAACTGCTTGCACAATTAACCGTGGTTTACACAGTCAATACTTACCTGATCTGCAGTTTTTCTTTTTCTCACAAAAATGTTCACTGAGCTAGCTTAGTTCAGCCCCCCAAAATACGACTGGTTTGATTCAAAATGCTAATCCTGCTCCTGGAGAGGTTGTCTGGCGTGAAATCAGTGTTTATTTTTTATTTCTCAGTAACTCTATCGAACAGTAATAACAGTTTCTCCTAATGACAGAAGTATTTTTCCTAGATCTGGAATATTCTCGTTCCGTAAGATAACCTAGAGAGATTTGTTTACAGCTCGGTAACAGTTAACCTAGCTGTTTGCTAAAATTGCTAACAATGTAAGCTAAATCCTGACATTACTGACAGAACTTCAGCAATATCAGGCTCCTTTTCCATACAGGTCCATTGAAGTAAGAATACAACACAATGAGGTTTATTATTGTCCCTAAAACCACTAATGAGTTATCAGCAGCCTCGCTGTCTCCTGCTCAGCTTATCAGTGAGCCCCGACAGAGTCCTTGTGCTGTGTGGTCTGAACCTTGACCTCTGAGTGTGCCTGGGTGCACCAGTAGCGATACCGCCATCTCCATTAAGAGTAATGCTCACCGTTGACCATGCTAATTTGACATGTTATAATATATTCCATAGCCAGTAGTTATGTAGTGTTTCAGAGCCGATCCAGAGCCTGTACGACATCATTGTTCCAGACTCAAACCCAGTCCGCATTGAGTACATGTTTCAGAACTCAAGTCAGTTTTTATGTACCGGTAGTTAATGTTACAACACCAAACCAGACCCAGTTTCTATGTTGTTAATTGTGAACGGTCGAGCTCGTTTGTTTGATCATAAAAGAGAGTACTGCTTCATTCACAAAACCATCTTTGAAAGGTGGGACGGATGACGTCCCTGGTGCATCATGGCGGTGACTTCATGCGGCCAATGAGGTCACCGGTCAGATTTCTTCTGGGAAGCGAGGTTGATGTTGCAGAGCGTGATCATTCACAACACGCGTATGAGGCAGTACTCTCTCGTATAAGAAAACAGCTGAGCGTGGAGGTTCCCCTTCCATGAGCAAATCCATACCCGGTATGTCTTTAGTTGGTGTGTGAGAACCAGTCCATACCCTGCATGTATTTTAAGAACCAATCCCCATCCAGTATGCATGTAGTCAAACTTTCAGCACCAAACAGCCCCAGTTTGCACATGGTTAGTGTTTTCATGAAGCCCAGTGTGAGTGTGAAATTGGAAAGTTAGTAGCCCACATACCAGCCGTTGGAAAAAGTCCTTGACTTTCACCTTGGTGTTGGATGGGAGCTCCGGGTGGGCACTGTGCTCGGTCTTGGCTATAGAGACAAAGGGACAGACCGAGAGACATCGAGACAAAGGGACAGACAGAGAGACATAGAGACAAAGGGACAGACAGAGATAGAGAAACAGAGAGACATAGAGAGATAGAGACAGAGAGACAGAGAGAGACAGAAAGGTACAGAGACGCAGTAGCAGAGACACAGAGACAAAGAGACAAAGAGACAGAGCGATAGAGACAGAGAGAAATAGAGACAGAAAGAGACAGAACATTAAAGAGAGATACAGTTAAAGAGATAGACACAGAGAGACAGAGACATGAACAGAGAGACATAGAGACAGAAAGAACAGAACACAGCAATCAGTAATGTGGTTCATATCATCAAACAGCATAAAAACATCCTGGTGCGAAGAGAGGACAGATAGGATAGAGGAGACAAGAGAGGAGAGAGAGGAGAGAGGAGAGACGATAGCGGAGATGAGATTGAGAGGACAAGGAGGGGAGCAAGAGAGAGGGAAGCTCACAGATGATGTCTGGTGCCTCCATGTAGTCCGTGAACTCCTCCTTGTTGTCGTTGGCAGAGAACTTGTCCTTGGACCGCTCCAGGCTGGCCTGCAGGATCTCCTCCAGCACGTCTAGCTTCTTCAGATGGCGACACAGACCATGGACCCTCAAGGCCTCCTCGTGGCTCATAACGGCCCTCCTCAGGTGGGCTTTACCTGGGGGGGGGGGATTTAATTTAGCACATGCTTTCATCAAATTGTTAGTATAAGATCTAGACGTGGAGGAAGGACAGGTCTTTTGGTGTGGGGAATGAATGAATGAATGAATGTGTGAGTGAGTGACTGAGTGAGTGAGTCTGTGTGGGGTAGTGAGTCTGTGTGGGGTAGTGAGTCTGTGTGGGGTAGTGAGTCTGTGTGGGGTAGTGAGTCTGTGTGGGGTAGTGAGTCTGTGTGGGGTAGTGAGTCTGTGTGGGGTAGTGAGTCTGTGTGGGGTAGTGAGTGTGTGTGGGGTAGTGAGTCTGTGTGGGGTAGTGAGTCTGTGTGGGGCAGTGAGTCTGTGTGGGGTAGTGAGTCTGTGTGGGGTAGTGAGTCTGTGTGGGGTAGTGAGTCTGTGTGGGGTAGTGAGTCTGTGTGGGGTAGTGAGTCTGTGTGGGGTAGTGAGTCTGTGTGGGGTAGTGAGTCTGTGTGGGGTAGTGAGTCTGTGTGGGGTAGTGAGTCTGTGTGGGGTAGTGAGTCTGTGTGGGGTAGTGAGTCTGTGTGGGGTAGTGAGTCTGTGTGGGGTATTTGTACTAGTGAGTTTCTCACCGATGAGCCTGCGCTCCTCTCTCTTCTTCAGCAGGTCCAGCGGGGAGCGCCCCTCTGGCAGGCTGTCGTACACCTGGGACAGAGTCTTCTCCTGCTGGTCCTCGTCGTCGTTGGGACCCACTGGGGAAAAAAACACACACATACACATCACTTACCGACTGACTACTGACTGACTGACTGACTGACTGACTGACTGACGGACGGACTGACGGACTGACCGAGAGCTTCGATGGTAAACAGAGAAAAAAAAGAAAGATGGCAGAAAGAAAGACAGAGCATAATACTAAAATTGTAGATCCAAAAACTCAGATGGACTCAATAGATTCTGGGATTTTCCCAACAATTCTAAGAGCTCCTGATGACTCAGAGACTGACTCAGGGATTCTTAGAAGTTCCAAGAGATTCTAGGAGCACAAGAAAGACCAAGAACATGTGTCCTGGTAGGAACCGAGAGATTCTAACGGGTGATACGATAGAATTATGATCGATTTTGAGGGATTCCAGTAACTTCCGACAGATTCAAAAATATTCAGATGGATTCATAGAGTTCCTAGCAGGTTATGAGAGGTTATATGAGGTTGTGGGATGTTCTGAGGTGTTCTGGGAGACTCTAGAAGGTTCTGAGAGGGGACGTTCTTACGTTGGTGGTCCAGTAGCGCGGTGGCCAGGAAGTAGTGTCCCAGGGAGCGGTAGTGGTTGGTCTTCACCTGGCACATGGACGACCAGAACAGCGGCACGTTGTCCTTGATGGGCGTCTGCACCATGGACTGGTGTACCTGGTCATAGATGTCCGACACCTGTGCGAAGGGAAGGTTACCACGGTGACCGTCTATTCAAACACCAACACTTTCTCCAGTCAAAACCACGCGGCAGGTAGACAGGTAGTATTATATATATTTATTACACGGCTCTTCTCAATGCTGTGGAACGCTCCGATCACTTGCATGGGCCCTTCACCACTTCCGGCGGTGAATTATATTGGATAATTCACCGCTGCTAAGTATAATTGACAGCTTTCAAGGAAAGTTGATTTTTGCCAACTTTCATATCATTCCGCAACTCAACCCAGCGTACTCGGTTGCTAAGCGACGTCAACATCTTTGGCAGACTACTTCTCTGCTGATCAACACTACGAATGCTGGTAACAAATAAATTGTAAAAAGACACACCGTGTGAAGGTATTCTTTCATTTTGGTAATAAGCGGGATAATGTATAGAACGTCGCCGGTCATTATCGTCCGTGTCCTGTTCGCCCTGTCGGGGCTTATTTTCCCGATAATGACCGGCGTCCTTGTGGATTGAGGACGTTTGACACTTTGTCGTCGTTTGTCGAGTCGGCGGATCTGGAGCGGTTCCTACCTTGGCGGCCTCCTGAGCCATCCTCAGCAGGGACAGGAAGTGGTTGCGGATGCCGGGAAGCACGGACCTCTCGAACAGACACTCCTGGGCCTGGGCCAGCATCATGCTGGACAGCATGGCGAGCATGGCCGGGCTCAGGTCGTAGCTGGGGATGTGTGTGAAGGTGTCCCTCAGATGGTTCAGGACACCTGTGGTGGGGGAGGGCAGGGTTTCAGAGTTACTCGACGAAGGTTGCCTTTCAAGGTTGCCCGGCCCGGCGCGGGCCGGGCCGGGCTCGAACCGTTTCCCTCCCTAATCCCTACAAAGAGACGTTTGCATGCAAACATTTCGGACAGCAGTACAAAATGGTGACGCCAAAAAAAAGCACTATATATATATATATATATATATATATATACACTTTATATATAGTATAGGACGTCAAATATTAGCAGTACTACCCTGCTCTCCCAGTAGAAACACTGGGAGTGGGACCAGTCACATTGTTTTGGGGGGGGGTGGGGGTGGGGGTTTAAAACACAGTGGAAAAGTTTGAAAACAATGTGCTCCTCATCCATATCTATCTCACGCTCTTCTGACGTCAAACCCCCCGACCAGAGCAGCAGAGAGAGAGGAGGTTGGTTCTCTGGGGCTCTGAACCCAGACCAAACAGAAAACATCTGCTCTCGCTTTGATCCCCGGCCAGAGGCTGCAGAGCAGAAGCTTGTCTCTGGCCCCGAGACAGCCGGGAGCTGCTCTAATAACAGAGCCCTGTCTGCCATCCAGTGGGCTAGCCAGCTAACATGCTAGCAGGCCGACACGCCGGAGGCGTCCAACAGCATGAAGCGATTACCTCGAATCCCTGCTGGGTTGACGTGTTCCCTGACTTCCTAATGCTGGAAACAATGTTCGCAATAAGGAGCACGACTTGTTTAACGTCAGCGACGACTTTGTTAGGAGCAAAGGCAGAGCAGGGCTGTTATTATCCGCTCCTAGCTCGCCCCAGAGTGCGTCTGGACGCCAGAGAGAGACTGTAGTAGGGTACCGCGACTCGACTCGTGACAAATTGTTTGGTCGCCCAATGAGCGTTTCCATATACGCAAGACAGATAGAGAGAGCTCATTATAAACACAGTGATATATGAGCCAACCAAAACAGTTGTCATGAGGTTTAGAAAGGTTCAGCTCATGCAAGGGTTACAAACGAAGACAGATAACGTCTTCCCTGCTTTATCTCAGACACACGTCTTCAGGCGTTTATGGAGGCTCTCCCTGAGTGACGGAACAGGTCAGAGGATCCAGCAGTTCTGTCCTCACCGGCTGCTTTCTGGAAGGAGGTGACGGCCTGGTCCAGCCCAGCGAGGGTCTGTCGGTTGCTCCGGGTTCCAATCTGGGTGAAGAGAGCGGCCATGTTGAAGAGGACGCTGGCCTTCTCCAGAGAGATGTTCTGCTGGCACAGCGGCACGCCGGTAAACGAGTCGTACCTGGGCACGCAGAGAGGCGATTTTTACAATGAATAAACTTTATTAACAAGATATCAATAACTACATACAACCGAACATGAACAAAGATGGATATAAGATATATTAACTCCTTTTTTAAACATGTTATTAACAAAAATGTTAGCTTTTTATCTATCTAATAACTTCAACTATTAAGCTTTATTGTTGTCCATTGAATCTAATAAACAAATGATAACTGATAATTAAAATGGTGGTTATCCACCAAAGGGCCCTGACGGCATAAGACCGGACCTCTGGTACCGAACAGTGGGTTTGTACTTATATGTGTATATGTAGGCATACTTACTGTATTTACTTAGCTTTAGAAAATATGTTTTGTGCTTCCAAGTGGGCAACTTTAATATTATATAATTATTTTTCAGGTATTAATTGCATAAATTGCAAGTTGAATTGAAGTAAATGGAGCAGGTAGTAGTTTATAATTTGTATCATCTAATGAAAGGGGGTGGGATTAAACAAGTGTATACTTCTTCCCACCCCTTTCCAAATGGGTTAAGAAAAAAAGGCCAAATAGAGCTTTGTGTTTGTTTATGTCATTCGTTGACATGTTTCTTGCATATTTGAAATACATTTTTGTAGTCAAATCAAATCAACAGTGTTAACGTGTGACGTCGTCGTCGTTGGAGGGGGGTGGGGGTTCAGTACCAGGTGAAGAAGAGGCCGCTCTGCCGGTTGGGCGTGAAGAAGCGACTCTCCATCAGAGGGAGGGTGTTGTAGTACTTGGCCAGGAGCTCCATGCCGGCCTCGCTGCGGGCTGGCGTCCGGCACGCCTGGAGCACACGGTGGAAACATGACGTCAGGTCGGACTTCTACTGTTGAACTGAAGGAAAACTACAGAACATCCCCCAGGTAGATGGAGGTGTTCTACTGGAACAGAACCAGTCTGGTAATGGGAGCATTCTACTGGAACAGAACCAGTCTGGTAGTGGGAGGTGTTCTACTGGAACAGAACCAGTCTGGTAGTGGGAGGTGTTCTACTGGAACAGAACCAGTCTGGTAATGGGAGCATTCTACTGGAACAGAACCAGTCTGGTAGTGGGAGGTGTTCTACTGGAACAGAACCACGAGTGGTAGTGGGAAGTATACTATTGATTCCACCATACTGGTGGGGGGGCCAGGTGAGGGCGTACCTGTCGCAGGTCCATCAGATCGGCGATCTCGTCCTCATAGTCGTTCCCGTCCTCGCTGTAGTGCTCCAGGATAAAGTCCTTTAGAATCACAACAAAATACAAATCAGCACAATAATACATGAAAACCTTACACACCACATAACATCATTTAACAACATCAACTTACACACCTCCAGCGCAAATGTAACATAAAAACAACATATTAAAAGCCATATTAACCAGGTTCTTTCCAACGATACTGGTTCCCAAACTTCCCCCAAAATTCCTCAACAAGATAAAAAATATTGTTAATAATAATAATAATAATAATAATAATAATAATAATAATAATAATTGACCCTGTGTAAATGTTATGAGTCGTAGATATGTCTGCCAACCGGGTTGTTGTGTCCATTGAATCAGAGCCAACAGAAGGCTACAATCGACCCGGTTATTAAATAGATAATGAACCCGTACCGTCAATGTCCTGGTTATTAAATAGATAATCAAGTGTTTAAACTTCCTGACACTCTGGCATTCGTTCCAGCTCGGTGGAACGATCACCTTGTCCATCACGGGGCAAGCATTGGAGGTACAACGGCTGACGGCGGGCTCGTTAAAACCCCAGCCCTCGGTGGCCTACTTCTGGATGTATAGAGCGGCTCAGCGAGACACCTAACCCGTCATACTGACTCATTCATGGCCAGGCGTATGCAAAGTAGGGTACAGTGAGTGCCGAGACAGGAAATTAAGAGGCATGTAGGGATCGGGTTTCCTGATTAGTGGTTACGGATTGTTTACAGGTACACTGGTGCAGGGGGGTACCGTCCATTGGTGGTTGAATGCTGGGCTATCACGTTCCTCGTCAAGGCTTTCAAAAGAACAGTCCTGGCCAGGTAAGATGGCAGAAGGTAGAGTAGGATTGTAGGATTTTACCTTGAAGGCCACTGAGAAGTCCACCTCTTTTGTCTCCTTCAAACCCAGCGGAATGAGAGGGATGTTGGACATCTCTCTGTCAGGAGAAGAGGGGGGAGAAGAGTCAGTACTAAACAAACCCACTAGTCAAAACCGGTTACATCACAGTCTGCTAGAGGTCAGTAACAGTAACCAACGTCCCACCGCATAGACACGGCTCTCAAGCAGGACAATGTGAATGAACACAAGGAAGGAGGATTAAGGAATGTGATCTTCATCCACCCCGACCCCTCTTACACCCACACTCTCATACCCAAACACACCCTCATACTACATCCTCCTACTCAGTGACCACCCGTACCCTCACACCCCTCCCAACACCCAAATAACCCAACAAGCCTGACGCAAAGTGATAAACAAACATCCCGCCAGATCAGCTACAGAGCTGGGAGAGTGAGCGTGGCAGTGTTCTGGTATCAGACCTCCCTAGGAGAGGTGCGACACCAGATAGGCCGCCAACTCCCTCGGAGGACACAACACACCTCATGACGCAGATTGCAGTCTACGGCGGACAAAGCCCTGCACACATTCGTTACAGGGACAGAACACCGCAGCTAATCACTTTCCAGAGGACCACAATGTCCTGGGTTAAGTACAAAAATCAACATGGGATGGGTTCCATGTTTGGTGTTCCCTGTCCGCTTCAAACGGTCCTTTCTAATGTTTCAGATTGTCAACGACCGTGGACGATATTCTGCCAGAGTCCACGGGGAAACCTCAAAAAAGATACCCTGGCCTTGTTTAAGAGCATGGGAATCCTCCTCCTGGCCGTAGCGGCGGGCTACGTGGGGAGCAAGCTCTGTTTTTGATCAGATCAGATGAATAGACGTCTGGGGTGTTGCCAAACGGGCAGAAGATACACTTCCTGATGGCAGCGGGTTTAACGTTTTATTAAGGGTTTCAAGACATAGTCAGCTGCAATTTAGTTTGTTTATGGATACGTTTTGCTACTGGTTTCAGGACATAGTCCGCTGCAATTTGGAGACGTTTCCATTTACAACCAATGGGCTGGAGGTTGAAATTTAGTTATTGCTGCTACCATACTCATAGCTCAAACTGAGCTGACAGCGGTCTGTCCGGGATGGTAGAGAGAGCTGTGTGAGAGCTAGGGAGAGGGCCCTTCCTTAAGGAATGTTGACAACGTTGGCAGGAAGACAAGGAGCAGCCGACTAATATTACCATGGAAACCTTGCCCTGGTTTACTCAGAAGTGACCAACAACCACAGTATGCACTGACACATATGGCACAGGAGGTACACTTCCATATTACTACAGTTCCGATACAGGGCCACAGTATTGATATAGTAATGCATTAATTACATTGTACCAGAGTGCTAACATAGTAGTACCCCAGGCACCAACATCCTACCACATCCCTACCATAGTGCCTCAGTGCTAATATAGTAGTACCACACTACTACGATGCTAGTACCATACTTGCATAGCTCAATATGACCAACATAGTACCAACAGATTTGAGTCAACATGATTGATGCTTCAATGAGTTGATCTGATGCGTCTCTCTGACACACATTACGTTATTATGTCAAACTAGGCCAACTAGCAGGAGAACCAGGTTGACTTGCACTAGAACCCTGCCAACTGGCTGCTGAATCAGGATGAGCAGCAGTAGCAGAACCAGACTGATTAGCAGTAGAACCAGGCTGAGTAGCTGAAGAGGTGGGGTCAGCCACTGTGAAACCTGCTTATTTGGTTTTGGAATGAGGTCGGACTTCACCAGGAAGTGGGTCACGGCAGCATTAGGGAATGGTGAGGGACAGGCTGATTCATGCTGCCTTTGTCTGATGCAGTTTTACCTGCTAGATAACTGAAAGAATTAAATAAGGAGACTATCAAAAAATCATCGGTAGTCAGAGGGAGAGAGAGAGAGAGAGAGAGAGAGAGAGAGAGAGAGAGAGAGAGAGAGAGAGAGAGAGAGAGAGAGAGAGAGAGAGAGAGAGAGAGAGAGAGAGAGAGAGAGAGAGAGAGAGAGAGAGAGAGAGAGAGAGAGAGAGAGAGAGAGAGAGAGAGAGAGAGAGAGAGAGAGAGAGAAAAAGTGATAGAGCGAAATATAGAGAGAGAAATATAGAGAGCGATAGAGAGAACGCTTAGAGAAATATAGAGGGATAGATGGTGTAAGAGAGAGAGAGCGATTGAGAGAGACAGAGAGTGATAGAGAGAGATAGAGTAATAGAGAGAGAGCGATAGAGAGAGAAAAACTGATAGAGTGATATAGAGAGAAAGAGATTGATAGAGAGAAGGATATAGAGAGAGTGATACAGTGATTTAGAAAGGGGTATAGAGTGATCTAGAGATTGATAGAGGGCGATCATGAGACCCCATCCATTGACATGTCTGTCGCGTTTGCAGTGACCTGACCCACTGCCCACCGACCACGGGCTGGAGACCCGGCTGGCTGCGAGTCCTGGTTACCATGGTGACGGGCTTAACTACTTGACATCCTAAAACTAACCAACTGAAACACGCACATTATACCTCTCAGCATCTGTGTTGTTTGTTTGTTGTTGTCATGGCAAAACTTTTCTAAATAAGTGTGTGCACGCCACGCGGGCGCGCGTATGTGTGTTTGTTCATGAGTTGAGAAAGGAGCCTCATTAAATCCTAGCATCCTAGAATACTAAACCAACCCAACCGCCTACACTGCTGTCTTTATTTTCATTTCATTTGGGTACTGCCAAATGACAATTTATTCAAATTAACATTTACAACTTTTAAAAGCCCTACAAATACCAACACACCAGACACACACACACCACACAGACACACCCAAGACAGACACACACCAGACACACACACACACACACACACACACACACACACACACACACACACACACACACACACACACACACACACACACACACACACGTGTACTGGTGTTTTCACACCACACACTGAGACACAGAGGTGCTAGGACCAGCGAAGGAGCTGTGGGGACCTACTGGGTGCTCTGGTAGACGTCCACGGAGCTGTTGAGAGCCTCCAGCTCCTCCATGAGCAGCTGCAGGTTGGAGTTGACGTAGCTCAGCTCCAAGCCCACCATCTCACGGACCTTGTTGTTATTGGTTGCCCTGGGAACGGAGAGAGAGGGAGGAGAGGGAGGGTGTAGATGTGATCAGACGGGCGTGCGGTTTTTCTTTGTGCTCTCATGTCGTCGAGCTACGAAACGTTTCACTTCAAACCGTAAATGAATCAGGTAGGGTAGCATTGAAAACACGACAGAATCTAAAAGCTTTTAGCTGACACGCACGTAATGCCAGGATCTGTTGGGGAACCCAGTCTGGTTATTTGGACTGGGACGTTGTGATTTCAGTTGAAAAAATACAAAAACAAAACAACAAATGAACACTGACCGCGAGTGTTCATGAGGGAGGAGGAAACAGGGGGATAGAGACATGTTGTATCTGAGCGATTACATCCAGGACAACACAATAGGGTGCATATGTGTGAGCTGCACAACAGAGATAAGAGGCCAGTGTGTTTTTGGTGCATGTTCTGTGGCACAAGAACATGCACACACACACACACACACACACACACGCACACACACACACACACCTCAATCTCTAAAGCTTTACCTCTCTTCACCTTTTTCTGTTCAATGCTTCAATCCTGTCCAACCCATCCCATCCCATCTCTGTCCACCCCTCTCTACTTCACACTAATTAATCTTTCTCTTGGCATGCCACGAGAAAGATTGCAAGAAACACAGACAATTTGCTCTCTCTCTTTTTCAGAGAGAGAGAGAGGGAGAGGGAGAGGGAGAGGGAGAGGGAGAGGGAGAGAGACAGAGACAGAGACAGAGACAGAGGGAGAGAAACAGACAGAGACCAAGAGACAGAGAGAAACAGACAAGACCAAGAGGGAGAGGGAGAGGGAGAGGGAGACAAAGACCTATAGAGTGAGAGACAGAGAAAGCCGATCTGACCTGTCTGACTACATCTGATAGCTTAAGGAATGCAGAACAACAGGGAGAGAGAGAGCAGAAACACACACACACACCCACACACACACACACACACACACAAACACTAGGCGGCTCCTGGACACGCCCCCCTCACCCAACCAGGCCTAGCCAGCTTATGTTTTCAACTATACATTTTTTCTCTACCAGGGAATAAAGAAGAGAGAGACAAACCGACAAAGACAGAGAGTGCCAGAGAACATAGACAGACAGACAGATAGAGAGACAGGGAGAGACAGACAGAGAGAGACACCGAGACAGAGAGATACAGGGGGAGACACAGACACAAACAGACAGACAGACAGACAGACAGACAGACAGACAGACAGACAGACAGACAGACAGACAGACAGACAGACAGACAGACAGACAGACAGACAGACAGACAGACAGACAGACAGACAGACAGACAGACAGACAGACGTAAGACACTGAAACCAATGAAAACTCAAGAATGGAAAACTCAAGAATGAACGGCTATGCTGTAAGAGCAATCAACGTAAAAAAAAACATAAACCCTCTAACCAAAATGAACACTGGCCTTTGACCTTTCATTAAGCTATTTATTTATTAAAAACATATTCATACCCTTATGAAGGTTTACATTCGTCAGATCCCTTTCCTAGTTCCCACCTCGGGGTGCGTAATGTAATCTAGGAAGAGCACGGAGTTACAGGCCTGTTTGTTTTGTCCTGAAGCTTGCATAACCACGGTACGCCAGGTCTGTTTGCTTTCACTATGGGTTCTTTCACAGAACGAGGGTGAAAACGAGACGTTTGTTCGGAAACCGAGAGAAGAGAATAGGAGAGCCGAGGAGAGGGGACCCTGGCTTTGAAAGACAATCAGTTACGAGAACCACTAATTACATCATAAGAACAATCATATGAGTTAAATGAACGCCTCGAGAACCACTAATTACATCATAAGAACAATCATATGAGTTAAATGAACGCCTCGAGAACCACTAATTACATCATAAGAACAATCATATGAGCTAAATGAACGCCTCGAGAACCACTAATTACATCATAAGAACAATCATATGAGTTAAATGAACGCCTCGAGAACCACTAATTACTTTTACTTCGCTGGTCCTGCAAAATCCAATAGAGTTGGGGCCCACACACAGCTCCGACCCCGTGTCCCTACAGCCACAGGACGGGGACTTTCAAAGGCTTATTGGGCTTGGTATTCCTTTCAAGCAGAGTACTGTGGTCAGATGAATCCTCACACATCAAAGAGGCTTTCTGCTCACATGGAGTGCCTACGTGTCCCTAACACAACACTTAAGACTATGACTTTAAGCCAATATGTATTGTGCTTTATAAATAAGCTTAAAGCTAAAGTGTTGGCTCTTCATTCCTTAAATAAACAACTGAATTGAACAGATGAGATTAGAGTAAACTAGAGTAAAAGCAGGGGTTGACAGGCGTTAGCAATAGAGAGCATGAGTTAATAGAAGCTAGCAGGAGTTAGCATTAGGTAGCATGAGTTAGCAGAAGCTAGCAGGAGATAGCATGACGTAGCATGAATTAACATGAGTTAGCAGAATGAAGCAGGAGGAGTTAGCGTAAGGTAACATGAGTTAACAGAACGTAGCATCAGCAAGTAGAAGGAGATACCATGAGGTAGCATGGGTCAACAGGAGTTAGCATGAGGTAACATAAGTTTGCATGAGTTAGCATAAGTTAGCCGAAGGTAGCAAGAGTAAGCATGAGATAACAGGAATTAGCACGAGGTAGCCCGAGGTAGAGGTAACATTGAGCCAGAGAGCAGCGAATGCCGTCGTGCGTGCAATCATCGCGACGCCGCTGGATACCTGCCCTGACACGGGTAATAAACAACATCTCAAGGAAGCTGATCTCTCCGTCTCCTGATCTCTGACAGCTCGGTGACAGGGAGTGGAGAGATTGGATAAAGACACATTCTGCTGCCAGGCGTGACAATAGACCGCTTTACGGTTTACAAACAGTGGTGACGTGTGTAGGGTGTGTGCAAAGTGAGGCTACAACAGTGCAGCACAGTGCAGTGGTTGGTAAATGTGTGCCGGAGCACTCACCACAAAATAACACAAATACCACCTCAACAAACTGCCTTTACCAAATCTGGTGAGCAACTTTCAGATCCGAGCACAGTTAGTTAGTTAGTTAGTGAGTAGGTAGAAAACATAACAACTGACCCGATGTTCAGTGGAGAAATATAAAGACATATATAGATAGTTAGACATTACGAGCGTGCAAGCCAATAGCTCTACCCTGTCGCATTAACCTCCAGTCAGGCGACAATATTGACTCTATCCTACCAGGGTATAATAAAATCTTGTGACCGATTATAAATGATATTATACCTTTACTTGTACGCTGTGAGGAGGCGTCTGATCTGCTGACTCTACAGCTCTACAGAGCCTCCCTCCCTCATTCAACCGAAAGACGTGGTGGTCATTTATTTTTTGGGAGAACACTTAATAAATGGCCATACGTTTGTATTATACGTTGGTCGGACATATATATGACCACATATATATGACCATGCTTTCCTATTCATGAATCGTCAAGGCACATTCAGCATAGACAAATACCGAGTAACTTGTGTTATGTGTTTAGGGTGTAACATGTTTTGTGTTTATAGGGTGTCACGCGTGTCGTATGTATAGGCTGTATCATCTGTCCTATGTATAGGGTCATCCTCAGAAAAACGATTACATCACAGACACCTTAACACACACAGAACTTACTTGAGGAGGTTCTCGGCCCCTGCTCTCATCCTCATCTGTTTGATGATCTGCTGGTTGACTCCCGCTCGCTGGTTCTGGAGCTTACTGCGACCCGTCTGGGCGAAGGGGTTACAGCCCTGCAGAACACAACGCGCACACAGGTTAGACGCACTGTTGGGTTCACACACACACACACACACACACACACACACACACAGGGGCCCTGTTTTATTAAGCTGGATTCCAAGTTTAACCGACTATGTTAAGTCAGAATTCTGGGAAAGCCAGAATTTTCGGTTTTCGGTTTCAGATACCAAGATTAGACTAATCTCGGTTCATTAGCCATGTTGACCCAGTCTATGAATCTGGAACAAACCCAGTACATAGCAGCTGTTTTATGACACTTCTGAATGTTGACATAATGTCCCTTTGTCAGAATGAAATTGATCTATATAGTACAGAATATACCATCATAATAACAGGCCTTCACATTGACATTATCAAAGAGTCAAACCAGCGGGTGAAGTTTAACCTAAACTGCTACTTTAAACAAGAGCACAGTTTAGACACACTGGTGAGGTAACACACACACACACACACACACACACACACACACACACACACACACACACACACACACACACACACACACACACACACACACACACACACACACACACACACACACACACACACACACACACACACACACACACACACACACACACACACACACAAAGCCAAGAAAACCAGAGCAGCACCTATAGCAACCGTGCGGCCCCTTGCGTGCGTACACACTGGGCTGTAATATCTGTTCTTGTGTTATCAGTCCCTCATCTCCTGCATCCAACCCTGCTGTGTCAACACACTCTCTAATACACACACCTTCCCACAAACACACGCAGACGCCTTCTCTCTCTCACACACACAGACACACGTCACACACACACACACACGTCTTCTCTCTTTCACACACACACAAACAAACACACACACACACACACACACACACGTCTTCTCTCTCTCACAGACACACTCGAACATACACAGTACCTTCTCAAAAACAAAACACACACACTCGTTCCCACGCACACGGACGTTGATGTCCGCCACACGGAACAGCGCGCTATTGGAACGGTCCTCACTAGTTTGGCTTATCAACCGAAACAAACAGTACGACACACACACCTCCCCGTGGGACCAACACTGCTGACACGGTGGCTATCAGGGAGTGGACAGGACACCAGCTGAGTCTAACCCCCCCAGTGTCTGGGGGGGTTAGGGGTCGAGTCCACTCTGAAAGGTTCTGGGATCCAAACCACCAATCTCAAGCCACCCCCCCACATGTGTAAGTTGCATTAGACAGGTGCTACACAGAGTGAAGAATGAACAATAATTTGTATTCTGAACATTGTGTGCCTGCCCGGGCCGCCCGTCCCGTCAGCGGCCACACGGAAAACAGAACACAGGGTCCAGTCTATCGGCCCGTCGCCATGCCAACCACTCCAGAACGCTCCCCGCGGGGACCCCCGTCCAACGAGGGGCCAACCGGGGGGGGAAAGAGGAGGCAGGGGAGGGGGGGGAGGGAGGGAGGGAGGTGCTAACGAACTAGAGAAGCTGCTGGAACAATGGTTGCATCAAGTGCTCATGGCAGAGTCAGGGCCTGGGAGCTGGGTC
>OLKM01000631.1:177500-195000 GCA_900291075.1 Melanogrammus aeglefinus | reverse complement strand
CCACCACTGGGAACAAGTTCACACAACAGGACTGCAGTTTTTTTGTGAATGAGCATTCACCGCCTCACAGGGGGACCTGTTGCGTGAGGGGAGGGCCGCACAAAGCGCCTGTCGGGCCATCGGCGCAGCAGCACAACGTCTGGGGGCCCGGCTGGAGCCAACCGGAGCTGCAGGCACACCGGGGCCTCAGGGGCCGCTGCCACCGGCCCCTTCCTGTGCCGTGGTCCTCCTCTGCTGGCCGTCCGGACCCCGGCCCCACCTGGAGGAAGTGTGTGGGGGGGGGGGGGTCTTTGGTGGGCTGGTGGAGAGGGTTCTGGTGGTTGAGCGGGGTCCTGGGTGGGAGGGGGGGGGTCTGCTGGGGGGGGGGGGGGGCGACCTGGAGGAGGTTGCTTGCCTGACAGTTTGGTGGAGGGGGGTCCTGAGTGGTGGGGGTCTGGGGGGGTCCTGGAGGAGGTTGCTATAGCGGCGCCCCAGCTGCTTCCCGCAGCCATGCTGTATCTGTTCTTTTTTGCTGTGTGTGTGTGTGTGTGTCTGTGTTTGTGTGTGTGTGCGCGCGTGTGTGCATGTGTGAGTATTTGTGTGTGTGGGTGTGAAATGTATATATAGATTTATCGATTTATATAGAACTAAAAATATGTATACAATATATATTTAGTACCTGGAGTGGTGGAGCATTCACCGCCACAGGGAACAAGTTCACACAGATCACAGACTGCAGTTTGTTTAAAATAAATTCTCAAAATTGCAAATATTTAATATATGTATACATACTATATATACCTATATACATAGAAGCAAAAAATACCAAAAATATCTAAAATATACTAAATATTGCGAAGGAACAACACTAACATGTGTCCTAAACCTTTGGCAATAATTTGATCTTATCACACCCCTTTATACTTACTCACAGACAAGATGTCTGCTAGCCACTGTTAATGTAGGCCTTTAGCTGTCTGTGGTACAGTTTATTGGAGCTCATTCTACACTATTTCCATTAGCGCTAACTCAGTGTCCGGGGTACTAAAAGGGGTGATGTGATGAAGGCTTTTGCCACACACACACACACACACACACACACACACACACACACACACACACACACACACACACACACACACACACACACACACACACACACACACACACACACACACACACACACACACACACACACAAACACAGCCTGTCCACAAGCTACGGAAGGCACTTCAACCAGATGATGAATAATGCATCAATCTCTCTCCCTCCATCCCTCCATCTCTCTCTGTTTCTCCCACTCTCTCTCTTCCTCCCACTCTCTCTCTCTCTCTCTCTCTCTCTCTCTCTCTCTCTCTCTCTCTCTCTCTCTCTCTCTCTCTCTCTCTCTCTCTCTCTCTCTCTCTCTCACTCTCTCTCTCTCTCTCTCTCTCCCTCTCCCTCTCCCTCCCCCACACCCTCCTGTGTGATGTATTTGTTTGTTGCCTCACTGTTTCAGAATGACTTCCTGTCCTGCACAAAGCCGGTGGTCTGCGTTGGGACCTCAGGCAGAGGGAGAGCTGGCTCCTGCTGTGGGGCCCGTACTAATTGTGTATTCTCTAGCCAGTCCCTGCCCGCCGCAAGTCAATGACCTGAGTACTTAAAGTGTAGCTGGCTGATGGAGAGCAGGGGGAGAGAGAGAGAGAGAGAGAGAGAGAGAGAGAGAGAGAGAGAGAGAGAGAGAGAGAGAGAGAGAGAGAGAGAGAGAGAGAGAGAGAGAGAGAGAGAGAGAGAGAGAGAGAGAGAGAGAGAGAGAGAGAGAGAGAGAGAGAGAGAGTTACCAACAACAATGACACTCAGGCCCTCAAGAAACAGTTCACACCAAACACAACTACTGTTTCCTGCTGGACACCGGGAGTTGCCCAGTACATACACCGTCTTCAGCTGGTTTTACTGGGAGCTCCGGTTAACCACAGTCTTCTACCGTTGTAACTCTGGGGGGTTCCCAGTACACCCAGGCCGGTGTTCTGTCGATTTCTGCTGCTTTGTCGAAAATTGCAACCGCAGCATAAACCGATAGGTTTGTCTATCGATTCACGCTACTCTTATCAAACTAAAATCATTACAGACGATCTATGTATCGCAACAGCTACATTTGAATGCATTTCAGATACTCACCCTTGACTGTGAATTTTTGACTGTACCTTCTGAGGTTCAGTCTTTGTGACTTATTATACCCAGAAGGGTATATTCCCTCAGAAAGGTAGTTATAAACCTCTTCCCACTTTTCTTCCATCGCTAAAAGAGCAAAGTTGTTATTAATAAATCTTTTTAAGAAGGAGGAAAACAAAAATTGTGAATTGATTTTTGGACATTTAAAATGTATTCTTCACACCAGTAGGTAGAATTTAGATATGGCTGAACATGTAATGAATTGCATCAAATATAGTGCTATGTTACGAGAGTGGCGTATGTGTGTGCGCGGGAATGTCTTTGTGTGTGTGTGTGTGTGTGTGGGCGACGCGTGGCGTCCGCGAATGAGTCGACGGTCGAGTGAGCGAGCGATTGCGCGAGTGTCAGTCTAGGAGGAACTAAACGAGTCCGGTTGTGTTTTTTTGCGTATACGTCAAGGGCGTCAGTTTGTTTTTAGAAGTGGTGGGGACAATAGCCATAAGCTTGAGTGTAGTTTGAAAAGTGGTGGGTACCCTTATGTAAGCTATTCATCCATTCAACGCTGCATTACAATATGCTGTGCAGTGTATTGTCAGGTGTTGAAAAAACAGTTTGTGTTTTTGCTTGTTTTGCAAAACGACGTTGGAAACACCAGGGTATTGGCTCGGGATATGTAATACTAATACACACACAGGACAAAGAAAAGTGTTGGCAATTTAACACTTATCTTGACATCAACGGCAGACTGTAAAGGGGGTAGGCTACGAAATGAAACGAGGTACTACTGAGCATCAGCCTTTTGAAGAAGAGCAAGGGTTGCTGGTAGCATAATGTTATGCTGCATTAAAAAATGAAAAAAACAAGCACCCAGAGGAGAAGTGCATCTGCCAAATCCTGACCACCAGTAAACACTCGCGAAGGACCAATTCACACTTCACTCGTTACATCATGAGCAAATTGCCCGCAAATAAAATCCCCTAGAGTTTAGGATAATCACACAGCAGGTTATACGAGAACATATTTATGTCGGGATAGGCCTACCACTGGCTCAAGTCCAACGTCAAATATCTCAATCAGACAAAACAACTATAACCACATTGGCATAGCAATCGAACCGTGTGTAGCTGCTACTAGCTGCAATCTATATATGAATGCATACTAGCTGGAGCACCAACCAGAATCAGATGATCACAATCGCTTAGGACCGTGGGTAACCTAGCCAGGTCAATGACGTCATCACGAGCAAAGAAAACCAGCAGCAAAGTTTACGTAAACCAATTTCTTACCTTATGTGGCCCTCCACATGCAGGCTAGATGATGTATCCATATTCCACTTTATCCAGTGTCACAAACATGCTTTTTACAGGAAGAAAAAGGACCGCCTATTTTCTGAATAAAAATGTCAATTTTGGCTGGCTGTCTTGAAACTTCTTTATTATAACGCTGTGTGTACAGACAGCCCATGTAGCCGCCTGCCCCCTCCCCCTCGCGATGATATAAAAACAACAAAAACTACACGATTTCAGACTACACGATTTCAGCCCGATTTTGCCCCGATTCTTTCGTCGCAGACAAATTTGCGAATCGTACACGATTTTGACCGGTCGGCGACGAGACGAGGTCTTGTAATGTGACATGCTTGCGATCTGCAATGTTTTCGTCTGCGACGTTCAAAAGCCCCACGACGAAAAGTTTGGCATGTCAGAATTTTTTGGGGAATCGCATGACGTAGCCATCATGAGGGAACCACGCCCCCAGTTGCGTGAGGGAACCCTACGAACAGCTGGAGCTCAGTGTGTTACCAACTGACTTCACTGCACTACGCTGAGTACACAGTAGCCATGTTTCCATCCAAAGTGATTCGCATTACTGGGCAATGCGCATTAAAAGAAATTCGAAATCATGTGTGTTTTCCATCACAAAAGAACGGACTTCGGTGAAAACTACAAATTCGCGCGCGAGTTTTCTAAGTCACGCGAGATTTTCCGGCGGGTTGGCATGGCAACCAGCCTGTAAACATTCCGGTCGTTCCGTCGAAGCAGTCGGGGTGAAACGTGCGCTACGTCACACTTGATTCGCATACAGCTGTTTCCATCCCATTCGAATCAACCAAAACCCGGCCATAGCGAGCGTATTTCATTTTGTGCGAATCAGGGGATTTTAATGCGAATCACGGCGTTTCCTAGCACCTAATAACTACTAGGCTACTACAAAAAATGAATGCGATCAATAGCAAGAAGAAGAATGCTAATGAAGAAAACGAGAGAAAATGAAACAACATAGGCCTAATGGAGACAACTTTGGTTGAAATGCGGCAGTATATTTACATCGCTAGTGTCACTCGCAACGCAACTACTGTCAGGAGTTGCTGCATTGAGCAGATATAAAAACTACTGGAACCTTTATGACAAAAATGTAAAAAAACATTTATGTCAGTTCTAAACCTTTGATTTTCTAAATGTCTTGTAAACGTGAATGATACAAAGTAAAGAGCATCGCACCCTAGAATCGTGTAGTGTGGCCAGTCTTCCGACGAGACAACGCCCGATTTCCTGGCTCTGGGATCGTATAGTGTGACATGTTAAATCGTGGAGGGATGTCTGAGAATCGTGTAGTCTGAGCCGGCCACGCTGTACTGGTTATACTGGTTATACTCCAGTACTGTAGGTCAAAGGGTTGAAGTTGACTGTGTCAGATTTCAATGATGATCTTTGTGTGTGTGTGTGTGTGTGTGTGTGTGTGTGTGTGTGTGTGTGTGTGTGTGTGTGTGTGTGTGTGTGTGTGTGTGTGTGTGTGTGTGTGTGTGTGTGTGTGTGTGTGTGTGTGTGTGTGTGTGTGTGTTGTTTCTGTGTGTGTTGTTTCTGTGTGTGTGTTTCTGTGCGTGTGTGTGTGTGTGTGTGTGTGTGTGTGTGTGTGTGTGTGTGTGTGTGTGTGTGTGTGTGTGTGCGTGTGTGTGGTGTGTGTGTGTGTGTGTGTGTGTGTGTGTGTGTGTGTGTGTGTGTGTGTGTGTGTGTGTGTGTGTTTGTGTGTGTGTGTGTGTGCCTGTGTGTCTCAGTGTAGTCTCGTGGGTCCAGTTTCAGAGGGTGTGGGGACGAGGATCGGTTGTTTCTTGGGTCTCGGGAGGGTTGGGGGGGTGGTGGGGGTAGGTACCGTGACAACCAGGTGGAGCTTGTTGTGTTTTTTCTCTCGGGGGGAAAAGAACGAGGAAGGGGGGGATTAGATGAATGAGTGAAGAGGACATGAACGAGTGAACGGCTGGTGAAAAGAGGAAGGGAGAAAATAAAAGGAGGAGAGGAGAGATGAAAGAGTGAAGGGAGAAGAAGGAGGGTTGGAGTGCTGAAGGAGAGCTGATGACAGGGTGAACTCCTGATTGGAGTCCAAGGAATGATGTCCTTGTGTCAATAGTGTGTGTCTATATGGCTGTAGACGAGGCTGACCTTTAGCAGGTACAACTAGATGTTTAGAATAGACCCTCCAGGGGATGGCCTGGTAACCTTGAATAGGTACAACTGGATAAAAACAAAAACACACAATAAGGTATCTATGGTTATAGATGTATATTTAATAGATTGTGTCAATATGCTGACCCCTGGGACATTTCGAGTGCTAAGAATGCCTGTGCCCGGACTTGTCAAGGTGGCCTCGAGCAACGACAATGCCTGTTCAGCAAAATCTGTATTTGGGTCTCTCTCACACACACACACACACACAAACACACACACACACACACACACACACACACACACACACACACACACACACACACACACACACACACACACACACACACACACACACACACACACACACACACACACACACCACACACACACACACACACGCACTCTCAACTCTGTCTCTTTCTTCTCTCTTGTCTTTGTCCTCTCTCTATGTCTGACTCCCTCTCTCTCTCTCTCTCTCTCTCTCTCTCTCTCTCTCTCTCTCTCTCTCTCTCTCTCTCTCTCTCTCTCTCTCTCTCTCTCTCTCTCTCTCTCTCTCTCTCTCTCTCTCTCTCTCTCTGTCTCACACTCTCTTTCTCTCACCTTTCTCTGCTGCTGAGCTGTTATTGATTTCCCACAAGAAGTATCAGTAACATCACCATCATCCTCCTCCTCATCATACTCCTCCTCACCCTTATTGACAATAATAACAACAACAACAGGACGCCCACCCCGGGACAGTATTAGTATGCATGCAACAGCAGTGAAGTCTCCTGCGCATGCGTGGGCCCTACGCGGTGCATCAGTGTAGTAGCCCCACTATATGAGCGCAGCCCAGCGATCCGAGCAGGGACTGTGTTAAAGGAGGCGCACGATGGATGGAACCGACGCGAACCGGAGGAGCTGCTCCAAGGCAGAGACCGAGCCGCTGCAGGCGGTCGGTCCGGCCGGGGACAATGACAGCCAGGGCAGCCCTGCTGGGAACGACAGAGTTACTTTGAAGAAGGAAATTGGACTTTTGAGCGCGTGTGCCATTATTATCGGTGAGTAGTACGCCTTTGGCATCTTTATGGGGTCTATTTTAAAGTCCCAGACCATTTTTCATCCGCAGGAGACAGACTCGAGAAACAAGTTCTAGGGCACTTGTTGGACACGATGCTGCATGAATCAAAGTGTAGCTTGTAGTAATATATAACACTTCTGCTGTTGCGAATATGTTTATGCGTGTGCGTGTGTGCGTGTGTGCGTGTGCGTCAAATGCAATGGGTCTCGACGTAGCGCTGCTCTCGCATTTGGTTCGTGTTAAGTGCGCTGACACCGTTATTCAATGTGCAACTTGTCAATAACTTTACTTTGGCGCCACATCGGCCAAAGCATCGACCGCAAGGGAGTGTGTGTGCCCGTCTCTTCACCTGGCTCCGGATCGGACCAAGTTCAGGGTTTAAAGCGGGATGGAAACTGTTGCATCAGTTCGGGGAGGTTCTGTCTGCTATAATACAATGTCTACGTGGCTTCAACGTACAGTAACAGTCCGGGTTGAAATGTGATAGCGGCCATTCTTTAGAGTGGTAGACCCCCTCTACTATACCAGGAAATATATGTTTTGCAGGGGGAGGAGAGACCATCTCTCTCCGCGTATGGGACCAAGGTTATAACATCAATGGGGGCAGACTCTTCGGTATCCATCACAGATCATTCCAATTTTACATCAAATCATATTCTCTCGGGAACAATTTACAGAGTTTTGGTGGTTGTCATAAATTGATCAAAAAAAAAATCGGAATAGGAACCAAATTAAACTGGGTTGGTGTCTGAAGCACGTGATCTTGATCATGGAGCAGGAGGCAGCTCTGAAGCCTGCTGCACAGCCAGATGATCAGATCTTAACCTGTTCAGTTATCCTTTCTCGAATGCGCTTCGATGGATACTGTTCTCTCTCAGTAGACTTATTTAATGACTGAAAAATGAATGATATTAAAAACATGGGCCTACAACTGGCACTCAACTGCAATAGCCCTATGAACCAGGGAAACAAAGTCGTTATGCAAACAGTAATCATCCATGTAGCGTTTACAGTTAACCCCTCGCCTTTCTCCCCCTCCCCCCCCCCATTTCCCTCCAGTTCGCTAAACACATGAAGCCTACCGTCATTCAGATATGTTGCAAATGTAATTCATTTTTCAGTTTCATTGATGCCATTTTTTTGCCCATAAAATATAAAAAACTAGTTAGTATTCTGCTGAATGATAACAACTAATGTTCTGCATAAATTGAAATCATGCTGAAGCCTGATTATATAGATGTTCAACTAATTTCAAGAGAAACGTGTAAATGAAGTAATTCACGCTTTGAAACATGCACTGACAAATGTGTGTATGTAGTTGATGCATGGCTGATGGAGTTCATTCCTATAGAAATAAGAAGGAACGAGTAAAATAAGACACATATGTGAACAGCGTTGCCTCCCACAAAGGTTCATTTCGCCGACGAAAAGGTGATGTCAGAATGTGCATATGCAATTTTGCAAAGTCCTGAAATAAATTGCAGTATAATGGCCTTACTTAGTGCCTTCGGAAAACAAAAAACCCTCTAATCTCAAAGTGGTAAATTAGATAAATTCAATAGTTACCTGATTAACACGCTAGATAAGTGGCTGAATGACATGAACTCGGTACACTGACCGGACACTAGTTGCGTTAGAAAAAACACAACTTGTGTTTTCTTTGCCCGTTCTGTAAACTATTTTTGGAGGCTACGGTTTGCTTTGTAGGTCTTAATAATTTTCCAAATATTTTTACCTTAACAAACAAATGGCTATCTTGTTGTGCTCCTTGTTGAGACCCTCCCCCACTCAGCGTTGCACCAGCAACCCCCCACATCACACAGACACACAAACACAGACGCACACACAGACACACACACTCACACCAACATACACAGACAGACAGACAAACACACACCACACACACACACACACACCCCCAGACACAAACACAGACCAGTGATCTGGAAACTTCCCAGATCTCGCTGATCCCAGATAGTTTATACCTAGATCGCTGATCCCAGATAGTTTATACTCAGATGACAGCGTGATCGTGCAGAGAAATGCCTCCCCCCCCACATCTCTCCTCCTCCTCCTCCTCCTCCCCACCCTCCTCCTCCTCCCTCCCCCCCCCCCCCCCCCCCTCCCCCCCCCCCCCCCCTCCTCCTCCTCTCCTCCTCCCCTCCTCCTCCCTCCTCTCTCTCTCTGCCTCCTCCCCCTCCTCCTCCCTCCTCCTCTCCCCCTCCTCTCCTCCCTCCCCCCCCCCCCCCCCCCCCCCCCACCCCTCTAGCGTGCCAGTGTAGTAAGAGGTCAGCGCAACAACACAACACAACAGCGTTATGTAACAACCTCCCACCATGGCCTGTAAATACAAGCAGACAGGCCTCCACACCTTCCCCCACCTCCTCCTCCCCCCCACCTCCATTACTTCTCCTCAACATCTCCTCCGAGCTCCTCATCACTTCCTCCTCCTCTTCTCCCCACTCCCAAACGACTCCTCCCAGCTCAGTTCTCCCACCTCTTCCAACCCCCTCCATCACTCCTCCACATCCCACTTCCTCTGCACCCACCTGTCACAGCTTCGGTGCCTCTCCTCCCTTCCACTTCCTCCACCTTATCTCTTACTCCATCCCACCTCCCACCTCCTCTCCATCTAATCCTCCCACCACCTCCTCTCCTCCTCCCCTCCTCCTCCTCCTCCTCCTCCTCCTCCTCCTCCTCCTCCTCCTCCTTCCTCCTCCTCTCCTCCTCCTCCTCCTCCTCCTCCCTCCTCCCTCCTCCTCCTCCTCCCTCCTCCTCCTCTTCCTCCTCCTCCCCCTCCTCCTCCTCCTCCCTCCTCTTCCTTCTCTTCCTCCTCCTCCTCCTCCTTCCTCCTCCTCCTCCTCCTCCTCCTCCTCCTCCTCCTCCCTCCTCCTCCTCCTCCTCTCCCTCCTCCTCTTCCTTCTCCCCTCCTCTTCCTCCCCTCCTCCTCTTCCCCTCCTCTTCCTCCTCCCCCCTCTTTTTCCCGTGGCTAGTGAGGTTTAGGCGTTGGGACCAGGGTGACTCTCTGCCTCTGATGGGACAAAGTCTTTATATTGAATCAAAATCATCCCTAACCCACTTGTCTCTCCCTCCCAGGGGGGGCAGCTCTACTACTGTGGGACAGATACACACACACACACACACACACACACACACACACACACACACACACACACACACACACACACACACACACACACACACACACACACACACACACACACACACACACACACACACATCGTACACACACACACACACACACACACACACACACACACACACACACACACACACACACACACACACATACACACACACACACACACACACACACACACACACACACACATACGCACACACATGTACACACACACACATACACACACACACACACACAGACACACACACACACACACACACATGTACACACACACACATGCACACAGACATACACGCAAGCATGTACACACAAACACGCAGGCACACACACACACACACACAAACACACGCCTGCATGCATGAATGCATGCAGGTCTAGCCAATACAAACAAACACACACGCACGCAAAAAGAGTTTTTCTCTGTTGATACAGCTCGGCAGGGTTCCATTCTGTGGATGTTTTGAAGGCGTTTGAGCTCGAGGAACCGAACGGTGGATAACCGCTGAGTGTTGATCCCAAACCAGACAGCTGAGCACTTGTAAACAACAGACTAAAACCCCCTTTTTGCAAAGAGATCCTGTAAAATTGCCGTGAAGATGATAGGGCCCTGCATGTTCTAAACAGAACCAAATAAAGCCGGTGCAAAGCCACCCATGGGTGCTCTTACATAGCAGGCCATTGCTCAGAAATCAGATATTGACGTGTAACTTATAGTGTCAGCACCCTGTGTGACGTGTGCGTGTTTAGGGGCTTTTGCTAGCTGGGCAGATTCATGCCACTCTGCAGAGTTGCTTTGCGTCGTACACACTATTGATTGATGTGTAACGTTACAACCGCAGATTTGTGCGGCCCAATGTGTGCGATCGGAAATAAGTTGGAGGAGGAAATGAAGGGGTACAGGGAGTCCCACGTGAGACGTGTTTCCTGGAGAAGTGGGTATACTCTTAATTATTTAAAGTGGGCTGTCACCAGAGGATAAACACCCTATGGACATAGAATGCCGTGGGTGAGAGTACTCTTGCATATTTAGTTCACTCAAAAATGGGCCAGTAGTGTTTGCACGTTGTCGCTTCATTTCTTCTGCTTGACTTCAGGGAGTAAGGATTAATATGAAACTAACATTAGCCACAGAAGATTTTGGAAACAATAGTGGCCCGCAGACTATAGGGTGAGACAGCTACATAATTATGCATTTTGAGTGAACTATTCCTTATTCCTTAGTACATCCATACAGGAAGATTTGACAACTATTCTCTCACATTGTATGTAGTTTATGGGGCAGTAGTTTATTTTGTAAACGGTCTCTTGCAACAGATAGTCTAGGCCAAAATGTGCCAACATTATAAAATTAACATTATTTGTCAAGCGGCAGTTTGCAAACATTAATGGTCCTACACAGGCCTTATACAAGCATATAAGCTATTTAAAAAATCATCATCGTGCAAATAATTCAACCATATGCTCAAAATAATACGTCAAAAATAGCAATATTTAAGTTTTTAAGCTTTATGTCATGCTGCAACTCTATTTGGATGTAGGCCTATAGCAAGTGTGAAACCAAAGTGATTGATACTGTATAGATGTCTGTCTGAATCAGATATTCGTTCTCCGTCACAGCGCTCCAAGGGAAATCCCTGCTGTGAAGAACAAACCACATCAGAGTGCACGGATTTAGAAAACCGTGCGTGGGGAATGGGAATCCGAGGGAACTGATTTACACATCAAGGGTATTTCTCTACCATGAGAGGCTCAGTACATTTCAGCCACTGTTTCCGGCAAGATAGTCTCTTTATTGTGCTTTTTTGAGGTCACATTTGCATTTATTCACATGCAATAGGATAGGCTAACTCATGTGCTGGACTGTATGGCTAGCGCAGAACACTGCAATACCGCACACCAGAGGAGGTTTTGAAGTGGGTGGACGCAGTACTGACTGAAGAATAAGTAGCTATCACTGCGAACACCCTACTCTACACCACTGCCGACCATGTCACCAAAACGTCTCACCACTGTGCCGCTGTGACGGTTCACCTTTTTACAGAGTGCCTAAGGGCTGTTTGAATATGGGAAGAATCATAATCACGATTATTAAACATGTTGTATTCATTCATTGTATTCATCAAAATGGCAATCAAAACACGATTAATCGCCCAGCCTTAGAGTGCCTCACATATTCCCAGCCTGAACCAGTTCTGTTAAAACTGACTTGTACTTACTTGTTATTGACCGTTACTGGGAGGCTTTTCTCTTACAGGGGAGAAAAAAACCTGCAATTAGCTGATGCGCTTAATGCTTAGGGTGAGGGTTAGGTAAGCACATTTTAGGGCACCAACCCCATGGTTCAGACACTATTATGGAGCAGCTTCACACACACACAAACACACACACGCACACACACACACACACACACACACACACACACACACACACACACACACACACACACACACACACACACACACACACACACACACACACACACACACACACACACACACACACACACACACACACACACACACACACACAGAGAGACACACACACACATAGACACACACACAAACACACACACACACAAAAACAACACACACACACACACACACACAACACACACACACACACACACACACACACACACACACACACACACACACAGACACACACACACACTCACAGACACACACACGTCACACACACACACACACACACCACACACAAGTTTATGCTGAACCGTGTCCTTTCTCCTTGCTCTTCCCAGGAAACATCATCGGCTCGGGGATCTTCATCTCTCCAAAGGGGGTCCTGGAGCACGCGGGCTCCGTGGGCCTGTCCCTCATCGTGTGGGTGCTGGGCGGAGGGATCTGCGCCCTGGGCTCCATGTGCTATGCCGAGCTGGGCGTCACTATCCCCAAGTCTGGAGGAGACTACTCCTACGTCACCGAGATCTTCGGCGGTCTGGTTGGGTGGGTGGTCTTCCAGCAGACTCCTGACTTAGGGCAGAACAGTATTGACCCTGTTCTACTTCATCTGTGATTATTCATTTAGTGGCATCTAATGGAACAGACTTGGCAGAAATGTAATATAATAAGTATGTCTTAATTAGTGTCTAACATCATTAAAATAAGAATAATTTTGTTTACGTTACCTTAGAATGCCTTAATATCAACATAAGTACAGGGTTAGGGTTAGGGTTAGCATACAGGTAGACTACAGGTTGACTACAGTACTTTACAGTACACTACAGTACACTGTAGTAAACTACGGTATACTACAGTACACTCTTGGTTACCAACTGTCAATACGAATGCCCGCCTAGAGAGAACAACATGATCAGCATATTAAAAATTTCACAGGTTTCAGATGAGGTTATTTATAATAAAGTAATATTACATTCCATCTGTTCACATTTGTCATATTACGACTACAGAGCGGTTTACACACAAGCACACACACACACACACACACACACACACACACACACACACACACACACACACACACACACACACACACACACAACGCACACACACACACACACACACACACACACACACACACACACACACACACACACACACACACGCACACACACACACGCACACACATGCACACACACACACACAGACACACACACGCACAAGCACATGAGATTGGCTACAGGAAGGAATAACGAGTACAGATATACACACCTGATTAGTAGATGGCTGCACTCCAAAGGTTAAACTTAAAGGTTGGGTATGGGATTTGAGAAACGCCAGCAGATTTTGAAAATAAACAACTCGAATGGTCCTACCCCCTCTCCTACAACGCTGACTCTGACTCCACCCATTCCAAGTACATGGACGCGCAATCATGCACGAGCGCGAACACAGATGCGCAAGTTTAGGGTTGTCTACTAGTGCTAGGTCCAAATGTGGATTTGCTAGTTAGCTAGCTCCAGTAGCTACCGCAGGAAAACAACAAACAGAAGCTTGCTCTGGGTCACGAGCTTTGAGTACGCACACGAAGGGGTCACGCGCAGGGAGCGGGAGCGGGGGGAGGGGGAGTGCAGTACGACCGTTTGATTGACGTACTTACTGTCCAATGCCACTCGGTGGTTCTGGAAGTCATTGGCTGGAGTTTTTCGAGCCCTGCCCGTTCCACAGATGATTGACTTGTTTAATTTTCATGTCAGTACTTCTAACTCAGTGGCTGTAAGTGGGTTTATGATAAGGATTTCAAGTAATTTTGCAAAAATGGCCAAAAAAGAGAATTCCATACCCAACCTTTAACAAAGGTTAAGCATCTAATACATGCTGTTAAAAGAGAGTACTGCTTCATACAAGGGTAGGGAAAAATCTGTCCAAGCAGAAAACTCCTGGGATGTAGATGCATTAGGGCACACTCATACTAGGCCATCTGAACCGTGCCCAAGTCCGTTTCACACTTGTACCGTGCTAATGTCATGCAAATCTTTCATGGAAACATGATGTTGTTTGGCCACACAATCCTTTGCAGGAGGCCAAGGAAACAGGTCCTATTTGAACAATAACCTGTAGCAAACAAGTCAACAGAGTGTGTGTAAATACTGCTGCACTCAGGAACCTGAAGAGAACAAGGTGCCCAGCATTCTACTGACATCCTTTTTGGAATGTGTGTAAGTGTGTGTGTATGTGTGTCTGTCTGTGTATGTGTGTGTGTCTGTGTGTGTGTCTATGTGTGTGTGTGTGTGTGTGTGTGTGTGTGTGTGTGTGTGTGTGTGTGTGTGTGTGTGTGTGTGTGTGTGTGTGTGTGTGTGTGTGTGTGTGTGTGTGTGTGTGTGTGGTGTGTGTGTCTGTGTGTGTGTGGTGTATGTGTGTGTGTGTGTGTGTGTGTGGTGTCTGTGTGTGTTGTTGTGCGTGTGTGTGTCTGGTCTGTGCCTGTCTGTCTGTCCTTGTGTTTTGTCTGTCTGTCTGTCTGTCTTGTCTGCTGTGTGTTCTGTCTGTCTGTCTGTCTGTCTGTCTGTCTGTCTGTCTGTCTGTGTGTGTGTGTGTGTGTGTGTGTGTGTGTGTGTGTGTGTGTGTGTGTGTGTGTGTGTGTGTGTGTGTGTGCCACAGGTTCCTGCTGCTGTGGAGCGCGGTGCTCATCATGTACCCCACCACGCTGGCCGTCATCGCCCTCACCTTCTCCAACTACGTCCTCCAGCCCGCCTTCCAGGACTGCGTCCCCCCCTACATGGCCACACGGCTGCTGTCCACCACCTGCATCTGTGAGCGCCCCTCTGCACCCCCTTACCTCTGCACCCCCTTACCCCCACCCCCTTACCCCCACCCCCTTCCACCACCCCATTACCTCCACCTCATTACCTCCACCTCATTACCTCCACCTCAATACCTCCACCTCATTACCTCCACCCCCACCCCATTACCCCCACCTCATTACCTCATTACCTCCACCCCCACCCCATTACCTCCACCTCATTACCTCCACCCCATTACCTCCACCTCATTACCTCCACCCCATTACCTCCACCTCATTACCTCCACCTCAACCACATCACACCACCCTGCCCCACGGTACACCACCTTGAACCACATTACTCCACCCTACACCACCAAGACAAACCTACACCCCTCTAGACCCCCCTGACCCCCCACATTACACCACCCTACACAACATAACACCACCCTACACCCCAGTGCACCCCCCCTGAACGGGGGCCGTATCCTCTCAGTCTGTGTTTCATCAGCATGGCTGCAGGAACAGACCAATCACATCTCAGCCACCTATGGCATACTGCCATGAAGTCAGATATAAGAGAGAGAGAGAGACAAGAGAGAGAAGAGACAAGGGAGGAGAGAGAGAAGAGACAGGAGAGAAGAGAGCGAGGGAGAGGGAGAGAAGAGGAGAGAGACAAGAGAGGAGAGAGAGCGGGGGGGAGAGAGAAGAGAGACAAGAGAGGACAGAGAGCGAGGGGGAGAGAGAGAAGAGAAGAGAGACAAGTGAGGAGAGAGAGCGCGGGGGGGAGAGAAGAGAAGAGAGACAAGAGAGGAGAGAGAGCGAGGGGGAGAGAGACAAGAGAAGAGAGACAAGAGAGGACAGAGAGCGAGGGAGAGGGAGAGAAGAGAGACAAGAGAGGAGAGAGAGCGGGGGGAGAGAGACAAGAGAAGAGAGAAACAAGAAAAAGACAGAGAGCGATGGGGGAGAGAGAGAAGAGAAGAGAGACAAGTGAGGAGAGAGAGCGAGGGGGGAGAGAGACAAGAGAAGAGAGACAAGAGAGGACAGAGAGCGAGGGGGAGAGAGACAAGAGAAGAGAGACAAGAGAGGAGAGAGCGAGTGAGAAACAGACAGACAGAGAGAGCGAGAGGTACCATTAGAGAGCCTTGACAACCTATTTTCGGTGACAGAATGTTACAACTGCGGCCTGGTTTGCCAACAGAGTGTGTGTCTTTGTGTGTGTGTGTCTGTCTACCCATGTGTGTGTGTGCTTGCCCGTGTGTGTTTCCATGTGCATGTGCGTGAACGTGCATGACAATGTGTGCTAATATGCTGGTTGGTGGGCTGTGTGTGTGTGTGTGTGTGTGTGTGTGTGTGTGTGTGTGTGGTGTGTGTGTGTGTGTGTGTGTGTGTGTGTGTGTGTGTGTGTGTGTGTGTGTGTGTGTGTGTGTGTGTGTGTGTGTGTGTGTGTGGGGGGGGGTGTGGTGTGTGTGTGTGTGTGTGGGTGTGTGTGTGTGTGTGTGTGTGTGTGGTGTGTGTGTGTGTGTGTGTGTGTGTGTGTGTGTGTGTGTGTGTGGTGTGTGTGTGTGTGTGTGTGTGTGTGTGTGTGTGTGTGTGTGTGTGTGTGTGTGTGTGTGTGTGTGTGTGTGTGTGTGTGTGTGTGTGTGTGTGTGTGTGTGTGCGTGTGTCTCAGTATCCGTGTCAGACTACATAATGGTGCCAGTCTTTGGATGTTCCTCTAATCAGAGGGCGTGTCTCTTCCTTTGTGCTTTGTTTTGGTGATGGTTGCCGTGACTCCCCTGTCACCGAGCACATGAGAAAGGGTGAGTGGGCGGGGCGGGACAACAAATCACTGACGGAGACTCCCATTGGTTGACAGCTAGGAGGTCCGGCGGATTCTGCCTCGGTGGTCCTGATGGACTCCTGGTTTTGTTCTCGGTTAATGATGTCATCGGCTATGTGGTAGATCTTAGCGAACAATCCACCGGGAGACAGCAAGACCCCTCGCACATACTGAAACCTTTCTCCCAACTTTCTGCGTCTATTTCTGATTCAGTTGGTCTGGATGAGCTAGCGCTCAGTGAGCTAGCGTTCAGTTGGTCTTGATGAGCTAGCGTCCAGTGAGCTAGCGTCCAGTGAGCTAGCGTCCAGTGAGCTAGCGTCCAGTGAGCTAGCGGTCAGTTGATCTGGTGGAATATGAAGTGTGAAACTGATATCAATATTACCACATTTTGACCAAAAAATGACATAATGTCCCGCCATCACAGCTTTAGAAAGAATACTCTGTCGCAGACTTTGCTGCTATTTGTTCCTAAACTGATATTTCTTGTTCAACTTGAGGACATGTTGTGCGAGTAAGCCATCCAAAGGGGGTTAAAGGTCAGCTCCACTGTGCCTGAACAAGACATTTCACCATAATCCTCGAAACTCAAATAATCCTGCATGTTGGAGCAAAATCCACAGGTTGTTCAGAGCGCAGCATTCCACCTCTGCTCTCTCTAAAAGGGAAGTGTACAATGAGTCTATTAA
>OLKM01000631.1:0-167500 GCA_900291075.1 Melanogrammus aeglefinus | reverse complement strand
CAGCGGCTGGAACTTCCTCAACTACGTCACCGAGGAGGTGGTGGAGCCACGCAAGTACGCCAAGCGCACACCCCCACACGCACACACGCGGGAACGTGCTTCCAAGTACACAGAGTTCACTCCCGGTCACACACGCAAAAAGTACACCAACACACACATACACACACAAAACACACACACACACACACACACACACACACACACACACACACACACACACACACACACACACACACACACACACACACACACACACACACACACACACACACACACACACACACACACAAGTGTTAAACTCTTCATACTCTAACCTTAGCGCTGACCCTACAGCTCCCCCTGCTGTTGTAACTATGAACACTATGCAGGTCATGACTGGATAATAAGCTGATATATCATCATTGACTGTCACTATCAGGGCCGGCGCTTGGCATAGGCGGGCCTAGGGCGACAAATGCGTTGGGGGCGCCCTCTGGTGGCGGCCTTAATTAGTATTAAAATATACGAAACGAACGGAGAAGGGAGGGGGCGCGGGACAATGCAACAAACCCCCCGCTCTGATCACCATGATATAGAATGAGTCCCTAATAATCATTGTTATTGTTAATATCTGCAATTGATACCATATGCAGCTTGATTAAAATGTGTGATTTCTGGTTAATATTATCTGATGATTGATAATATATAATGTGTGGTTGATGTTATTTGTTGATTGATATTGTCTGATACATACCTATCAGAAGTTCCAACCACAGTTGTGATAATGTTGTATAAACATGATTGATAATTAATATAATTGTTAGTGTAAATCAATTATCAGACATAATCAATCACAGAGTAGATAGTGTCTGATCAGTGGTCGATACTGACCGATCAGTCATTAATACTTATCAGTTAATGATAGTGTGGATCAGTGATCAATAGTGTTCGATCAGTGATCAATAGTGTCTGATCAGTGATCAATAGTGTCTGATCAGTGATCAATATGGTGTGATCAGGGAACAACAGTGTTTGACCAGGGATAAACAGTGTCTGAGGAGGGATCAATAGTGTCCAATCAGTGACCAATAGTCTCTGATCAGAGATCAATAGTCTGATCGGTGCCGCTGTCCAGGAACCTGCCCCGGGCGATCTACATCTCCATCCCCCTGGTGACGCTGGTCTACACGCTGACCAACATCGCATACTTCTCCTCCATGACGCCGGAGGAGCTGCTGGCCTCCAACGCAGTGGCCGTGGTCCGTGCATCCCATAATACACTGCACCAGATACATAACAAACTGCACCAGCTCATAATATACCAGATCCAGAGTATACTTTTTTTGATGTACTTTCATTTTTAAGGCCGTCACAATGGGAATAACACCCCCCCCTTTCCTTCACAGAACCCTCGGCCCTAAACGTTTTTTTATTTCTATCTCATAGTGTTTGAATCCAAGCTGAAGCAGGAGGTTTACGTCAATTTAAAGTCCAAACAATACATGGTTCCCATGACGATGGTTGATCATGCAAAATTCTAACTATAACTCTGTTATATGATGTCTGGGATTTTCACTCACGAATTTTATGTTTGATCAATTTGTGTGTGTGTGTGTGTGTGTGTGTGTGTGTGTGTGTGTGTGTGTGTGTGTGTGTGTGTGTGTGTGTGTGTGTGTGTGTGTGTGTGTGTGTGTGTGCGCAGACATTTGGAGAGAAGCTGCTGGGGATGTTCTCCTGGGTGATGCCCATCTCTGTGGCTCTGTCCACATTCGGAGGGATCAACGGATACCTGTTCACCTCCTCCAGGTAAGTTAAACACTCACACTCACACACACAGACACACTCACACACACACACACACATGTATACATACTCTCAAATGCACACACACACAGACAGACATGTAGACACACACACACACACATGTATACATACTCTCAAATGCACACACACACAGACAGACATGTAGACACACACACACCACACAAATGTATACACACTCTCAAACGCACACACATACATACACACACACATACACACACATACACATTGACACAGACGCACACACATATAGGCACACAAACACATGTAAACACACACACACACACACACACACACACACACACACACACACACACACACACACACACACACACACACGCACACACACACGCACACACACACACACACACACACATTCGTCTCTTCCTCCTGTGAGCCTGTGTTCTCCCCCCCCCCCCCCCCCCAGGCTGTGTTTCTCAGGGGCCCGGGAGGGCCACCTGCCCTACCTGCTGGCCATGATCCACCTGAAGAACTGCACCCCCATCCCGGCTCTGCTGCTCTGTGTGAGTACTGCCCCCTCCCAGCCGGACCCCCAGCAGGGCGCCCCGTGTCACTCTGTACGGCTGGGCGAGAGAGCTAGTAGGCAAGACAAGGCGAGGCAACTTTATCTATATAACGCTTTTCATACACAAGGCAGACTCAAAGTGCCTCACATATAAACATTGGCATAAAATAATAGATAAGTAAAAGAAAACATATGCAAAGAAATTAGTAAAATAGAAAGTGCCATGTATTTAAGATCAGATCGCCAGTCTCTCTGGTACCCACGTTGGGACTCCAACCGACCTAAAGGAACTTGGTCCTTCCTCTGGGACTCCAACCCGGACTCTAGGCAATTTCTATTCTAGGACTCTATTCTAGGACTCTAACCTAGGTTCTAGGACTCTAACCCAGACACACGTAGTCGTAGTAAGACTCTTTATGACTGACTCAGTACTTTAAGGCCACGTGTGCGAGGCTTCAGTACTTTAATACTAAAGAGTCTGGGAGGCTGAGTGCGTCTCTTCCTGGATTATTTGGGTTGAGCTGCTAGTGCTGGAGCTGCTAAAACGTTTCTCTGGTTTACAGGCCAGCACCTCAGAGGGCTCGTGTTTCAGCTCACACCATCTCTCTCACACACTATTTAATATTGTTAAAACTACCCAGTTTGATTTTGGTTTCAAAAGCGACAAACACAAAGCCAATACTTCAAGGCTTCAAGGCATCTCTTCAATAACCCCTGATGAACAGAAAACATAACCGCTTAATAAAACAGTTCTCACTGTCGATTCTTCACGAATGACACATGACCAAACACCAGGATAGCCCCGTGTGTGACCTTTGACCCTGGGCGGTTCTTCTTCGGTTCTCCTCAGTGCATCGCCACCATCTTCATCCTGTGCGTCGGTGAGACCCACAACCTCATCAACTATGTGTCCTTCATCAACTACCTGTCCTACGGGGTCACCATCGCCGCTCTGCTCTACCTGCGCTGGAAGAAGCCCAACATCATGAGGCCCATCAAGGTGAACAGCACCTCTCTCTATGTACTGTCTAACCCCTACCTGTTCCTTAATGACCTGTCTCTGTACTGTCTAACCCCTACCCTCTCCTTAATGACCTGTCTCTGTACTGTCTAACCCCTACCTTTTTAAAGACCTGTCTCTGTACTGTCTAACCCCTACCTGCTCCTTAAAGACTGTCTCTGTATTGTCTAACCCCTACCTTAATGACCTGTCTCTGTACTGTCTAACCCCTACCTGCTCCTTAGTGACCTGTCTCTGTACTGTCTAACCCCTACCTGCTCCTTAATGACCTGTCTCTGTACTGTCTAACCCCTACCTTTCTAAAGACCTGTCTCTGTACTGTCTAACCCCTACCTGCTCCTTAATGACCTGTCTCTGTACTGTCTAACCCCTACCTGCTCCTTAATGACCTGTCTCTGTACTGTCTAACCCCTACCTGCTCCTTAATGACCTGTCTCTGTACTGTCTAACCCCTACCTGCTCCTTAATGACCTGTCTCTGTACTGTCTAACCCCTACCTTTCTAATGACCTGTCTCTGTACTGTATAACCCCTTCCTGCTACTTAATAATCTGTCTCTGTAATGTCTAACCCCTACCTGCTCCTTAATGAATGTCCCTACAAACATAATGATAAAATAGTTATAAATGGCCCTTTGGGTTTAGGAGAGGTTGAAAGCGTGTTTGCCTAATACTGTAATAAAGACCAAAACAGGATATCAGCGTGACTAATCTCAGACAACTCTGGTTTATGTATGTATAATATATATATGATATTTAACAATATAAGTGATATCCAGACTCAGAGAGTCCGTTATTTAGCAGACCTTTAAACAGATTCCATCTATCAAATATCAAAAGAGGAAATTCCAAAATCAAATGTACAAATGTTTTACCGTCTCGCTGGCGTGGTCTTCGGTTCTGTGGTGGCGCTCTCGTGTCCGAGCAGGTGAACCTGCTGATCCCAATCAGCTACATGGTGTTCTGGGCCGTGCTGCTGGGCTTCAGCATGTACTCTGAGCCCGTGGTGTGCGGCCTGGGCATGGTCATCATGCTGACCGGCGTCCCCGTCTACTTCCTGGGCGTCGTCTGGAAAAACAAGCCCAAATGGGTGTACAGCACCCTGGGTGAGTCCACTCACACCGCTCTCTCTTCTAGGCTTCTTGGGCCCTTGGTGTATGGGGCCCTTCTTGTCTCTGTCCTTCCTGTTTGGGGCCCTTCCTGTCTGGTTGTCTTCCTGTCTGGGTGTCTTCCTGTCTGGAGCCTTTCCTGTGTGGACACTTCCTGTGTGGACACTTCCTGTGTGGACACTTCCTGTCTAGGTGTCTTCCTGTCTGTAGGTCTTCCTGTCCAGGCCCCTTCCTGTCTGTGGCCCTTCCTGTGTGTCTGTGTGTTTGTGTGATTTTGTGTGTGTTTGCGTGCGTCGTGTGTGTGTGTCCGTGCCTGCGTGCTCGCCTGCCTGCCTGCGTGCATGTGTGTGTGCGTGCGTGCGTGCGTGCGTGCGTGTGTGTGTATGTGGGTAAACCTGACCCATGAGGCGTGTGTTGTGTTGCAGAGCGGGTCACCTACGTGGGCCAGAAGCTGTGCTACGTGGTGTTCCCTCAGGACGACCCGCTGGAGTTGGTACCCCTCGCCCCGTCCAAGACCAGCGACTGACCCACCCCCTGACCCCTGACCCCGACCAGAGCGCTCTGATCCTATGCCAGTGGTTCTCGTGGTTTTATCACATTCTCCCTGTGTGTGTGTGTGTGTGTGTGTGCTGTGTGTGGTGCGTGCGTGTGTGTGTGTGCGTTGAGTATTTTTGTAAAAACAGTCCATTGTCGAAGCTCCAGTTCTAAGCTGTGGATGAGTGAGTGATGGATGAATGGATAGACAAGACGATGGACGGATGGACAGATGGAGTGGGGGTCACACACTGGTTGCATACCCAGAAGACATCGAGTGTTTCTAAAATGAACCACAGGTTTCAATAACGGTGCTTCCCCCTTCCCTCCTGCCACCTCAACTTCCGACACTGTCAAAAAAAAAAACACTGCTAAAATTTTCCGATAACAAGATCCGAACAAGCTTCCGACGTGCTATGCCCCGCCTCTCGGCCGTACGCGGTGTGTGCGACCCACACGCCTTCCTCCTCTCCGATTGGTCCTGGCGGTTAGACAAGCGCGTCGCTAGGATGTGTTCCTTCCGGAACAAGATGGCGTCCATCCTGTTGCGTAAACACAGTGCCTTACCGTCTCGTGCGTTCACCACCGATCACCAGTACCCAAGTTAGCCCTGTGGTGTTCACCGGCACGTTGTGGCCCAGTTCCGACCGAATTGACCCTGGGCCGACACACGCATGTTCGAAAAGCTGTTTCTTTTTGTAATCTTTTTGTCGTAATGTTTAAACAGCGGAGGGAACGGATTGGCCTCTCGCCTTTGTTGTCGCCGTGAGAATCAGATGCTCCTTATATCTCCGTCTACCCTTCCATTTCGTTCCTAATATGGGTATGAGGGTTTTAAATCGGGTCACGTCCTTCCTCTGTCGTCGTCACAATGTGCCTGCGTTCCTGTAGTTGACCTATTCCAGACCGTCGCTGTGTTCCATCTGTCACAAGGAGAGCGCCCCGCGTATTCAGAACCACCCAAGCCTACCTCACGCCTCCACCAGCGGTACCACAGCTCGTACGGGAGTCAACGTATTACTCTTCCTTCCTTCGTTAACTTGCACCAGCCTGCCAATAGCCAAAGGCTGGCAGATGAGTTCACAGTGCGCATGAGCAAGGCACTGATAGGATGTGGAGTGCGACTCCAGAGACTTTGAGGTCAAGTCTCCCTCTAGTTCTGATAACTTCGTACATTTGCCAGAGATAATTCTTTTTTAAAAAAACAAAACATGATATTTTTAACGGTTGCCTTGGGTTCTATTAAGTGTATACTTAAGTGTAAGATCTTCATGAGCTAATTATTTTTTCCACGCTTATGAACAACAGTGTTGATAAGTCATCTCCACCCGGATGTTGAAGACAAGAGATTTTGATATCCGTGCAATTTTTGCTTTTCTGGAGCTGTGTGTCGTAACCCAGGGGGGGGGGGGGGGGGGCGTTCTCTCTCGAACCCTCCTTATACCTGCACCTCTTCCTCAGGCTGTGACTCCCCCAGTTACTATTGAACCGTCCGTCTGTAAATACTCTCTTATCTGTATGGCCGGCCAGCGTTGTCCAATTAACAGTTATTCCGTTACATGTTTTAACACTAGCCATTCTGATAGAGGCGTCTAACATAGCCCCCAGGCTGCCCCTCTGTTCATGGGCCTGCTTCTCCATTAAGGGTACTGTTTCCCAGAATGCTTTGCGTCTCCTGATTCCATTGGTTCGCCCCCCTCCTCCCCTCTCTCTCTCTCTTGGGAGAGGGAGAAGTACATTTGGTTCTCTCTGTGTGAGAGGGTTATCAGGTTGTTTAAGGCCTATCGGCTCTGTAAATACCGTGTAAGTTGAAACCGCTTTAAAACGCGTCAGGAACTCTCTCTAAGACCACATTCCTACCACGTGTTGATCGTTGCACAGGTACTGTACATATGCCCCGCCCCCCCCCCCAATGTGCCCCCTCACCGCCCACACCGCTGGACCCCCCCTCTGAGACCCCGTCTCCGTGGTAACCGTCCAGGTACTCCTGTCCCCGGTGTATCTGTCCCCGGTGTACCTGTGTGTTTTGTAAAAGACTTTGAAAAAAATCAATGTTTAACAAAGATAGTAGCTTATTAAAGATAATGTGAAGAAAAAACAACGTGGTGTGACTGTTTTCCTGATGTTTTCTGCCTGGTTTTGTTATTGTTCAAAGTGAACGTCTACATTTGTTTCAGCCTTGGTCTCACACAATCAGTGCCAATGCGAATGGCCCAACGGGAAACCAGAAATGTCGGAAATAGTCGCCAGGTCCACATATACCAACATCCAAACAGATAGTCAGGCATCATAAAAGTGATATTGGACATCTAGTGAAAGAAACTCTGACATCATGAAACAGATAATGGACGTCCAGTGAAAGACTGACATAATCATAAAAAAAACTGTTGCAGTAGTTATTAGACTAACCCAATTTTCTACATTCAAATTCCTTTCTAGTTCACGAGTTTCCTTTAATTAAAAAACAATGGCAGAGACAAACACATTTATGACAATAAATAGTGTTTGTACATCTTGTGTTTCATCAACTGTTTAAATTGAGAGGGTCTGGATACTGATGGTTCTGATGTACGTAGGGTCTTGGGTTCTGATGTACGTAGGGTCTTGGGTTCTGATATAGAAGGTCTGGGTTCTGAATGCAAAGAAGGTATTGCGAAATATAGACGGACAGACCGACCGACAGACAGAGAGACAGACATACATGCAAGTTGCTGACAGTGTTCGAAATCTAAATGGGGAATAAACGGTATGAAATGTCTGGGACACAAATATAAATGGTAGTAGTACTAAATATAAATAGAGAAGCAGTGTGACGTATTTGAACAAATATAAAAACTACAATCCCCCAATAGCTGGATCCTGGATACAGATGCCAGGCAAAAAAACACAGTGCATACTAGAATAGAAACAGAATTAAAATGTATAATTCATTCATAAATGTATCAGGATAGTTGAGGCTACAGTTTGAACGCAAACGGTTAAACTTCAGAGTTCTTTACACTCGGTATTTTTTTGCAAAGAAAAGTTTGTTTATATTTCGAGCATTTGATTTAACACCTGATTATCCTTGTTAACATCATCTAAAATTGATCTTCTAAACACAGCATTCTCAGGAGAGTTGTATCCATGGATCCAAGTATTAGGAAAGCAGCGAACTCTTCAGTCAGAGGAGGGGACCGTTGATGGCTATCTGTGTTCAAAGTATTTAAAGACGTAACATCAGCCTCCAAATAAAACACAGTCTTCAGCCAAAGCTTAATACAAAGCTTTCAGTCACCTGTTGGACCTAAAAAGCAGCAGATGTTTCTCTAGAAATAGTTTAGTAAATGACAGTATCAGTACACGATGGACATTGACGGATTTATGAAAATTACACATTAGAAAGAAAACATTTTTTCCAAAAACGTGTCCACCTTTAAACCAACAGACTTGCATGTTAAAACACAGGAATAGTCTTAAACCAGGTCTTAAACGCGTTCACCCAGGGACCCAGAATACATTTGAATGTCCGTTAGACCCGATGTTCTGCGCATTGTTCAGCTGGAATCCACCTTAGAGTCAGTCTGGGTCCTGAACCCGTAGTTTAAGAAACGCTCATCTAGAATAAGGCCATGGCAAACCTTACTGACATGCACACGCAGACACACGTCTGCGTGTCAGCCTGTGTGTGTGTGTGTGTGTGTGTGTGTGTGTGTGTGTGTGTGTGTGTGTGTGTGTGTGTGTGTGTGTGTGTGTGTGTGTGTGTGTGTGTGTGTGTGTGTGTGTGTGTGTGTGTGTGTGTGTGTGTGTGTGTGTGATGTGAGACACACCTGTCCAGTCAGCAGGCCTCCAGCCAACAGGGTAGACCGCAGCGGCAGGAGAGACGGGCAGCAGTATTAAGGCATATGAACACAGCCTTCAGTCTCTGAGGTCCAGCCGTTGTTCAGTGGATCTGAAGCCAGAGGCTCTTGGTCACGACGTCGTCCCCTGATGTAAACTCACCACCGCCGTTGACACACCCGGAACATATTCAAACTGAATCTTTGTAAGGCTAAACCCGAGCCTGCTCCTTAAGACGTCTGCTCAACCTGAGGATTCAAACCCAGACACACGAGATCCGAGTACAGAAACGAACCACACGAGATCATTACAAAACATTTCAGGTAATACACAGTAGAGTCTAACCGTTACCAGATAAAACTAGTTGTTCACAACAGGCCCCTCTTATGGTTCATCTCCATCCTTTAAGGTCATCACTTCTTCAAGAAACTTCTCCAAATAACTAACGACCATGAGGGAAGAGTTCTCTGTAGCTCAGAACGGTGACGCGGCTTGTGTACATATTGTACCCTACAGGGGTTCACCACCCAGCCACACAGCAGGCTCCCACGACCGCCATTACCCACAACCCCCTAACCTGCCGGGGGGGGGGCAGGTAGGGGTGCAGTTCAGCAGCACGGAGATCGCTCCGCCCACCTGGATCACTGGGCGGCGCCTGGCCTAGCGCGGCCCCCCCCGAACCCCTCCTCCGGCTGGGGGTCCCTCATGGAGGCTGGGGGCAGGCTGGGGGGCAGGCTGGGGGACATGTGACCTAGGGGGGAGTAGCGCTGCAGGGCCACGCCCCTCAGGCTGACCGTCAACCCCAGGACCATCTTCCTGGAGGCCCTCCGGGGGACTCTGCAGGAGGGGAGGGGGGCCGCGGGGGGGGCCTCGGGGTCCGAGGAGTCGCTGCCGTCCGGGCTGGGCCGGGACCCGCCCCCCTCGGCGGGCCAGCTCTCCGCCGAGCCGGGGGACAACACCGCCCCCTCCTGGCGGTCCGGGGTCCTGTCGGGGGAGAGGGGGGAGGAGCCGGACGAGGGGGGGGCGTGGCCCCGGGTCTCCACCGTGCGGTAGCAGTGTAGCGCCAGGGCCCCGGTGGGCGGGGTCAGCAGGGAGGCGTGGCCGCGGGGGCGGATCCTCTGGGAGACGCGGCGCCAAAGGCGAGCGACGCGACGGCGGGAGGAGCTGCGACGGATCCGCCGGCACATCGCCGAGCGGAGGTTCTGCAGCACCGAGGTCTGGGGGGGGGGAGAGAGAGAGAGAGAGAGAGAGAGAGAGAGAGAGAGAGAGAGAGAGAGAGAGAGAGAGAGAAGAGAGAGAGAGAGAGAGAGACAGAGACAGAAGACAGACAGACAGACAGACAGAGAGAGAGAGACAGACAGACAGACAGACAGACAGACAGACAGACAGACAGACAGACAGACAGACAGACAGAGAGAGAGAGAGAGAGAGAGAGAGAGAGAGAGAGAGAGACAGACAGAGCAGACAGACAGAGAGAGAGAGAGAGAGACCAATAGTGAGTTGGATTCCAGGGTTAAATTATAATTCAAATTCAATTAAAAAACTTTATTTGTCCCCAGGGAGCAGTTGAAATAAAGCAGCAGCATTACAAAGGACAAAGGTTAGGTGCAAACAAAGAAATAGTTGACAGATAGTATTCACATACATAAAATATATATTTAAAATATGTAGTGTGTGTATAATATGTACAGTATATTTAAAATAATAAAGTGGGCTTTATTCCTGGGTAGGGTTATAAAGGGGGTTTGGTACCTGGGTCGGGTTATAAAGGGGGTTTGGTACCTGGGTTGGGTTATAAAGGGGGTTTGGTACCTGGGTTGGGTTATAAAGGGGGTTTGGTACCTGGGTAGGGTTATAAAGGGGGTTTGGTACCTGTGTTGGGTTATAAAGGGGGTTTGGTACCTGGGTAGGGTTATAAAGGGGGTTTGGTACCTGGGTAGGGTTATAAAGGGGATTTGGTACCTGGGTAGGGTTATAAAGGGGGTTTGGTACCTGGGTTGGGTTATAAAGGGGGTTTGGTACCTGGGTTGGGTTATAAAGGGGGTTTGGTACCTGGGTTGGGTTATAAAGGGGGTTTGGTACCTGGGTTGGGTTATAAAGGAGGTTTGGTACCTGGGTAGGGTTATAAAGGGGGTTTGGTACCTGGGTTGGGTTATAAAGGGGTTTTGGTACCGGGGTAGGGTTATAAAGGGGGTTTGGTACCTGGGTTGGGTTATAAAGGGGGTTTGGTACCTGGGTTGGGTTATAAAGGGGGTTTAGTACCTGGGTTGGGTTATAAAGGGGGTTTGGTACCTGGGTTGGGTTATAAAGGGGGTTTGGTACCTGGGTTGGGTTATAAAGGGGGTTTGGTACCTGGGTTGGGTTATAAAGGGGGAAGTCCTCCACTGGGGGGATGAGACCCTGAGCGATCAGCTGTCCGTAAGAGGGCGGGGCTTCTCTCTGGACAAACTCCGCCTCCAGACGGGTCATCTGGGTCTCAAAGGCTCTAGGGAGGCAGACAGGCAGACAGGGAGAAAGACAGACAGACAATCAGCTACAAAGACAGATGGACAGGCTAACAGAAAGACATAGATATCCAGACCGTTAAACACAGAGAGACAATGGACAGAGAGACAGACCGACAGGTGTGACACAGACACCTAGACCGATAGACAGCAACAGAGTCATGTGTGTGCGTGTACGGTGCGTGCGTGCCTCCGTGCATGTGCACACGACTTGCGTGTATGCACGCGTGTGTGTGTATGTGTGTGTGTGCGTGCGTGCACGCAAGTGTGCATGATGTGCTCGCATATTCCTCCACCTGCTGTCAGCTAGACAACACACAAAGGCAGTCAAGACAGAACAGGTGTGTGTGTGCGCGCGCACATTCGTTTTGTGCGCGTGTGTGTTCCCCCAACCTGCTGTCGGAGCTGCGCAGGGAGTAGAGCTTGAAGGCGCACCCCAGGGCGATGACCAGAAGCAGGCTGCACACCAGGCTGCCGATGAGGGCCGCCGTGATGACCTTGCGCGGCACGGCGGCCTGGCAGCCCATCTCGTCGCTGGCGTCCAGGCAGTCCTGCTGCCCGTCACAGCGCCACGTCTCGGGGATGCACAGGTTGCTCTGGCAGTGGAAGTTCCCCGGCTGGCACTCGTAGCAGCTGTTCTCGTCGTCGCCGCCGGGGCAACTCTTGAGGTTGTTGCAGCGCTCGTGGGGCGGGTAGCAGGGGACGGAGGGGGCGTGGCCGGGGGCGGGGGCGGGGCCGCAGGGGTAGTGGCCGGGCTCGGCGCAGCCGGGGCAGCCCTCCTCGTCGCGGCCCGACGGACAGTTCCAGAAGCCGTCGCAGCGCCGGCTGGCGGCGTAGCAGCCCTGGTCGCCGCCGCACGGGCGCTCCCCCGGGAAGCAGTAACCTTTGACCTGGGCGGGTGGCGGGGGGAGGGGGACGCTTAATATCATCACATGTCGGCTTAGCTCAGGAGGTAGAGCAGATGTCTTGTAACCGAAAGGTTGCTAGTTTAATCCCCAGCTCCTCCTAGCTGAGTGTTGATGTGTCCCTGAGCAAGACACTTAACCCTAACTGCTCCTGACGAGCTCGCTGTCGCCTTGCATGGTTGACTCTGCCGTCGGTGTGTCAATGTGTGTATTAACCGATGTAAGTCGCTTTGGATGAAAGCATCTGCTAAAATGCCCTGAATGTAAATGTAAATATCAACATCACTTCTTTCTTTTTTTTTAAAGAATCATTAAACATTCGCAACAACAACCTTTGATCGTACTCTTCCTCGTCAACAAACTCGCTACATATTTTACACCAGACACCAACTAAAGCCTGCGGGTGTATCCAGGGACATAGCATACACATTACTGTGTATTACATGTTACTTATTAGTAAAGCCTGTGTGTATCTACAGACATAACATACACATTCCTGTGTATCACAGTCTGTATTACATGCTACTGATCACTAAAGCCTGTGTGTGCATACGGGGGGGGGGGGGGGGGGGGTCTGGTACCTGGTAGGTGGCGTTGAAGCCCCTCCCGGGGCTGCGGGCCTGGGCGCGGTACAGCAGGCTCATCTGGCCGCGGCTGGACTCCAGCAGGGCGGTGCGGCGGTTGTTGTGGTGGGACAGCACCTGCAGCAGCTGCTCCGCCTGCTGCAGCAGCCCGTCGTACACGCTGAGCGAGTCCGCCGGGCCCAGCTGCAGCTCCAGCTGCAGCACGATCGGCTTGGGGTCCTGCGTGTCCAGGAACCAGGCGCAGCGCAGCTCCGCCCCCGCCAGGCTGCGATTGGCCCGGAGGAAGAAGTCGGGCGAGGCGAAGGAGCCGTAGAAGTTGCGCAGGTGCCTCCCGCAGGCCGTGTCGGGGCAGCCGCGCTCGTCCGAGCCGTCGGGGCAGTCGCGGGCGCCGTCGCAGCGCAGCTCCCCTGGCAGGCAGCGCGTGGACTGGCCGTGGACGCAGGGCAGCGTGCGGCGGGGGCACAGGCCCGGGGGGTCGGCGGCGGCGGGCGTGGGGCAGCCCACCTCGTCGCTGCCGTCGCCGCACTCGTCCTGGGCATTGCAGCGCCACGCACGCGGCAGGCACTTCCTGTTGCCGCACAGGAACTCGTCGGGCTGGCAGCGGGTCTGGCCCGGGCGTCCTGCAGGGGGAGAGAACCCAGTCAGAGACCCTCCCCGGAACAGAACCCGGTCAGAGACCCTCCCCGGAACAGGACCCGGTCAGAGACCCTCCCCGGAACAGAACCCGGTCAGAGACCCTCCCCGGAACAGGACCCGGTCAGAGACCCTCCCCGGAACAGAACCCGGTCAGAGACCCTCCCCGGAACAGAACCCGGTCAGAGACCCTCCCTTGGGGTGGGAAACGCTGGACCCAAAACATTTCAAAAATATATATTTAAACATGTATAAAATTAGGTAAAAAAATTCAATAAATATCTAAAACAAAACAGATATAATTATATATAATCAATGGTAATACTTTTTCTTCAAGTTCAAAACAAACACAATTTATTTCAGACTCTATGAACCTGGTACTGTCACCTATAGATGTACAGCTCACACTTCCAAGAGGGCTTCACTTTTATATGAGAGGAGAGGCTCTAATAGAACACAGATGCATGATGGGAAACATCAAGAAGAGCGAGAATAATAAAGTTTTTTGCATTGGTGGTTGGGAGGGGTGGTGGAGCCGGTCTGCATACCCCTGGTGTACGATAGCCTGAAGCCCTGTGCCTGCCCCGAACCGTTGGCCTGGGAGTGAAAGTAGAGCCCCAGGCGCCCCCTGCTGGAGATAAAGGGCGGGGGCAGGGACGAGCCACACACCCTGGACTCCCCTCTCCCGGCGGGGCTGAGGAGGAGCCAGTCTCCCCTACACCCCCCGGGGTCGTCCAGGTCCAAGCTACGGAAACTACAGGGGAGGAGAGGAGAGGAGGGGAGAGGAGAGGAGGAGGAGAGGAGAGGAGAGGGAGGAGGAGAGGGAGAGGAGAGGAGAGGAGGAGGAGAGGGAGAGGGAGAGGGAGAGGAGAGGAGAGGAGGAGGAGAGGAGAGGAGAGGAGGAGGAGGAGGAGGAGGAGGAGAGAGGGAGAGGAGGAGAGGAGGGAGGAGGAGGAGAGGAGGGGAGAGGAGGAGGAGAGGAGAGGAGGGGAGAGGAGGGAGAGGAGGGGAGAGGAGGAGGGGAGAGGAGGAGAGGAGAGGAAGGAGGAGGAGGAGGAGAGGAGGAGGAGAGGAGGGGAGAGGAGGAGAGGAGAGGAGGAGGAGGAGGAGAGGAGGGGAGAGGAGGAGGGGAGGAGAGAGGAGGAGAGAGAGGAGGAGAGAGGGAGGAGAGGAGAGGAGAGGAGAGGAGGAGGAGGAGGAGAGGAGAGGAGGAGGAGAGGAGGGGAGAGGAGGACGAAGGAGAAGAGTGGAGGGAAAGGAGGAGAAGAGTAGAGGAAGGATAAAGGAGATGAGGGAGGAGACAAAACCATGCATGAGCTGCAACATGGAAACAGTATCATGCGTCTTCATGTGCATACGGAATACATACCCTGTATATATTATATGCGTCTTATGTGTATAGTGTTATGTAGTGTATATTTATAGTGTCATCACATTTCATTTATCATGTTCCTTTAATCCTTTACCTGATAGTGATGACCTCCCCCTGGCCGGCCTGGATGCTCCAGGAGCAGTTGACCCCTGGGGGGTAGTTCTGGGGCCAGGACGGGCTGTAGATGACCCCCCTCCTCTCCGCGTGAACCTCCACCTCAACGCCACAGGCTGTGTGGGACCACATCCACATCAGAGATCTTAATTACCCAGTAGGCGATTCTTATTACCGCAATAGCATGCGCGTGGATAGCAGTTCAGATCAAACCAGTGTGTTCAAACTACAACCAGCCTCTTTAGAACTACAACCTGTCTTTTAGAACTACAACCTGTCTTTTAGAACTACAACCTGTCTTTTAGAACTACAACCAGCCTCCCAGATCTACCATCAGCCTCCCGGCTCTACAACCAGCGTCTTGGACTCAACCTCTCCGTTAAAAGAGAGGGAGCAGACGGACACTTGAGTGTTTCTTCCTTCATGGTTTCCTACCCCCAACTGCCCATTATGCTTTCGCGTATAAGTGTGCACAGGTGTGTGTGTCCATACACGCGTGTGCTTGCGTGGTATTGGAAAAGGGCAGTAGTGCACGGTAAGCTGGTACCACGACAGGGTCAGAACCGGCGGTTCATCTGCCCAGCTGAGCCGACAGACGGGAGGTCTGACAGACGGGAGGTCCGGCAGACTGACGTGGTGGAGCTCAGCTGCTTCCACTTCACATTCACTCCGGTCTCTGTGCGCGACTCATCTGACGTCTCCATGACAATGACAGCAATGGTATTGTCGCTGGTAACGAGAGGAGTCAGGGGACCCCATCTGGACGGATTCCAGACCGGTGTGCTGTTCTGGTTTTATCCCCTCGACACTACATAACTCGCTATGAGCGTCACTATCTATACTGCCAGCTCTATAACCATCAATATCTCTACTGCATACATTTGTGTGCACACATCCATTTCTGTATTTAGCCTATCCACAACAACGAAACAGTAGATCTGTGATCATTTTGGCCAACACACGCTAATGTGTGTGTAATAACTGTCATTTATGCGCGATGAGACATTTGGAAGGTCGATAGTTTGATTAAGGTAAATGCCTAATAGGACACTGTATCTCCTGAATCGATATCTTAGTGTTTAACAGAAACCGAGGGAAGGAGATGCAGAGAGAGAGGGAAGAGGGATGGGAGGGAGGGAGGGAGGGAGGGAGGGAGGGAGAGGGAGGGAGGTGGTGATGTAATGCTGATAGCAGACCGACTGTAATCAAACCGTGGGGATTCGCTGCGGTCGGTATCCGATACGTGACAAAGCAGCCCTGTTTACAAACACCAGCTGTCGTTTTTCCACCGAAAAATCGATAGGTGTCAGTGGATATGATCAGAGGGGGAAACCCATTCTGTCACAGTAAAACCAACAACAAAGAGCACCACGATAGGGGGGGGGGGGGGGAGAGAGACACGCTACTTCCTCCACAATCACAACACCACCAACTCCATCTGATCCTCTCACTTTGAGGGACTGGGGGCCGCAACCAGCAGCGGTGCTGCTCCAGTGTTCCAGTGAAAAGTGCGACCAGGCGGTGTCGTGTGCTGGGTATAATTAAAGGTTGAACGCTCAGGAGGAGGTAGAGAGGGTTGGCAGGTAACCGGAAGGTTGCTAGGTCGATCCCCGGCTCCTCCTAGGTGAGTGTCGAGGCGTCCCTGAGCAAGACACCTCACCCTGAGCTGGCTGTCGCCTTGCATGGCCGACACCGCCGTCGGTGTGTGAATGCATGAATGGGTGACTTTAAGTCAATATTGCAAAGCGCTTTGAGTGACCACTGGTTAGAAAAGCGCTGTATAAATGCAGTCCATTTACCATTTACCATTTAAACACTCACCGGCCGCCCGTAGAGCAGAGCGGGCGAGCAGCCACTGGAGCAGCAGCAGGAGCGCCGTGGCTCCAAGCCGCCTCATCACTCCCATGGTCCGGCCACTGGATCGCTCATCATAACCACAATGGCCCCGGACATCTGCAACGGCCCGGCGGATCGCTCAGCCCGCCCAGAGGCACAGCGATTCTGCCCCAGACAGCAACACACCGCGGGTTCTCAGACACGAGTGCGAAGGCATTTGCTCCAGACGTCGGTTTTTCTCTCAATAAGACAAAGTCTCACGGTCCCCATTTTTCAGACGCACCGCTCCCCACTTCCTCCAGCGGGTCGTCCGCGGTCCTTTCCCTGGACCGTCCGCAGCTCAGACTTTGGATGTCACAGGCGCAGACGTCAACTGGACGTTTGGGTTGCAAAGTGGAGGGATAACGGCGAACAATCTGCGGGGTTTGGAGCCTGCATCTGTGAGCGGACGAGCCGAGCTCCTGTTCATGTTTTCTTTCTTCCCTCAGCTCCCCGGTTGCCATACGGACTCCGGCGTCACTGCGCCCCCCCGCGGCCGGCAGGGGCCACCGCTCAGCGCGGCGGCTTAAACCAGGGGTTTCCAACCGTTTTTGTTCCAAGGACCAGCATATTCATACCATTATTTGGAGGAACGGTAGTCAATTATAATGCCTTAATTTTAAGATGCTTGATTTTTAAACAAAGGATGGGGCTGTTAATTTATTTCCAGGTCCACGGAACGGCCAGGGTTGGGACGACCTAAAGCGAGCTGGCCTATGTCACTAACCTAACTTAACACAAAACAATGGTACAAAGACACACTTTATTCACCAAACATTCACTGACAGACACGTTACTTAAGAGATATATGACGTGTTCTTCATGAGTAAAGTACTGGCGGTTTCCACAAAAGGCCCCGCTGGGATTCGAACCCAGGATCTCCTGTTTACTAGACAGGCGCTTTAACCATCTAAGCCACGGCGCCGTCGAGGACGTCAGCGGAATCGGGCATTATGATTCTACCCATCAAAATACAGGATTTATAATTACGTAAAATACCGTTTAAAAGTAAATTGTATACTTTTAAACGGTACAATCACACAGTATTGATAAAGTAAAGTCCCGTTTAAAAATTAAACCTTTTATTAAACCAGTTTTTATTTTCCAGAATTGCTTCATGAGCTTCGTTGGTTCGTCGAGCCGTGCGGATAAAGGGCCGAAGGCTACGAACGAGAGGCTGAGGACGACAGACTGAGGAAGGGAGGCTGAGGAAGGGAGGCTGAGCAAGGGAGGCTGAGGACGGTAGTCAGAGGGAGGGAGGCTGAGGACGGTATCTGCCGCCAGTCTTCATCCGGCAAAAGACACAGTTGGTCGGCAGTTGGTCCGAGGCCTCCGAGCGGGACACACAGAAGGAACCGCCGCACTGCCCGCACTGAGGTAGAGACAACAGCACGCAGTCACGACCAGCATGCAGCGCTTGCTTAAACCTCTAGGTACTATAACCTCCATACAAACTTCATCCATTATGAATATATAGCTTCATAAAGCAACAGTAAACAGGTCCCAGGACAGTTGTAGGCCCTTCTAGGGTAGAGGTTTCAAGATGAATGTTTGAAAAATGTTCATGATCATTTTTAAATCTGAAAGTGGGAATACTTCATGAACATTCAACATTCCTGTCATCAATTGTACTTACATCACTTATTTTGACGTTTGTGCATGCATCGTGCATGTGAAAGAAAGTATACAGTGTGTGTGTGTAGAATAAAGTGTTAGTGTGAAGGACCTTAAGCAGCTGATTTTCCGTCTTCTCCTCCACCTCTGGGTTCACATCACAGACCTCCACAGACCACAGCCGGCACGTTCCGTCCTGGATGAGAAACAGAGTGTGTGTGTGAGGGACATACAATTTTTACAAGAAAGTGAGAGAGAGATCGATTGAGAGAGAGGTCGATGTAATCGTAATAGCACACCGACTGAAATAAAAGAGACAGTTGGTACCCTGGAACAAGACGCCACCAATTTCTTGTCCATACTGATTGAAACGTCCGTCACCCAATCACTGTGGCCCTGGGGTTAGTAAAAGTACAAAAAAAGATGTACATAAATAAATAATAAAGGAAAATCTTGAACCATAAACTATGACCCCTTTTCCTCTTCAGCCTTTCACCAACATAGCCCCTAATCACTGAGCTACCCAGACGCTGCAATGGACATGAGAAAAAAAGTCACTTAATTCCATATTTCTAGTCTACCTTGCTTTTCTTAATATTTCATTTCTACCCCTTAATGTTGCTCTACCTTTAGGCTGAGTGTGTGGCACTGAGAGGCCATATCCCAGAGCGCAACGGTCCTGTCGTAGGAGCAGGACACCAGGAGCTGAGCTGGGAGACAGGGAGGAACCAGGGGAGATGACACACGGGATGACGACAGGGGCTCAGTGTGAGCAGGCCCACGGGGAAAGTCATTATACCGATGAAGACGGCAGAGGGGACAGCGAGGATCTTTTACATTTACATTCTTGGCATTTAGTAGATCCAATGCGACTTACAATACGTATTTTTTGTCTCTCCTGTCTTCAGTACCATTGAGAGACACGTTATCATGGCGTCTTTAAGCAGAAATATAGCAGACTCATATTTCTAGTGACAGTGCTGCACGACCAAGTATCCTAAAGACAAGGCCAGTTTTGTTTTGTTGTTTTAGGTAAAAAGAAATGTGTTCATGCTATAGCACCCTTCCTTCACAGCGCGGGCCCACAGGTTCTCTCCATACTCAACGGGTTCAAAAGGAGGGGAACTGTAACACAGTGATAGAGTGCGACTGCCTTGCTCCAGGGGCTCACCGTCGGCAGAGAAGACACAAGAGCTGACGGAGCCCACGTGCACCCCCCCCAGCTTGAGGCCCCCCCGGGAGCGGAAGGCCCCGGTCTCCAGGTCCCACAGCTGGAGGCTGCGGTCCCACGACGCCGTGCACAAGAACCGGCCGCTGTCGGTGAAGCAGCAACTGGAGACGGTGTTGCTATGGTTACTGCGGGATGGGAACACAGGAGAGACTAAAAAGTAGCCGTACGTCAACTGTCTGGTTAGCCTATAGTTTACTAAGCCTGCATTGTCACCAGTATCTTCGCTACACTTACATTGAGTTCTCTTCGCCACTTGTGTTGTGTTTAGCCAATCATGTTTCAATTTACATCCTATACGGTGAGACGTATAGGATACTCTACATTTTATTTTAGCGTTATTTTATTTTACCCATTTCTACCACTCAGAGACCTTTTTGCTCTACATTTGGACCTCATCTAACTTTTGTTTTTGCCTGTCCTGTTCCTACTGAGAGCCTCGTCTCCTTTCCGGGATGAATGACATGATACTGCTATACATTAATAAAGTACTGCTCCCCAAGGCCTGCAGGTGTGCGTCGTGTCCCGAGCCCACCTGTTGATTGACATGGTGGTCCGCTGGGCAACTAGGTCCCACAGCTTGATGGTGCGGTCCACCGACACTGTGGCCAAGCGTTGCCCCTGGGGGTCGAACCTGCAGCGCGTCATGGTGGAACTGTGGTGCTCTGGGGGGGTGGGGGGGACACGTTGAGTTTCATATTAAGCTGGCGACAGGGCAGCCCATAACACACAAGTTCTATTGTACATATTGTAAATAGTTTTACACATTTAACTGCTTGGCGTAATCTAGGCAAGCTGCTGGTGCTACACATGTGCCAGCGTTGCCCCTGGGGGTCGAACCTCAGCGCGTCATGGTGGAACTGTGGTGCTCTGGGGGGGTGGGGGGGACACGTTGAGTTTCATATTAAGCTGGCGACAGGGCAGCCCATAACACACAAGTTCTATTGTACATATTGTAAATAGTTTTACACATTTAACTGCTTTGGTAATCTAAGCGAATGCTAAGTGCACACCTACCTTTAACCTTGTGCACACACTCCCCGTTGCTTGCCATAGAGATGTCCATCTCGTTGTCCATGTCAGAGACACAGACAATGAGCTTCCCGTCAGAGGACACGCTACAGGAGGTCAACAAGCCAGCATGCCTCGATGTCCACTGTTACAGAACAAGCAAGTGAGCCATGGACACTAGAGATGGACTGAGAAAAATACAAGGGTGAACTATCGGTGTACCAGAGTCTTCGCCGTTTCCAGGTCCCAGCAGGCCATCGTCTGATCCCAGGAAACCGTCACCATGCTGGCGGGAAGGAGTAGTTCAGTCTCAGTATCAAGTCTTGGGGCCCTTTAATATTGTATAGTTGCGGCCATTTGGGGTCCAGTGTTTTTAAAGCGTGGTCGGTCAAGTCCTAGTCACTAATGTAGATGACCCATCTAGTCACCTTTAGGTCAGTGCATCTGAATTTTTGAGGAATTAAATTAAAGCAAACAAATTTAGTTCCAAGTGTCTTTAGTCCAACTGAAGGCAGCCCAAGGGAGGTTAAACCATGTTGTGCTAAAGGGTGATGAGGTTAAAGGGTGCTGCACATTGGTGTGTGGGTGACAAACGGTAAAACCCACAAGACAAATCACAGTTGTATTTTTTTTTATTGAACAACTTTCCCACCCATCCAGAAAGACTTCATCTCAGGAGAAACACAGCTAATGATAAGGCATTTCTTTCCCCATGCCCTGCCAAGCGTCACTGGGGTAGGTCTTCATTGACTGATCCTCAACAGTGCCGTCGGGATACTCGAATTGGATGTAATGGTTTTCAACAAAGTTATCGCTGCCCTGCTCAAAACTACTGCTGCCTTGAGCATAGGTTCCAGGAGGGTACTGGCCTGTGACAAACATGAAGTCGTAAGGATAGAAGCCATAAGGCCTGCTGGGACTAGAGGCTTGTTGTGCAGGTGGGCTGTTGACAGCAAAATACGGTGGTGGAGGAGGAGGAGGAGGAGGAGGGTTGCCCTGTTCCTTGGTCTCAGAAATGAAGTGTCCATCCTCCAACGTGCTCTCGAGTTGGAGCAGCTCTCCGGGGACGTACTGCGAACCAGGCACGGACTCGCTGCGGGCAGACCCTGACCCAGCCCCACCCTTACCCGAGTTTGAGTGCCCAGAGTAGACGCTAGGAGGGATAACCCAAGCGATAGCTGAAAGCAAACAAAGTAAAATTTCTGTTTCATGCGAACATCCCTATACACTGACGGAATAGAGAGGTTATGGTGCCAATGAAAATAACTAGCAATAACGGACGAGGATCCATCACGTTACCTTGCAACGAGTCAAATAAGGAGGGCTGTCCGTTGCTTCTTACAGAGGAGCTAGTGCCGTAGTCCGGGGCTTCCTGCTCTTCAGGTTGGTAGAAGGTTGGCTCTTGTGAATAAGAACCACCTCCGGTCGATCCACTTTTATCCATGGAGGCCGGACCTTGAGAAGAACCTCCTGCCGAGTATCCAGCATTATTCATGAAGTATGAACCTAAAAAAAAAAAATATAGATATATTTAAACGAGTCAGAATTTAACACATGACTCAATTTAATTAAAGCCTCCATTTCAGAATACACACCCATCTTAAGAGGCCTACAGTGGACATCCAAAAGCAAAACTGCTTGGAGGAAGACCCTAACACAGGAAAGAAGTTTGAAACAAGAACCGCATTAAAAATCGGGCTTAATCACAACAATCAAATAGCTCAAAAAGAAAACCTTAAACAACAATGAAATGCATCACTTACCACGAAAAGAGGGATACTGCTTCCATTCTTTCAAATAGACACTACCGCATGAAGACAAATCGTTTGGGATTTTAAATGCTGCCTGACACCAGCTGACCAATCAGAACGCAATGAGTTGATGATTCCCACCTGACTAGAGATTGGGGCACAAGCCATGGCACAAATGAAACATAACAAGTAGCAACACCTTGTAGGGCTGTATGTCCTGGCACTTAATGTACGCACTTATTGTATGTCGTACGTCCTGGGCTTTGTGTACGCACTAATTGTATGATTTACGCCCTGGCCTTAATGTACGCACTAATTGTATGTTTTACGTCCTGGCAGTAAATAAAAAATAAATAAGTACTTAGTTGTGTAGCATCTTAACCTAGCTATCTTTGTTGAATACCTTAAATTGTTTAAGCTAACGATTGTAAGTGCTTGTTAGGTTAGGTTTGGTCAAACTTGGTATGTTTTGTAAGGTTTGGTTATTCTTCGTAGGTTAGGTTTGGCAATTCTTGGTAGGTTAGGTTAGGATTGTTAATTATGTATTGTAAGTTTATCGTGAATATTATATATAAAGTGATGGCTGATATTAACCAAAGCATTTTGGTGATCATAAGTGACCAGAACCCCCATCCAACACATTTTTTGATTTTGACCACCTGGGATCTGGGGTTTGAGTCTGGTTACATTCTACCGGTTTCATTCCTCTCACTGGTCCATTGAGATTCTACAGTGGTCCACTCTGGCCCGGTTCAGTAAAGTGCTATGTGGCCTCGTCTGGTCTGGTCTGCTCACCGATTGGTTCCTGGGACCAAGGCACATTCACTGATGCCAGCAGAATGAGATCCTCCGTAGCACTGCAAGGCCACCAGACGATCTGTGTCCTGAATAAAGTACTTGTACTCAAGCTTACTTGTCGATATGCTGGCATTCTATTGGATTTCAATGCTATTATAATGGTTTCTACTTCAAACCCAGTCATCAGTGACTCATCCAGGTAATCGTTCGTTTTCATGGCATTGTTAGTCATACTGGTTGGTTGAATTGGGTTGACTCAAAGCTATTTAGAGAGATGCCATCTCCCTAAATAGCTCTGGGTTGACTAATAACTGCAGCTATTAGTGACATCACTTCCTGTTCACCCATATGATGGCTGTGTTGTCATGGGAGCTTGTCAGCAGACGGCTGTCGTCGAAGCACAGGTGACAGCTGGTCACTGCCTCGCCATGTCCACGCAGCACCTTAAAAGGAACCTAGAACCCAAACACACAGAACCAACACAGCTTACAGGGAACATTACAGCCAAACACAAGAGAACCAACACAGCTTACAGGGAACCTAGATCCCACACACACACACACACACACACACACACACACACACACACACACACACACACACACACACACACACACACACACACACACAAGCCACCACACCCACCATTTACAGGAAACCCCTAGAGCCCAACCACACAAAACCAACACCTTACATTACAGGTAACATGTAGAACCCTCAACCTAAAGAACCTCATTTCCCAATCAACAGGTGGATGACGGTGTGGGCTGGGGGGGGGGGGGGGGTCTTGGGAGTTTCGCAACGACAGAGTTCGGTTGCTAGGCGACGTGTAATGCAGTCGTCGGCGGTGTTGACATCTGATACTTTTACATTTAATAATAAAATGATGGTTCCCGGCGCCACATGAAATACTCATAATAAATGTAAGATCATAAAACACAGAAAACTGTCTGACGTGACCAAACGTGTCTTGAACCATCGATTTGCGATCCGCAGTTTGCGGTGTGTAAACCAAACGGGAGTCCCCCTCTACCTTGGAGCAGGGCTGGCGGACCTCCGTCTCCTCCTCCCTTCGCCCCGGGTGGTCCTGCCCGCCCCCTTCAGGCTCGTCCAGCGCTAGGGGGTCGCTGTCCCTAAGGGCCATGCTTATATACGTATCGTTGACTTCAGCAGCCAAGTGCTGAACTTACTCTACATGCGTTTATGATGCCATTGAACGGCAGGCGGTTACCATAGCTACACTATACAAGCCTGTGTGTGTGTGTGTGTGTGAGAGAGTGAGAGGGTGTGTGTGTGTGTGTGTGTGCTTGTCTGTGTGTCATTCACTCAAAGATCAATAGTAAGAAATAGGTTGGCTAAATGTGTTGTGTTAACAATACCTTGCATTGACTGCTCAATTTTAATACAGATTATTATGATGGTTGAATTTGAGTAGACTCAAAAAAAACTTGAACTCCATTGGGGTAACATTTTATTTTCAAAACATATGATAGGCCTAGATTCACTAAAATACGTGTCTTTCTGTCCTCACAGAGGACATTCTCCTTCACCACACTTCCTTGGAACGGATATTTTTCAACCTGAAAGAAAAAAACCCCACAAGTTAATATTGTGTTTTCTATATGCATTTATGAGATTTGAAAAATATCTTTGACGAAATTCCTAGTTTTATTTATTTTATGACAGCATATAAACTGTTATTATTTTGTTTTCTATTTGTATTTATTGTAGCTATTATATCAGGTTTTATTTTACTATATATATGTTTTTGAATACATTTGTTCAGCCTACTTATATACATTTCCTACAACAACCCTACAAAATCTGAAGACAAAGTAGCAGGCTGTTCAAATACTACTTCCAGGTCGGACGTCTATGAGCAGATACAACCGACGGTAAAGTAGGGCAGGGTGACCCCGGCCTGTGACCCTTGACCTCTGAAGCAGCTCCTCCGTGGACACCTGGCCAGGCTCGTCCTCCTCGCCCTCTGAACTGCTGTCGGACTTCCTGCTCTTTTTCTTCTTCTCCTTCTCCTTCCCTTTGTGTTTGTGCTTCTTCTGTTTCTTCTTCTGCACTCAAAACGGGCATGAGGACGACAAGGGGTTAAAGGTCAGAGGAGAGAGGTTAATACAGGATTGCCAGTAAATGAAATGCAAAGGACAAACAGAGGGGTTAGGGTATGGACGTGGACTGGAAGGTAGTTCGATTCCCGGCTCTGAGTGTCGAAGTGTCCCTGAGCAAGACACCTCATCCTGACTGCTCTCGACAAGTTGACTGTCGCGTTGCATGTTTGACATCGCAGTCGGTGCGTGACTAGTATGAATGCGTGAACGTGAGGCAATATTGTAAAGTGCTATGAGCGGACTGGTTAGAAATGCGCTTTATAACTCAATTTACCAGCTACCGTTACCAGAAGAGCAAGGAAGAAACTTGGATAAAAAGTCAACAGTGAGTTTAAAAAAGGTCTCATCAAGGTTAACATCTCAGAGGTATGGCGTCAATCTGTTGGTGTGCTAGGTAACCATATCATACATACACCGACCCTGTTCTGATTATATGTCACATGTCCGTCTCCTTTTCTCACCTCCCTGTCTCTCTTTATTCTGCTGGCCATAAAAGAACAAAGCCCGTATAAATACACACAGAGTGTAAAAGAATAAAGGTCTAGAGGGAGGGTTTGACGGTCAGGGCGGAGGTTAGGTTGGAGCTGAAAGTGTAGCCTTGAGAGGACTCGGCTCTCTACCTTCTTGTCCTTCTTGTGTTTGTGTTGTTTCTTGGCCTTGTGCTTCTCCTTGCTCCTGGTCGGCTTCTCCTGCTTGGGAGGGAGGCACCGCGACGACTCCCCCGCTGCTGCTGCTATAGACACCAGAACCAGACACACCTCATCACGACAGAACCATCTCGTTACAACAGAACCACCTCATCCACTAGAACCCGACACACCTCATCACGACAGAACCACCTCGGTACAACAGAACCACCTCATCCACTAGAACCCGACACATCTCATCACAACAGAACCACCTCATCCACTAGAACCAGACACATCTCATCACAACAGAACCATCTCCCTACAACAGAACCACCTCATGCTGATCAACCTCATCAACTAGAAACTGACGTACTCCACCAGAACCATCTCATCACAGTAGAACCAGAGGAATCTGAAAACACCGTTGTCACGGCGACCAAGCAGCTCGTCGTCATTCAACTCACATAGTGCAGCCGAAGGGGGCGGGAGCTTGGGTCCAAACTCCTCCTCTTCCTGTGGAGGGGGCGGAGCTGCATCCGGGTCAGGCTTCACTGTAACCGCCAACGCTTCAGAACCAATGCTTAATGTCAGTAAGTGATAACGTCTTAAAAATACGGTCAAAACATTCCAAAAGCCAGACATGGAACGTCGATGATCTTACTAAGAGGTAAACACATCCCTACGTCAACAGTCTGCCTCACCACCAGCGAGTTCTCCGTGACCTCACACTGGTCACTGGTGGTCCGGCTAGAACAGCACTCTATCACATCTCCCAGAACAAGACGGATCAGAATCCTCCCCTTAGAAAGTGAGTCATTACCAGGCGGCGCCGCAGCCGTTGAGGAGGGCGTCGTGCTCTTCACGCTCGGCGTGATGTTGAACAGACTGGCGGCGCCGGCCAGACGCTCCCCTTCATCCTCCTCCTCCTCTTCCTCAGAGGAGGAGGAGGATGACGACTTCTCGTCAGAAGAGCTGGCGAAGACGGCTTTGAAGAGGTCCATAGAGGGCCTCTCCTCCTCCTCCTCCTCCTCTGCGTCAGAGCCGGGGGCGTCCTTGGTCTGCAGGACACAAGAGGGATGTGTATGAACACCCGGTGTAACCATGCCAACACAGGACGGGACCACGACATCCCACTTCAACAGGTAGAGGACAATTAGCTAGGAGAGCAACACCCTGACCAATAGACTGACCGCAATATTGACCTCTCTAAACTTACCTCTCTAGACTAACCTCTCTAGACTAACCTCTCTAGACTAACCTCTCTCTACCTGCAAGACCACCCTCTTTAGACCAACCTCTATTTCCTCTATTAACTTCTATGGACTAGTTGGGGCTACACCACGGCGCTGGGAGGGAACAACACACACACACACACACCTTTGTGTCCGGTTCTGCCGGGGGTTCCGTGGCAGAAGCAGGGTCTGTGCTGGAGGGGTGTGTGCTGGTCGGGCCCCCCTGTGCGGCTGAGGCCTGGCTCCGAGCCGTGGAAAGGAACTCGCCCAGGGGGTCCTCCTGTGTCTTCTCCTTCTTATTGGTGGAGTCCCACCTCGACCTCTTGGTGGGCTCTGGGAGAGCTGAGGAGAGCATGGAGGGGGGGGGAGAGAGGAGGACAGAGGAAGGGAGAGGTAGGGGTGGTGAGCGCGGGCCCCTCATAGTATAACGTTGTTTGGTAGCACAGTGTGTTTGACACAGCATTGGTTTATAGGGTCCGGTGTATTGGTCGATATGATACTCCCTAGCCTCACTCTCATTAGGTTATTATCCGAGGCTGGAGCGTCTCCCCCCAGAAGCTCTGCTGTAACCCAGTAGGGGAGCTGCTCTAGATCTCCCCCCCCGCGCTGCACCAGGACGTGTGTTACCTGGTGCAGCGGGGGCGGACGCCGTGGGCTCCGCTACGTTCAGGAAGTTGAAGACGGAGAAGCGGTCCCTCTTCACCGTTGGTAGACCCACGATCCCCGAGCTGGACACGCAGAAGCAGACAAGACAGACACACCGCTTTAGGACGAGGCAAACAACACAACAGGAACTAACGTGTATTTAAAACAATAATTGGAAAAAGAGAGACAGAAAAGAGAGAGAGAGGTAGTAAAAAGAGGGAGAAAAGAGTGTTTGTGTCTCTCACCCAGGGTGGGGGTCAGGGTGCGTGTGTGTGTGCGTGTGTGTGTGCGTGTGCGTGTGTACGTGTTGGTCTTACCCAGGGTACGGGTCAGGGAGGTTGAACCTCTTACAGAGCAGAGGGTCAGGATGCCACTCCAGGGAGTCTCTGGTCAGCTTCCCAAACATCTTCATCTTCACGGCTGCCTGCTTATCATCTTCATCACCCTGGAGATGGTATAGTGTGGTCTGTTATAACATGGTATAGTGTGGTCTGTTATAACATGGTATAGTGTGGTCTGTTATAACATGGTATAGTGTGGTCTGTTATAACATGGTATAGTGTGGTCTGTTATAACATGGTATAGTGTGGTCTGTTATAACATGGTATAGTGTGGTCTGTTATGATAACATGGTATAGTGTGGTCTGTTATAACATGGTATAGTGTGGTCTGTTATGATAACATGGTATAGTGTGGTCTGTTATAACATGGTATAGTGTGGTCTGTTATGATAACAGAGTGTGATAGAGTGTATTCATGTACATGACACCGGTGTGCTGTGGTCCAGTCTTGTTTGATGTAATATGCACAGGGTTCAATGCTACGGTACAGCGTGTTGCCACGGTTGCTATGGTAACGTAGGCGTGGGCGGGGGGGGTTCTGACCTCCTGGTCGCGGGCCACCTCCACGCTGTCCAGGTCGTCGGCGTGCTTGGCGCTGGTGAAGCGGGAGGACAGGAAGGAGCCGCTGGGACGGTAGAGCAGGGCCGAGCGAGAGAACTCCTCTCTCTCCCTGCTCCTCTCCCACTCCGTCATGCTGCCGTCAATACTGTCGTCAAGGGCCCCTGGAGACACAGACAGACAGACAGACAGACAGACAGACAGACAGACAGACAGACAGACAGACAGACAGACAGACAGACAGAGAGACAGACAGACAAACAGAAAGAGACAGACAGAGAGACAGACAGAGACAGACAGTGAAACAGACACAGACAGAGACAGAGACAGACAGGCAGACAGCCAGACAGAGCCAGAGACAGACAGACAGAGAACAGACAGACAGAGACAGAGAGACAGACAGACAGACAGACAGACAGACAGACAGACAGACAGACAGACAGACAGAGCCAGACAGACAGACAGACAGACAGACAGACAGACAGACAGACAGACAGACAGACAGACAGACAGACAGACAGACAGACAGACAGACAGACAGACAGACGTTAAGTTACGGTTCTTAAAAGTTTCAGTGTTATTATGGTATGGTGGAGTAGAACCACTGCTTGTGTTACTGACTAAAACTAGCACTTGCACTTAAAAAAAGTGCTTGCATTGTGTATCATTTCATCCTAGCTATCTAGCGATTGTTAGCGCTTGGCACTAATTTGAACAGCCGTACTGTACCAACAATTATATATAGATGTTTCTCTTGCTTCTGGCAAATGTAAGTCTCTTTGGACAAAAGGATCTGCTAAATGTAAAATGTAAGGGTACCACCACCATCACTGCTACCACCACCACCTAGCTACCCACTACTACCCGTAGTAAAGGCCTGCAGAGACTGAGCCAGCGCGTGCTCCTACCTCGGTCGCCCTGCCTCATCCTGCTGACGTACAGCTCGTAGCGGGCCTGCTTGCTGGGGTTCTTCTCAAACGGCTTGAAGCTCCCTGGGCCACAAGGCGAGGGCCCCAGGGCACCGGGCGAGGGGCCCGGACCACCAGGGGAGGGCCCCGGCTGGAACCTGGAGGCCAGGGCCCGCTGAGCCAAGGCCCGGGCCGCGGCGCCCCCCGCAGACACCATGCTACCGTGGGGGTCCTTGGAGGGGGCGGGGCCAGGGGCCGGGTGGGAGGAGCTCCGCAGCTGGGCCAGCCTCTCTCGGTCTTCTGGACGGAGCATGTCCAGCACTGAAGTGGGTCCTAGGGGGCAGTGATACACACATTCATTTCTGTACCACTGAAAAAAGGTTACAAATTTTGACATCGTAAAATGTTTTTTCCCGTTTTGACAGGATGCCTTCGGATGCTAGTAACACTCGACAGCCACCATATCTGTCCTATGGAAAAGAAGGAGGAGGTAGTGACATCACTTCCTGTCCAGCAGGCTCAGCCTTACCTTGCAGGGCCTGTTCCCCCAGCAGCGCCGCCCTCTGGCCAGAGTCCATGTTGTGTCTCCCGCTGGGCCCGGTCTGCTCCGGGACCATCTGGCCCCGGGACGCCTGCAGGGCCGCGGCCACGATGGGGCTGACCTTGCTGAGGTCCACCACCGGGCGGAAGTGGTGCACGGGCCGGTAGTCCCGGGGCAGGCTGGGCGGGGTGAAGACCTGAGACAACGCGCAGTGGGTGGTAAGCATGGTGGTAGGGCTGGGCGGATCATCGAACTTTGATCGAGATTTTGATTTTCAGCGTCAAACGATCACAGAACTAATATAATCAAGTTTTTTCTTCATTAAAGGTTTTATGGAAAGTGCAACTGGATACATATCTGTACTACATTAATTTAGATTTGAACATTTTCTTTTCGACCATTTTGTGTATTTTTTTAGCACCAAGTTTCAAAGTTCTCTGTTACAAAGTGTTTTTTGCGAGGGACATGCTGAATAAATACATCCTGTTTTCAAACTCAAAAACAATCGTTTGAATAATCGTGATTTCAATATTGACCAAAGTAATCGTGATTAAGATTTTTTCCATAAATCGAGCAGCCCTACATGGAGGTGTGTCCAAGTGAACCATATAGTCAGACAATGTCATTGTGCACGGACGTGATGCGAACCACAGGTCCAAGTCAAAATACGTTGTTGGTTACTGGTAATTTACTTTGGGACATCTGAAGACGAGTGTAACAGTTACTCCATCAGTTCTCCATCAGGTCACAATATATTACAGAGATGCTAAAAACATTTAGGCACAAATATTTAAGAATGATGTGACTAAATGCCCTTTAAACATTCTGACACGGAGAGAGACCTGCAGACAGGTAAACTTACAGTTTTGGCTTCAACAGTTTTTGAGGCCAGAGTGAACCCTTCCAGAATCTTCCCCAGGTATGAGACATCGCTATTCTTCTCTGAAGTGGAAATAGGAAAAGAAAGAAATGGAAAATGTTTGTACAACAATGTTTTTAGCATGTTGCTATAAGTACAACAAAAAGAGGAGGATCACAGGAAGTGGACCACATGTAAACAGGAAGTGGACCACATGTAAACAGGAAGTACCTTTCTTCTTCTTGTACTGCTGGGGGGCGGTCCACCCATACAGACCGTCCCCAGGCTCCTCCCCTCCCAGGACCATGTCATAGTTAGACATGGCGTCTCTGTGGTACACCTCTTCATCTTCGTCCTCGAGAGCCCCCACACCGAACGCCTGGCCCCCCCACGGTCAGAAAACAGAATCAGTCGTTTCCCTTGACGGAATCAACATGCTGCCGTGCGGTCGATCACAAACCTTCATGCACACGCAATGTTGGAAACAGTTCTGTTAAATAAAACTATTGGAAACATAACAAGTAGTAAGACCTAGTGGTTCTGTTGACTTATTAATTGGTCACGCCTTTGCTGACAGACAGACAGACAGACAGACAGACAGACAGACAGACAGACAGACAGACAGACAGACAGACAGACAGACACAGACACAGACACAGACACAGACACAGACACACACCTGTCCAGCGACTCCTCCTCTATGTTTCTGGTGCGGCTTCTTTCCTCCAATCAGGCTGCTGGCTCTGTCAGAGTCCATGCTGAACAGGTTGATGTGCCCGGCTGCAGCTCCGCCCCTCATGGCGCGGCCTGGGTCCAGCCCGTGGTACCCCAGCCCGTGCACGCCCACCTTGGGGTTGAAGTCGATGGGGCTGACGTCTTTGGGGGCAAAGGTCACGTTCTGCGGAGCAAACTCGTCCTCGTCCTCGTCCTGGAGACCCAGCCGTGGGATGGGGTCACGGATACGGAGAGTAAGGGTTAGTCTACCGCACTGTATGATCTGTACCGGATTAACCCCGCTCTTCTTTACAGCTTTACTGTGGACCATATACGGCAGTTCACCAGTAGTTACTGTAGCATACTGTACTACTCTAAATAAATACAACATCATACTATTTAATCTTTACTCTAGTTACTGTATTGTACAGTACCATCTTTACTGTAGCATACTGTACCACTCTAAATACTGTATCATACTGGTCCATCTTTACTCTAGTTACTGTATTGTACTGTACTACCTTTACTCTTGGAACAATACAATGTATTTCTTACATTACACTTTATCCTACCAGAAAGATTACCATTAACCAGGAGACGTTACCAGAAAGATAACCATTAACCAGGAGAGTTACCGAGAGAGTAACCGTGAGTTCCGTCTCCTACCTCAGATTCCTCGGAGCCGGCCCGGGGAGCTGCGCAGCCGTACACTTTAACCGCTGAGTCTGGGAGAAACAAGGACAGAATCCTTTATTCCTCAACCTTATTGAGACCAACCCGCCTGCTGCGTTTTGATTGGCTGACGCTACGGCTTGAAACATCCAGCAGATATTTCCAATCTATCTTAAAGTGGAAGAATGCCGTTACAATCAAACTGAAGTTCAAGGCAGAGGTCAGAAATGTTAGGCTTGAGGACAGGAAGCTAGATAGTTCTGAGTCGGAGCATTGTTATTTGATTTAAAAAAAATAAAATAAAAACACCACTAGGGGGGAAGTGGCCTTCAGAGCATCACTAGGTTTCCAGGGTAACCCACCTTTTTTGGTTTTCTGCCTGCTGGCCTTCCTCTTCACGCGAGGCCCCACTCCCTGGCCCTCCTTCCAGCCCATCTTCTTCAGTAGCTCCACCCCTATGGACAGCCTGACAACCAAACACAGGCTTAGCGGAGCACATACTTAGGTTCTGTTGTACTACGGCCTCTGTTTGTGTCGGCGAGTACTGTGGTACCATGCCAGTACTGTAGCAATATATTAGCACTGTGCTACTATGCTAGTACTGTTGTACTACGGTAGTACTGTGGTACTAAATGAGTACTGTGGTACTTAGTGAGTAACAGTGAGTTAGCATCTGAATACTGCAATATTATTGTGGTACTATGCAAGGACTGTTGTTCTGTTCAGGTACTGTGCTATTGTGCAAGTACGTTTGAACTGTGTTAGAACGGTGGTACTATGCTAGCACTGTGGTACTATGCTAGTACTGTGAGACTATGCGAGTACTGTGGTACTTTGCTTGTACTTTGGGACTATGTGTACTGTGATGCAATGCCCATTTTCTAGAGGTACTGTTATCTGTGCATTCTGTGTGTCAGTAGTATCACATGTGTCTGTAGTAGTATGTGTGTTAGTAGGTATTATGCGTGTCAGCAGCAATAGGATTGGATCCAGTGTGTCTCACCTAGCAGGTGCTATAAGTTCTTCCAGCAGGGTGTCCCCGGGGATAGGGGCGGAGAGAGCATGGATGCTCTTGGCCTTGTCCTGGATCTTGTCTCTTCGGCTGGACTGATACTCAGAGCTGGTGCTGATCTCAGTGGGGGCCATGCCGTGCTCCCCAAAGTCCTACAAAACCAACGACGGGCAGGAGGTACCGTCAGCTTGAAAGTAATCAGTGTATTGTTCCAGATGACAGACGCTGCATGAAGACTCCAGTTGTCCCCTCCTGTCAGTTAAATAATCCTCAGACCAATTCACAAATGCGTTTGGGTCTGGAACCTCTCAGTGTTCCTCCTGATTTCCATGGGGCGATTTCATCCAACCGCAGATAAAAGTTCCTAAAACCAAGAGCAATTATGTGACTCAGCAGCGGGAGCCATCTTGGTTGTTTATAAAAATGCCTTCAAGGAACTCCCATAGGCCGCTCCCATAGGGCGCTCCTCTGCACGGTCATCGTATTAAACCCCCCTTTTATTAGATGGTTGAACGGTTGAGATTGGCCAGACCCGGGCCAGGTCTGCAAGAAATCTGTCTGAACAGGATGGGATCCAGACGCATATACCAGAGCAAACAAAACTTGCAGCTTCTTCTGTCTCCCCCGGCTAAGTAAGAGTACCACAAGCGGGTGTTGTGTCCTATTTGATCCTCTCAAGCAGGTTATGCATTGAGAAACAACTTCTAAAGACGACATTTGTGTTTGTGTGAGTAGAGACAGCAAACCTCTTGGTCCATGAAGTCCTCCGGCCTGGCTTGCTGCTGCCCGGCCTTCTGCTGCCTGGATGACACAAACGTAGATGGCGTCCATCCTGCAACCACAACCAGGGGTCAACTCAATGCCTGCTCAGAACAACCGTCAATCCAAACGGGCGCTCGGCTCACTGAAGGCGACGTGACAGAAGGTCCAGACAAGCGGCACCCACCTTCCTTGGAGCCCACGGTGTTGAAGTAGCCGGCGGAGAAGCCCCCGGTGAAGGCTCCGTGGAACCTCTGAAAGCGGCCCTTCTCATCCTTCACCGTCTGCTCGTGCAGCGGCACAGGCCTCCTCAGCGGCTCGTCTGGAAGAGACGCACATCGCGCATCATTTTACCGGTCATGTGTCAACTGTGACACATGTCACGTGACTTTTCAGGTCTTGAGTGACAACTATTGAGGACTGTCGTGGTGTCCTAGTGTGAGTTACAGAGACTTGTTATACTAGTGTCCCTGCAGGGAAGAAATCCAAGTCACTACGGAACCTAGTTAAATATTCATCGACGTATCTACAGTAAGCTATAAATCATGATGTCATATTTTATAGTATTGGATCAAAACAATCCATGTTGGTTCTGAATGGGTCCAACCCCGAGTATTCAGTGGAGATCTATTGCTGCATAAGCCAGGGACATTATATTAAGGGTTGATTGTAGTAGTATTGACTTGTAATTAGCTTTATCAGAATAGTTTACACATGCATGGCTGTGATGCTAGATCATGAACTCCTCCACATTAGCGAGTTAGCACCGGTCTTGCAGGTGGATCTTTAACAGGCGGGAGATCACATATTATCGAGCAATGAAGTGGCAAGTGGCAACATTTTTGCAAAATTGACGATTTTTAAACACACTACCTTCTTCTAGAGGCTCCAACGGAGTCCCATAATTCACAAAGTCCTCGTCGCTGTCGCCGTCGGACGCCATGTTTACTACAACGACGGAGCCCGCAGAGGGACAAAACTTACGACGAAGAAAGGACAATGCGACCTCTTGTGGGCATCGTAGGAAAATATTTTTGGTAACGTCCCACCGGTCCTGCAGGTGGGATTGGGATAACGCACACTATTTCCCTCGGCCACAAAAAATAACACACACTCTATTTCCCTCGGCCACTGTTGTTCATGTTCATGGGTCAGAAAGAGTAAACTGGTCAGAAACTGGAGGCCAAACACAAGATCTTCGTTGTATCTTTATTTTATCTCCAGAGCTTGTAATAGGAGCCAAGCAAAATGTGCTGTTTAGTTAATCGAATTTATTCAGATGGGATTATGGATATGCAAAGCAACAGACAATCCAGCCACAGTATAAAATGTTGTGGGCCTACTGTTGCCACTGCTCACCATACAGCTATATACTAAACAAGCAATTATTATTATCTTTCAGAAATGTCCAATGTTTCCATGCGTTGTCCATAACGCATGGAATCAATGCGTGGGCCTTTACGTCTAACCACAGATGTGTCGGTATCGCACACATTTCGCAATAACAAAGAACCACAAAGCAGGCGAGGGTGAGTGTCAGCATATAAAACAACCGCCCTAATTGACACTACAATTTATTGCTATTGATTAATCAGTTTATTTAACAATTAATTGGTTCACTGATTCACTTTCATCCTTACTTATTCATTGATTACTTAATTAACTGCACGTAAAGCGCGTTTCAAATCAATCTAATGGCCGAATACTTGAATATGCATTAGGTTATCAACTGGTTTCGATCCCACCTTTAAACCTGATATCCGACTAACTTTGGAATGGACGACGCGCAGCACTTTGCTGTCAACATCACAACTGCAAGGAGCCACCGTGACAGTGCAGGAGTTCGACGAGTAATGTCCTCTCTTTGGATATTGACTATTTGATGTCACAGGCTGCCGTTGGTGTTGGAGGGGAATACAATAATGAAACTATACAGTTAAAAACCGCACGCACGCACGCACGCACGCACGCACGCACGCACGCACGCACGCACGCACACACACACACACACACACACACACACACACACACACACACACACACACACACACACACACACACACACACACACACACACACACACACACACACACACACACACACACACACACACACACACACACAGAAATCAGTAATTATACTGGGAGTAGCTTTCACCAGTCTCTAGTCTACATACTTGGAGTAACTTTTTGGTTCTCTACTGGCCTCTGCTGGTGAGAATTGTACATACAACCGAAAATTAGGTTCGGATTATTTAAATGTAGCCTATTACAAACATATATATGTTATCAAAGCAAGAACAATGATATTGATGTCCACGCTTTAATCATTAAAGCGTATTTATTATCCGTGGCCGTATCACGGAAATTGGCGTGTTTCCGTGAGGATTCCACGGATTTTGAGTTAAGCGTCCGTGGTCATTTCATGGATTCCAGGTTGTTCAAAATGCTTGTCATAAATATATGATTATTTTTATACTTGGTGATAGCCTATGGAACAGTATGAAAATACAAGAAATGCATAACTATTGAAAATATGCAAAAAGAATTGTACATTTTGTACGTTTTGGTCCTAAAATAAGCTGTTTTTGATTGAGAGTAAGGCATACAATGAACAGTCCTCCCAGTTTAAAGTTGTATTGTTGGTGCAGATCATCCAACAAATTAAGATCCAATTCTAAAATAGAATAAAGGAATGATCGTGTAGTTTCAAATCATATTTTGTTGACGTGTTTATATTGTGTTTCTTGTTTTTGCTTTAAGCCTTACTAAATATATACAACTGAATATAGGGTAAGTATCTTTATTGCATACTGACTATCAAACGGAAAAGAAAAGGAAAATAAACACCCAGGGGGTTTCTGATGCTTCCCCTGTACCGTCGCTTAAGTCATCGCTTGGCACGACGGGGTACAGCTAACACCAAGCACCCTATGATCCCCATAATAAATGCCATTGCATCTGTACGTGCCATGCGTGTGTCCCACACCCCATGATCCCAGTAAAACAGATGCAAGGAAGGAGTACGCGATGTTGGACGTGCATCTTCTGCAACGAAAGGGACCGGTGGAATTCGTTTGAAAATCCAGACGTGCATCACTCCGTTTAAAAAAGGTAAATCCATAATACCGCCTGTGTTGCATGAAAACGTATGGTTTTAAGATCCCACAGAATGTCATAATCGACTCGGGCCGATGAGGTTAGCACTAGATATATTGGGTAGTAATGGCTGCTGCGCATTTCTTTAATTTGAGTGTCAGCATAACCTGCAGATATGACGACGCTGCCACGCAGCTGCGGGCAACTTTGCACCCCCTGGCAGCCTTAACTAGCCTCGGAGGCTATGGCACATCATGCAGTCTGAATGTTTACCTGGCAATAGGCTACGATCGTGCATAGAATGACTCTCCCGATTGCACTACTATAGCATGATGTCTACCTAGAGTCAAGGACACCACTCTGCAGCTCTGAAGGCAAATACGCCCTGGATAGCCTATATCAGACCAGCCTGTAGGGAGGAGGGGAGGCTAACAAGTGTCCCCGAATCCCGTATGGTGACACACGCATTTGGAGATGAAGATGATGCCAGCGTTATCAACCCATCGAGACATGGATGCATTAAAATGGGTGTGGAGAAGGGTTCGACTATGCATGGTTGTTATATGGAGACAGCTTATCCCGTTGGTTCATTTAAAGGACTTTCGGTTTTGCGAGTTGGACACGATGAAGGTCTTTACAAGTTCCAACAAGTAGGCCCCGAAGACATGAGCACGCAGTATTGGGTCGTTAGTGTACACACAATGCAACTGCTGCACAATCTGTTGTGCAATTGTCGGATCATTAAGATTATATATATCCTGCAAAAGTCAAATTAAGCATTTTGCATTATGTAATAGGTCTCACTAATTATATACCTTATTTTTGTAATAATCTACGATATGGAAGAATCCTATAGGATGTAGAGGCCTTTGCGTGATAAGCATATTTGAATGAAACAAATTTGGTGAGTGACGAACTGTTCTACACTGTGTGTCAAGCATAGGCTACACTGTGGACTAACTTTAATAGGATAATGTGTGTCCTAAATAACCAATGTTGGCAATGTGAGGCCTATGCTGTGCCTCCACAGATTCTGAATATAGAGACCTTTTTTCAATAACATCCTTAACGGGGGATTGTACAGTGCTTCTGACGTCACCTTCACAACTTGACCAATCAGATCTCTCCACTCGTTTTGCCGCGCCGGGTACGAAAGGGGCGTGTGCGTGTGTTTGCGTGTCTACGTGCATGCGGATGTGTGTGTGCGTGTGTGTGCATTGGGTATTTCTGCAGGAGTACCTAGCTCGCTCACCGCAAGGTATAATTGTCCCAATTATTTTTGCATTTATACTATTATTATTATCCTTTGGTATGCGCATGCGTGAATAGGTAGGACGTGCTATTTGGAAACATGCTGCCATCAGGCGTCCTCTTTGTTTTTATCTGACGCCTCCTTGCAAGGCGGAGCTTGCATACCGTGGGGCATCTGTGTAAGTGGAGCTAGGATGCTAGGTTTAGCACAAAATACATCGCATTCCTGGATCCAGAAGCTGTTTATACCGCAATGAACGGCCACCTACTTTATTACACACTGTTTAACGCGCTGACCTTCGGCTGGCCGCATCTCGCATAATCACCCTAGCTTTGTTGTGTGTTATCAGTGCTCATGGATCCAGGCGGAAGAGAACTGGAATCAAGTTTACCTCTGCACGAGAACCCGTGCCTGATCGTGGAAGACTCCCAGCCGGACGGTGTTGCCCTAGAGGACGACCCAGAAAGCAGCTACCGTGCTCTGCTGTCCCGCAGATTGTCCCACCTGCAGCCCGCTGCCCACAGTCCTGTTCTGGTAAGTCACCATACTATCGCTATTTGGCATATTGTTATAACGTATAACAACCTGCCAGATGTCTTATAATATTATCCATACTGTCATTAATATAGTATACCATAATCCTACCTATTCTAGCTCAGATTGCCTTTTGTAATCATTTTTCATAATCTTGTCCCTAGACAATAATAACCTTTCAAATAAATATATTAAGTGAAAGCAAGTTTTCCTTTACTGGTCCATGAGCTCAGTGGCATATTAATGTATTGATTACTACACTTCCAGGAACTGATCGCTTCACCGGCAGGAAGCAGATGCTCTCAGACAACCGACAGCCAATCAGAGGTAGCCCAGAGCAATTGTGGTCCAGTCGTCGAAGAGGAGAGTCAAGTCATTAACATCTGCCCTCTTCCAAACAAGACAAAGTATGTGTCACACACAGGGGTTTGGCATTAGTTCACGACTGCATCAACCGCTACATTAGATGGGTTCTTCTGTCTCGTAGGTGTCCGTCAGTGGACGTCAACATGGACTCTGGGGCTGATTCCACCACTCACTGCCCTCAGCCTGAAGGTGACCGCTAACTCACGCTCATTGAGGGGAAGAATTAACAATGTTGTGCTTCCAATGATAACAAAATGGTTGCCTGGATATTGAAAACGTATATTGTGTTCTGTGTCTGTCTGTTTCAGAGGGGCAGTCTCAGTTTGCCGGTCTGGAGCTCTCTGAGAGCCAGGGGCCGGTAGCTGGGGGGAGAGACAGTCAGCAGCAGGACAAGGAGGTGGTCCTTTCTCAGACAGAGCAGGAGAGGCACAGCCAGCAAGGTGGCCCGGCTCTCTATGCATGGTTTCATACTAAACGTACCGCACTAATCGCACCGTATATGAATGTAAACAGACATGTTTTGATTACATTGGTTGAAATGGGATTGAGTCTAGTATATTTACCATGCACATGACCTTCCTGCTGATATTCAGCGTTCAGTGGCCCTCTTTTATCTCTATCTTTCGCTCTCTATTCATATCTCTCTATCTCTCTGTGTCTGTACTCAGTAAGTACAGTTAACTCATATCAACAACTTTTGTTTTGCCACCTAGCGGACCAAAAGATAAGCACGGGGGGTTCGGCAGATCAAGACCTCAAATCAGCACGGTACAGGTCGACAATTGACACGTTTTTTCTTCTTGAAAGTGACGCCCGTCTAAAGCAGGGCCTTGCTTTCTCCCGCAGGTCGGAGGTGAGCTCCAGCAGCTCATCGGAGCCCTGTGGACAGACGGACCGAGCGCTGAGGGCCCAGGCTCTGCTCCACTCCCAGGGCCGGTCGGTTACTGGTTCCCATGGCGACGCTGAGATCCTGTCGTCACAAGAGGACATGTTTGATGCTGAAAAGACGGGTGAGTCCATGGCCCCAGAGCACCGTGACATGGGCCCTGAAGCCTAGAACTATAAGGGTTGGCGGCGTTTGTGTTTTAGTGCAGACCAACGTGCGAATGCGTGATTATATTACAGAAGTAGACCTAGTAGACACCCTTACTGTATCAACAGCGATAGATTGTTTCTCTTCTTCTGACAAATGTACTTAGTGTAAGTCGCTTTGGATACAAGCGTCCGCTAAATGCCGTAATTGTTAATGTAAATCTTAAGAGTGAGGTAGAAGCTCTACATGGTTTTCCATACTTAACCGCTAACATCATCCAAGCAAGTCATTTTTCGTGCGGCGAAGCAAAGATGTTCCATTCGTCCATTTAACCCGTTGCACACTTTGATGTTAATGAAGTAAACAAACTCAAATGTGGTTTCTTGTTGTGTCACAGGCGCCGCAGTGGACAGCACCGTGGCGGACAACCAGACACATCCCACCCTGACGCCCGCCCACACTCTGGGGCTGTTGCAGTTCTCTGGCCAGGGCACCCTGGTGCAGGAGACCTTGTCCCAGTAAGCCACACTCATGTGTCCCGTAGATGTACTGCAGCCTGCAAAGGAATCGTCTAATAGTTTGTCTGTTGTGACGCCCAGGAACTCCATAGACTGTGTCGCGCCCACGCCGGACCACTTTAGCCAAGCTCCTCTCATCGTCCCCAACTCTCCGACCAACCCAGAGTGCAACATGGGTAATGGCAAAGCTTGCGTGGATGAGCGTTGAGTTTGAACGAATAACAACTGTAGGATTATGGAAGGCACTTAACGGTCTTGGATTTCACCAGATGCAGACGAGCCAATGGATACATCTCAGCCTCCAGAGGACCAATCGATGGAGAGGGAGGGCGGGACCTCGCAGATAGCAGCCGTCTCCAAGCCACTGCCCAAAGCTTCCACGCCTCTGTCCCAGAATTCCCCCAGTTTTGTTTTGGATAGGACCCTGTCGATGCCCTCCCAGCCGGAATTCTCTCACGTAGGTTTCTATTACCGCTATATTCGTGAAATGGCGTTGAGCTTTTTTTTCCTTTTTAATCTCTCTTCACACATTATAATCTAGACTAATTGGACAGGTTAGAAAGGAACTCTCTGACATCTCATTGTGTGTGTGTGTGTGTGTGTGTGTGTGTGTGTGTGTGTGTGTGTGTGTGTGTGTGTGTGTGTGTGTGTGTGTGTGTGTGTGTGTGTGTGTGTGTGTGTGTGTGTGTGTGTGTGTGTGTGTCTGTTGTGTCATTTCTCTGTATGTTTCATACAGGATGTATTCGCCCCGACGCCCAGTCCGGAGGGCGGGAGCTGCTCCGGCGTCGCAGCGTCTCACGAACCACAAGGCACCACCAAGGCCGCCCCTCCGTCCCCCTCTCTGCCCCGCGACAAGCCCCCCCCGGCCCCAGAGCCGCCTGCCTTCACGCTGGCCCTGCAGCTCACGGTGAACACGCAGAGCGCCGCGGACCAGCCGACGCCAGGGGAGGAGCAGGAGCAGGAGCAGGAGGAGGAGGAAGAGGACAGCCAGGCCACGCAGATCGAGGAGCCACTCTGCGTTGACGAGTCCCAGTCCGTCCGCTGCAGTCAGAAAAGCGACCACGGCGCCGCTCCTTCTTCCCAGCGCAAAGCCGCCGCCGCTACCGCCGCTGGTCCCGACGTCATCCCTCCCGGTGCCGATGTTGTCCCCGCCGGTTCTCAAAGCCGGAGCCTTGATCGAGCGGCCGGCGAGGACTCCCATCCCTCGCAGAAGTCCGACGCTCCGGCTAGGACAGCGGTAGGGAACGTGAACGTAGCCGAGGGCGGCCGCGGGACCAAAGCAGGAGAGCGGGTCTCGGCCAACGGTGGACTCCGGGGCGGCCGCCGAGCGGCCCCTGAACACCACACCTTGTACCGTGTCCGCTCAGCCCGCGGTGCCTCAAGCGGCCGACGGTGTGACTGTAGTGAAGGGTCCAGGGAACGCCGCAGAGCCAAGGGCAGCCGCCGCTGTGAAGACTCCTCCCCTGCCGTCGAGCCGGCAGGATGGGGCCCCCAGCAACAACAGCCAAAATAACAGAGAGACCCTCAGTGGTGGTGGTGGTGTGGAGGAGGAGGAGGAGTCGATGGAGGAAGAGGAGGTCACCATCGGGCGAGACGGCTCGGCGCTGGGCTTGGCGCTCTCCCAGAGCCAGCTGCCCTCCCCTGAGCCAATGGAGGAGGAAGAAAGTCAGGGCAGGAAAGACGAAGATGTCACTGATGGCCTCCAGAAGTTGAGTGAAAGACATTCCCAGGCGTCCCAGCAGTCCAAGAGCGCCGGCTCCCAGCCTGCCTGCAGCAAAGTCTCCACCAATGGCCACCAGTTGCATCCTCAGACCACCGACTCGCAGGGGACTCCTGATAGGCTGTCCCAGAAGGATAGGGCGGGGCCTGAGGCAGACGGTCCCAAAGACAAGAGCTTGAGTGACAACTCTGGAGGTAAGACGTCAAAGACCAGGTTACGCCTCTCTAAAAGTATGCAGTATTGTGGGATATTTCTGTTTGTAGACATTGGTTTATACCGTTAATGAAACGGTAGCTAGAGACGGAGAAAAAACCTTTAAATATAGAAGCATCTACCACCTACAATAATTCATGATTGTTTTTTTCTGAAGGGCTCTGCATTTTGTCTCAATGCTTCAATATTTGAATTGTACATTTTTGGTGACCAAACTTTTTTTTGTAGAAATTCCATTCAACTTCACCCTTCCTAAAGAGGGGGATCTGATTGGACCAGCTGTTGTAGCCACTCCCCCTCTGGTCAACCACCTGAAGCAGACGCCTCGACACAGCACTCCCATTGGTGGGTCTTTGTAATTTTTTGATTCCAAAAAATATGTATAATTTATTCTGGGCGAAGCTACTTTTGAATCCTCCATATTTTGACATAGCCTATTGGCCTGAAAACCGCAAGGCGGATATTACCGTTAAACGATGCACTGAACAACGTGAAGGGGGTGAGGCAGACTGAGGAGAGAGACGGGCGGAGCGTTCCTCACCCGTTCACTGAACCATCACCCAGACTAAACCGAGTTCAGCCGGATGTCGGCTCGCGGTTGACCACTGCCCCGTTTTCTCCAGAGATTAACTCGTTTTCAGAGAAGCCCCCCGCTGTGGGCGACGTCTCCGTGGCAACCAGCGACATCGTGGCCGAGGAGAGCGGGGAGGAGGGGCCGGAGAAGGAGGGGGGCAAGCTGAGTCTGCGGATGAGGCTGGTGACCCCGGTTGAGGAGGGCAGCTCGGAGCACTTCAGCCTGCAGAGTAAGGGGCCCTCATGGGGCAGAGTAAGGGGCCCGGCTGGGGAAGGGGGGGACACGGGGTACAGAGAGCAGCCAGAGACACGCCGTTGTTTGGATTACCCCAGCAAAACAAGGGGAGACGGAGGAAAATCACAGCAGGGCCGCACAATGAATTGGCTATTACTCAGAATCGCTATGTTGAACGCTGCAACTAGATAATCTTTATAGGTCGCAATTTATTTATTTAAAAAAAATACAAATAATTATGTAACATTGCTTTGAAAGCAATTGCTTGATTTTTATTGTTTCTATATGCATTAGGAGCCCTAGAATATCAAGTGAATCGATAATCATAAATCAACCCCAATAAATAATCTCAATAACAAAATGGATCTAAATACTCCCCATCCCCACTCGTGTCATAATCGTGCAGCCCTATTTTGTGTCATGCAATACCAAACGGTTGGTGCCGCCTTAAGCCTGTGTTCCTGACCGCGCAGTCACTCCTCTGTTCACTCCCAGCCTCGCACTAATGTCTCACTCCTCCTCCCCAGAGCCCTCACTATCGGAAGAGGACGCATCTGTCGTCAAGGTTACCACTGTTGCCAAGGCCGTTACCAGGTAACCTGCTGTTATTTCTATGCATAACAATTGATGTAAGAATGTGTGTTTAGGGGTGGGGGTGGAGACCGTCTCAATTCATCTGGAAATGAATGTGGTGTTCTTTTTGGCTCGCTGGTGGAGCACTCTATTTCTCCCAGAGCCGATCAGCCGTTGTCAGCGTGGGCATAAGTGCCGAGATGGAAATGTCACATCCTGCAAATGATTGGACCGCAATTTGAGAAGAGTGTGGACTCCTCAAATAGGATTGAATTGGTTGCACTGCATCAACCTAGTCACACAAACAACGAGATTCACTGTTCTAGGCCTGTATTTTATTGTTCTATATTAAAAACAAACGATGCCACGATTCAACCAGCAAGGGAGTACAGGATTACAGTTAAATGGAGAGCCACCTCATTTACGCTCTGCAATTATTTAGAATCTTCCCAAAAGGCCTATGTTTGAACGTGAAAGTGATTGGCCAATGCATCCATTAAATGCATGTAGAAAAAAGTCCATGTTTTCGATGTTGTTTTATTGTTGTGCAGCTCGTCCGTGTTCAGTCGCGTCAGACAGGTCCACAGGCAGGTGGGGGCGACGGAGGAGGAGGCTCGCTTCACCACCACCACCACCAGGTCAGTAGTGCCCCTCCCCAATGCCCAAGGTCTGTGGAGGAAGCTATGGGTCCCTGGGAACACACGCCATGTCTGTTTGTCTCTCCACACATCAGTATCTTTGTCTGAGAATGATGATGACGCAATGCTTTCGTCTGTGGCAAAAAGTCTGATTTGATTAGACTGATTGATTCTTCAGTTTTTTGATGCAGTTTATTGTTGTCCACATTTCTCTTATGTGCAAGCGTTTTAATTTTTTGCATCAGGGTTTTATCGTAACTTGACACAAAAGCTAAAAGTAAAGATCAAGCCATAGAATATTCCTACAGATTCACTTTATGTATAAATTGTTCTCCCTTTTGGCATATAACTTGGTTGCAAGAAGTAGGTGTAGGGGTGTGTGCGTGTGTGTGTGTGTGCACGTGGTTGTGTGTGTATCCATGTGCAAGAGGAAGAGGGAGACCTACTTTTTTTTTTCTGGAGATAGAACGCAGGGCTATTTTAAACTAATGTTAATCCTCTTGTGAGGAGATTGCTCCATGGGTTGACATCAAAAGTACATTTTGGCAGGAGGACCATGGACCCTTGTTACACAAATGATCTGAGGTTTTAATTTGAATCCTGATACCTCAGGATCACATTGACTGAACATCCTGTGTAAAAGACTTCACAAACTAAGATTACTTGGATAGATCACTAAGATTTTTTGCATAAATGATACATTTGTACCTAAATGAAGTTTTGTACTGGCTGTTCCATCCTGCCCCCCCACCCCCTCTCCAGGTCTGACCTTCTGATCTCTCCACTGAGGAGCTCCCAGTCCTCCTCCCTGGGCTGCAACAGCCTCCCCAACAGCCAATCAGAGCCGTCCTCGTGCCCGAGTCAGGAAGCGCTGGCCGACCCGCTGGACACAGCGGACACTGACCCCAAGGCGGGCGGTGTCGCAGCAGACAGGGAGGGCCCCGGCCAGACCCCGGGGCCCTCCACGCCGCACCGGCCGGGGGCCGCACTCAGGACCGCCGGAACCCCGCAGAGCCGCTTCGAAAACGCCGCCTTCCGCACTCCGTCCAGCAAGGTTAGTAGTTTCACATTCCCTTTTTCTTTCCGCCCAGTTGTGCTTATTCCCGGCCCGCAGCACAAAGCAGACTTATGCACATTATGTATCGATTGACATTGACGTCTGTCTGTCTGTCTGTCTGTCTGTGTCGCTGTCTGTCTGTCTGTGCTCAAGAGGACAATCTCTCAGCAGACCAGCTTCGACGGACCAGTCCTTCGCTCCCCTACGGGCAGGGTAAACAACGTCTTTTAAAGGGATGGGAAGGTTCAGCATTCCATGACCTATAGGGAAGCTCAGTAGAAGCTTTTTTAGTCGTTTTTTTAAGTTATTTTATTTATAGCCATTTTCTTTCTTAGAATGTTTTATAGAAAGGGCAGAACAGGATACATATCTGTATATCATTTTAGATTGGAACATTTTCTTTTTGACCATTTTGTGTATTTCTTTAAGGCTAAATTTCAAAGTTCTCTGTTACAAAAAAAACGGAGAGACATACTGAATAAATACATGTTTTCAACCTCAAAAAAAAAAATCGTGATTATGATATTTCCCATAATCGATCAGCCCTACGCGGAGTCCCCCCCCTTCCAACGGGCTGCGGTCCCCTCCCACCGCAGACACGTGCGCACCACCCAGGAAGTGCGGACCACCGTCACCCGTATCATCACAGACGTGTACTACGAGGACGGCAAGGAGGTGGATCGCAAGGTTACCGAGGTAACGACCATTTCCTGTTTCAACTGTCTTATCCATAGTATGCAGTGAAAGTTGTCTTTCTGCGACACGTATTGTGATATGACCAAAAGAGATCAGGCATTGGTGGTTGGCTGTGCACGCAGAGCTTGCATGTCCCTCCCCAAGCAACAAACTGTGTATCCAAGAACCCTTAAATCTGAGGAAAATATGTACCAGACTCCGATAAAAAAAGCGATATATAATATTTTGTATTTTTGTATATAGCACGTCCAGCGATACGAATATCGCACAAGCGCGTATTGCAAATTTCAACGCAAAAACAATAGATCGTACAGCCCTAGTATGCCCTAGGATGCGATACTCCCACTTTGACAGAAAAGACACCATTCTGTTCTGAAAGAAGTGACATATGGTTAACGGAAACATGTCATGGGGGTTCTATCTGAAGCTTGGCGTCTGAAAGCTCAGCAGCTCGGTCGTTATTTTATTTCTGCCGTTTCACATTCGTGGCTGATTGTGCTGAGGCGATTGCGTAAGGCCCCACCACCCACCCATAGCACTGTGTTCACAGCATCGCAGAATGATTCTGACTAAAGGAGGGGTCAAAGGGGCAGTGTTCGGCTGAGTGATGTGTGCTGCTGACGGGTTCGCACCTTTCCCTCCGTCTGTAACCGTAACAACGTATCGCAGGCTTATCTGCTTCAGAGCCAGCCGACATGTGGGCGGTGTGTGTGCAGTGAGGCAACCAGAAACGTTCACAATATTTATACAGGAGTGTGCTTGCTCGTTCAGGCGTATATATATGAAGGACTTAGGCTGAGGGAGAAACGGTAAAAACAGTTGAATTAGTTGAATTAAACTGACACCTTTCTAAAAGGTTTCATTGTGATTCGATTAAATTTTATAAAATATGTCCAAAAATATTCGATTTCATTTTATAAAATACGTCCAAAAGCCTTCTAGCATTATTGTATTTTGTACAGTCCTGGAACTATAAAAAAAAAAAAAATGGATGGGTGCCTAACCATTAACCTAACCATTGTTATTGCTTGGCAAGTGGCTCTATGAACATCCTTACTGCACCGACAGCGATATATTGCTCTCTTTCTTCTGTCAAAATTACTTATTGAAAGGCGCTTTAGATAAAGGCGTCTGCTAAAGGCGTCTTCAAAACGCCCAAATGTGAGTGTCACTGTGAGCCTGCGCTGTGTGCCAGGAGAACGAGGAACCCGTGGTGGACTGCCAGGTGTTGGACAGCGACCTCTCCCCCTGCCGCACGGTCAGCTCCATGACGTCGGGGGACCTGGGCGACGTCAGCTCCCTGTCCTCCAAGCTCTCAGGGGGCACCACAGGCAGCGGCGGCACCTTCGCCATGCCCCCCAGCAGGGGTGGCCGGGCCTCCAGGTACCGCCCCGCAGAACACCTACAGCTCCTCACCCCCAACAACCCACGCAATACCTAGTCTAGTGTGTCCTGTAGATGTGGACGTCTGTCTTTGTCCCGAACTCTGCATGTCGACGTCCGTCATCCGTCTCTCTTGTCTCTGACTTTCTAACCACTTCTTCTGTTAACACGAGGTGCTAATCCCTAAAGCCTCACCTTATGGGGGCTCTGAACGCGGGTTAGGCGTGAATCTAGGGTCACTATCAGTCGGCCCTCTGGCTTTAGCACCAGGGTTCTTGCACAGGTGGAAAAAAAGTATGGATTCATTGATTCGGGTTTGTCTTTTTACAAGTTTGTTTATTTTACACAAGTAAAGCCTTTGGCTGAACTTCCTTTTTAAACTTTCACTTGTGTACATACAAAAAATGTGTGACCACGATCACATGTCGAGCTAGATAACCAACATGTCCTCACGGGAATACCGATCCCAAATCTTCCACTGAGTCTGGGAGAGAATTGGCCTTTCTCCTGTGAGAACCGAGGGGGTAGACTGTGTCAAGTAGTGCTGGCAGTGGCCCTAGAATCGACGCCCGTCCAACATGTGTGGCTCCGTGCGTCCCAGCCCCAGAAGGGGAGGTGGGCCGCGGCCCCGGGGCCAGAGGGGTCAGAGGGCGGGGTCGGCTGCACAGAGGGACCGAGGTGAAGGCCCTCCGCTGGCCCCAGCCCTGGTCCCACTATCCTCCAGAGGAAGGGCGAGGAGAGGCCGGCCGCCGTCCCGCTCCTCTCTGACCAGGTGAGTTCCCCCCTGAGCACACCCCTCTGCCCACTGAGCACATAGTTTCCCCGCTTTAGAGACCAGGGAACTGTTTTTCTTTTTCCTCTTGCGTTTTCTCCTCTCTTCTCCCTGATCCCTGTTTGTACTGATCTCAGTGTTCTGTTGACGTCGACGGGCCTAGTTCATATGACTGTACGCAATTGGCTGCTTGCCGTCGCTTCCCTGTCTTCATTGTGTTAAACCAGCCAATAGTGCGCCAGGGGGAGAAGCCAGCTTGGTGATTGGTTCCTGCAAAAAACGTATCGGAACTAGAAAGAAATGTATTGCTCTTCTCCAGACCCTTCTGCAGGGCGAACTCAAATCGCCGGCAGAATGGGTGGGGCTACCCAGTCTGCCCTCCCCTCACTGTCTCTCTCCCGTCCGTCCATCCGTCCCCAGGGGAGCGGCGTGGAGCGCCATGCAGAGGGTGTCCGGCGCCGGCCCGCCTGGACAGCATCAGCTCTCGTCCTCGGAGGAGGAGCCGCCGCCGGCCTTCGCCCGTGTGCGCCTCCCCGACAGCCCCCCGGACGCCGCGTCGGCCAGCCTCTCGGACTCGTTGCGGTCGTCCCCCGAGCAGTCCGGCTCGGTGGGCAGCAGCAGCTTTGTGGGGCTGCGCGTGGTCGCCAAGTGGTCGTCCAATGCCTACTTCTACCCGGGCCGCATCACTAAGGACGCGGGCGAGGGGCGCTTCGGCCTGCGCTTCGACGACGGCTACGAGTGCGAGGTGTCGGGCGGCGACATCCTGCTGTGTGACCCCGTGCCCGCGGGCACGGAGGTGACGGCGCTGCTGGAGGAGGAGTACTTCAGCGTGGGTGAGGAGGAAGAGGAGGAGGTGGGGTAGGAGGAGGAGTACTATAGTGTGGAGGAGGAGGGGTTGGAGGAGTACTACAGCGTGGGGAAGGAGGAGGAGGAGGAGGAAGGGGAGGAGGAGGAGGAGAAGGAGGAAGGGGAGGGGTAGGAGGAGTACTATAGCATGCAGGAGGAGGAGGGTTAGGAGGAGGAGGGGTACTACAGCGTGGGTGAGGAGGAGGAGGGCATAGAAGAAGCTGGCATTGAATCGTAGTTCCGGCGTCAATAGTGCGTCACTAGTGGGTGACGCGGCTTTCGACTCCTGCCTAAACGCTTCTGTTTTTTCAGGCGTGGTGAAAGGCCACAAGACCGAGGGCCAGGAGCTGTACTACAGCGTGGAGCGCGAGGGCCAGAGCCAGTGGCACAGCCGCAGCTCCGTCATCCTGTCCCTGGAGCAGGGCAACCGGCTGAGGGAGCAGCACAGCCTGGGGCCCTACGAGCCCGCCAGCCCGCTGGCTAAGGCTTCCGACATCAGCCTGGGTGAGACCTCCAGTGTTTTGTGGGAGTGAGAGTGTGTTGGAATCTGTGGAACACTTGCTCAACTGTGGGTCATCAAAACATTATCCGAAAAGTCGGATAAGAAGGGGTTGGCTTAACTAAGGTGGTTGAGCAGGTTGACTGGTAATCGGAAGGTTGCTAGTTCGACCCCCGGCTCCTCCTAACTGAGTGTCAAGATTTATTTGAGGAAGACACTTCACCCTAACCGTTGCCGACGAGCTGGCTGTCGCCTTGCATGGTTGACACCGCTGTCGGTGTAAATGTGTGCATGAACTGCTGTAAGTCGCATCGGATAAAAGCGTCTGCTAAATGCCCTAACTTTAAAATGTTATTGAATAAGTGTTGTGGGTGAGTGCTCACATTGTTCAAGGGTAGTTTAAACATTCAAAAGCCATGAATTAACAGCGGTGTTAAACTTATAGGTGCTCTTTTTAGCTGTCGTGTGATGAGCTTGGTAGTGTTGTGGTGCCCAGCCTCTGCCACTAGAGGGCAGTATGTCCAACTCAAAGGCTCATGGAAGCTGGAAAAAAATTGAAGAGAAATAGAAACCGATATCAAATGCGTCAGAGATATGATTTTTGAAGCCACTATGGATTGGTTAATCATCCATACCTACATAATATACAGTGGTAGGCATAAGTTGAGGCACCTATGCTAAAGTTGACTGAGGTGAAAGTGAAACTGATCTTAATGCCTTAATTAAACATATGAGGAAAAATCCAACCCCTAAGGACCCCAATTTTCTTTGTGAATGAATAATGTATCGTAAATAAATAGATATTCTCCATTAAAATACAGGGTGAATAAGTATAGTAATTTATTGATTTTTTCCCTCTTTTTAGTCAACTTTAGCATTAGTGCCTAATCTTGTACCTATGCCAGCAGGCTCCAGACGCCTCTGGATCTGACCTTCTGCTCGTTCTCCCGCAGACAACCTGGTGGAGGGGAAGAGGAGGCGGAGGGGCGGAGCCGGGGGCCAGGGGACCCCCACGGCCATCTCCTCCGGCAACCCCCGCACCCCGGGGCCCTCCGGGAAGAGGAAGCTGATGAGCTCCACGGAGGAGAGGACCCCCGCCAAGAGGGGGCGCCGCGGTGGCGGGGGGGGCAGAGCAGGTACAGAGGCCTTGTTGATTTAAACTGATCAATTGCATGCTCCTCTGGCGCTGAGCCCGCCCTCATTGGCCACGACTCTGATGCGACAGTCAGGATCTTACTGTCGACTTTGGACAAAGCTTCGCCACTTTGTTTTTTATCTTTTTTTCTCTCCATATTTTACTCCCAAAGGACTTCTGATGGTGGTTGAGTTGACACATAGACCACCAGTCAGGGTCAGCCTTTTATGAGGATGCATTAATCATGTATGTATGTATCAATACACATGATTTTTTTTAAACGTCTAATAACGCATCTAACAGCTTGTTTTTAAATACTAATTAAAACGACCTATTTTTGCATTTTACTTAATCATAACTTGATGAAATCAGCATTTTAAACTTTGACATGGGTACCTAGTGATGTGCACTTGCTGAATGTGTTAATTTTGCGCTGCTAAACATAGCTGACTGTGAATAGTGATAATAAAGAATCCATAACGTTGAGTAGTGCATCGTGACTCGTTTGACTGGTACATGCCGTCCGTCCGTAAGTCTGTCCGTCCCGTGCTGCTGGCTCCATCCTGTTCTACTGAAGATCATCAGGTAACTAGTGTTTTGTAGCTGCTACCATCGGTGATGGCCCACAAGTAGATGTGATGGTGATGCTGATGGTGTTGGGGGTGGTGGGGTGAACATGCTTTTCTTCCTTATGCACCGGTGTTCCTTTGCTTACTCTAACTTTCTGCGCTGCTCTCCCAGTCATATCTTTTATATCATAGATCTGAAGTTGATTTTCTTCATTTTAAAGTTTTTGGTTTTCCGTTCCTCTTCTGCAGCTCAGCGCCTCGGCGTGTGCAACACATCGGGCAGTGGCACGGACCTACCGGCGGGCTCCGGGGACATGGAGGGGACGCACGGGCCCCTGCCCCAGAACGCCTCTCTCTTCCTGGGCTTCGCCTTCATGCTGACCGCCTCCTCCGAGACGGACCGCCTCACCAACAAGCTTGCAGGCAACGACGACGAAGGTGAGTAGCTAGTGCTAGGGCTTTGACTTTATTAATATTCAAATGTTTATTAATAATATTTTGACGATTAAATGCCTTCAGTAAGACCTGGATTGGGCTTCGCAAAATTTGTTTACCGCGTTTCTATGGTTACCAGAAGTGGCGGTGGGTCAATAGAGGGCGCCGCCCCTCCGTGAAGTATTCACCTGAATATATCTGCCAACTAGGGCTGCTCGATTTTGGAAAAAATGAGAATCACGATTTTTTTGGTCAAGATTGAAATCACGATTCTTCAAACGATTCTTCTTGAGTTTGAAATTAATTTATTCATTATTCATAATTTATTTATTAATTCAGCATTTCAAAAAATAAACACGGTAACTGAGTTATCAAAATTCTTAAACTACACAGTACACAAACTGTTCAAATAGAAAATTTTCAAATTGAAAATAATGTACAAATAAATATGTATCCAGCTGTTCTGTAATTCTATAAAACTTTCAATGAATTAAATAAATATACTAGAAAATTAAATAGGACAAAACAATCGGTTGTAATCGACGTCTGTCTTGCTGTCGTCGGTGTTGTGGTCTTGTGTTTTTGTTTCTATGCCAATTCGTCACAAGAGTCATTGCGTTGAATGCTCTGGGGCATGGACTGAATTGCGCATGCGTCTCTTTCAAAAAACCTCAGACAACGGAAAATTCCAAAAGAATCGTTCCAACTCGATTTTATTAATTTGGAGATCGTTTGACCCAAGAATCGAAATCGTGATCAAAATGTGATTTATCGCACAGCCCTACTGCCAACTATTATCAATACAAAAAAAGCCAGAAATAAAGCCCTCCTCCAAGTCAGGGGCGCAGGCCACGTTGAAGTAGGCTCGCTAACTTTTTGCTGTCTATCAAGCAGGGACAGCTTTTCATTGGCGCAAGAAAATTCGACCTCGGGTCGCACCAGTGTGTGCCCCAGGCCAATGGTATCGCTTTTCTTTTTGTTATCACCACATGATTGGACAATTCAGCAAATCAATCAAATAGGCAACCTCCCTCAGCAGCATTCGCGCAACACAACTACGGACGCTATTGGACTCTATAGTACAGTGATCATGATTTGTCTCAACATTAGAATAACAATAAACAATAAAACAAACAATAAAAACAATAAATTAGAATAAACAAAAGTTTATTATGGGGCGTTCACACCAAAAGTGTCTGACGCGAATTGAGCAGCAATTCTACATAGGCAATGAATGTTAATGGCGCGATTACACGCGATTTTATATCAGGCGACGCGAATGAAGCGTCTGGAGAGTCTGAAGCGGCGCGAATAAAGTTGGAAAAATTGAACTTTTCAGGCGGCATCGCGCCGCGACATCCAATCAGCGGCGAGTATCTCCCGACGTCACATTCGTGACGGCGGGCACATCTATTGCACACAAACATGGAGGAGAAACTGATCGTGGCGGTTTGTGGGCACCCGGTCCTTTATGACACGGCAGCTGTATTTTACCGGGACCGGTACAAGAAGGAGGAGGCATGGGCCAAAGTGGGAGCAGAGGTGGGACTCGCTGGTAAGTTCTGAGACTATACGTGGCTTGTTTTACCACGTTACTGACTGTGTTTCGTTTGCCCATGCGCCATTTTTTTTTCCGAGCGACAAGCGCGAATGAAGCGATGATCCAAAAATTAACATTTTGATCAAGCGGCGCGATAGAAGCGTTTCAAGCGATTTTTTCGCGTCAGACGCTTTTGGTGTGAACGCCCCATTAGGCTTCCAATAAATCGCTGTCTAATCAATACTTCATTCACTGCCTCTTCCGTGGTCATTACAATATTATGAATAGACTGCATCGGGTTCTCCGACATCTCCCCCTCTTGGCCTGCCCATAACAGGTTTGAATATAAAGGGCTGCCTAATATTCGTTCGAATTTTGATTTATTTTTTGATATTCGAATTATATTCGAATAACGAAGTTCGGAGTCAAAGCCCTAGTGGCTAGCCGATGTCCACGCTACGCACCACCTAGGAGATCTCCCGAGGGTGGGTGGTGAGCCTCACCCAGGCACAGAGTCCAATCAGTCTGACTCGGGCCAGGTTATACGGGTTACAAGGGCTGTGTGAATAATTCAATTTTTATCGTGATTTCGATTGTGCGTCAAAAGATCAAAAAAATGAATGGAATCGAGTAGAAAACTTATGGTTTAACCAATCTTAATCTATATATTGATTTTATTCATTAAATGTCTTATAGAAAATCTGGTACTCTTGTACATTAATTTCCAATTGATTTTGACAGCACAGATCTTAAATGGGATACATGAACAAATATTTGGATCATACCATAAGCATTCTTTACAATGGAGTCATGTCAAGGGAAGAGAATAAACAATCTATGGGCGTCCTTTCTGCAATAGCTCAACAAGATCATTAAGAAGATAATCAAGGTGGTCAAGGAGCGGGGGGGGGGGGGGGGGGGTCTCCATTCAATTCCATTCAAAAAGCCTTATGGCACGACCATTTTGTAACAGTATTACTGATGCATTATTGATCTTTCTACACCTGATGGAAGTATGTTTTATTTCCCTACGAGAGTTTTCTACTTTGTTAATACATAATAATTTATAAAAATATTTAATAATAATAAAAAAACATATATATATACAGTGGGGCAAAAAAGTATTTAGTTAGCCACCAATTGTGCAGGTTCTCCCACTTAAAAAGACGAGAGAGCCCTGTAATTTTCATAAGTAAACCTCAGCTATGAGACAAAATGAAAAAAAAAAATCCAGAAAATCACATTGTTTGATTTTTTTTTTTTAAGAATTTATTTGCAAATTATGGTGGAAAATAAGTATTTGGGCGTCTGATCCGAGTGACGGAAAGAATGAAGGGGCCATGTATCGTGAGATTGAGTGAAAACCTCCTTCCATCAGCAAGGACACTGAAGATGAAACGTGGCTGGGTCTTTCAGCATGACAATGACCCCAAACACACCGCCCATGGAGACACCTGGAGAGGTGTGGTGGGGAGGAACGGCCTCCCTGATCTAAACCCGAGTGGTCGTTTGTTACCGGACTTTTGTGCTCGTCATGGATTGGCCATAACAAACACCATGTTCGAATATAAGGGTGCTTATAAGTGTACATGGTACCAGAGTACCCTAGGCCGAAGATCGATGATCGATTTTGAGATCGAGTCATCTGATCTGAGGCGGCATGTTTTGGACACTCAGGTTAAGAGAGGGGCGAAACTGTTAACAGACCACCATCTGGTGGTGAGTTGGATCAAGGATTGGGGGAAGATTCTGGTCAGACCTGGTAAGCCCAAACGGGTAGTGCGGGTGAATTGGGAACGTCTGGAGGAGGCCCCTGTCCTAGGGATCTTCAACTCACTCCTCCGGCGGAGCTTTTCTAGCATTCCTGTGGAGGTTGGGGGCATTGAGACGGAGTGGGCGGTGTTCAATGCCTCCATTGCTGAAGCTGCGGCGGTGAGTTGTGGTCTCAGGGTCTTGGGTTCCTCAAAGGGCGGTAACCCTCGGACACCATGGTGGATACCGGTGGTCAGGGAAGCCGTCCGACTGAAGAAAGAGGCCTTTCGGGATATGTTATCCTGGAGGACCGATGGGCTCGAAGGGCAGCAGCCGCTGCTGTGTCGGAGGCTAAGCAGCGGGAGAAGTTTGGAGAGGCCATGGAGAAGGACTTTCGGTCAGCACCAAAGTGTTTCTGGAAGACCATCCGGCACCTCAGGAGGGGGAAACGGAGAACCATCCAAGCTGTGTACATTAAGGATAGAACTCCGTTGACCTCAACTGAGGTAGTCGAACGTTGGAAGGAAAACTTTGAGGAACTCCTGAATCCGACTAACACGCCCTCTATGATGGAGGCAGAGCTCGAGGTTGATAGTGGTTCGTCGTCAATTTCCCTAATGGAAGTCACTGAGGTAGTTAAACATCTCCGCAGTGGCAAAGCCCCAGGGATTGATCAGATCCAGCCATAAATGCTAAAAGCTCTGGGTGTTTAGGGGCTGTCATGGTTGACACGCCTATTCAACATTGCGTGGGAGTCGGGTACAGTGCTAAAGGAGTAAACTGGGGTGGTGGTCCCCCTGTTCAAAAAGGGGGACCAGAGAGTGTGTGCCAATTACCGGGGTATCACACTTCTCAGTCTCCCTGGTAAAGTCAACTTCAAGGTGCTGGAAAGGAGGGTTCGGCCGATCTTCGAACCGCAGATTGAAGAGGAACAATGCGGTTTACGCCCGCGACGTGGAACTACAGACCATTTCTTCACTCTCGCAAGGATCCTGGAGGGGGCCTGGGAGTATGCCCATCCGGTCTACATGTGTTTTGTGGATCTGGAGAAGGCATATGACCGGGTCCCCCGGGAGAAACTTTGGGAGGTGCTGCGGGAGTATGGGGTGGGGGGGTCTCTACTCAGGGCCATCCAATCTTTGTACTCCTAAAGCAAGAGCTGTGTCCGGGTTCTCGGCAGCCAGTCAGTCTCGTTCCCGGTGGGTGTTGGCCTCCGCCAGGGCTGCGCCTTGTCACCAATCCTGTTTGTGATATTCATGGACAGGATATCGAGGCGCAGTCGTGGTGGGGAGGGGTTGCAGTTCGGTGGTCTGAGGATCTCGTCACTGCTCTTTGCAGATGATGTGGTCCTGATGGCATCATCGGCCTGTGACCTTCAGCACTCACTGGATCGGATGGCGGCCGAGTGTGAAACGGCTGGGATGAGGATTAGCACCTCTAAATCTGAGGCCATGACTCTTAGCAGGAAACCGGTGGTTTGCCTACTCCGGGTAGGAAATGAGTCCTTAGCCCAAGTGAAGGAGTTCAAGTACCTCGGGTCTTGTTCGCGTGTGAGGGTACGATGGAGCGTGAGATTGGCCTGAGAATCGTAGCAGCAGGGGGCGGTATTGCGTTCCTTTTACCGCACCGTTGTGACGAAAAGAGAGATGAGCCGCAAGGCAAAGCTCTCGATCTATCGGTCAATCTTCGTTCCTATCCTCACCTATGGTCATGAGGGATGGGTGATGACCGAAAGGACAAGATCACGGTACAAGCGGCCGAGATGAGTTTTCTCAGGAGGTTGGCTGGCTTCTCCCTTAGGGATAGGGTGAGAAGTTCAGTCATCCGCGAGGAGCTCGGATTAGAGCCGCTGCTCCTTTGCTTAGAAAGGAGTCAGTTGAAGTGGTTCGGGCATCTGGATGCCCGAAGGATGCCCACTGGGCGCCTCCGTTGGGAGGAGTCCTCAGGGAAGACCCAGGACTAGGTGGAGAGATTATATCTCAACACTGGCCTGGGAATGCCTCGGGATCCCCCCGTCAGAGCTGGTCAATGTGGCTCGGGAATGGAAAAACTGGGGCCCCCTGCTTGAGCTGCTGCCCCCGCGACCCGACCCCGGATAAGCGGATGAAGATGAGATGAGAGATGAGATTTCACTCTTATAACATGCAGTAAATTGTTAATAACTGCCAGATATTGAAAGTTCCAGGTATTCTGAAAAATGGGCAAAAGCAATTAATCACAGGACATATTCTGACCAGGCAGACATTTTGAGGCCTAGGTGTAAAAGGGTTAAGGGACCCACCACACATTTTGCCATCTTTTTATAAAATTCGGGCCCAAAACCGTCAGGACCTGGAGCCTTCCCACTTTGTAAGGATTTAATTGTATCCATGACCTCTTGCGCCGTAATCGGCCTACACATATCTGTTCTGCTTTCCTCAGATAAGGTAGGAGGTTTAATATTAGGCCTAAAGAAAAAAAAAGTTTGGTTCCTGTTGGTTGTCAGTTGAGGTCAGGGGTAGGTAGGGAAATTATTTTATTTTTTCCAGCGGCAGCGAATGATAGGTAGGTTGTTTTCATTTAAAAACGAGAGAATGCGCTCATCCATGTACAGAATAAAGAGGTGCTGTACAAAAACTTAATTTTTTTTAGGCCCTATCAAAAAAAACACGTATTTTGACACAGTATAAGTTTTAGTAGAACTCTCACTATTTTACTGATCATTTTGATTTCGAAATGTTGTTCACCCCTCCTGTCCCTGAGCGAGGGTATTTTAATAGAACCCTGCCTTGCCCTGGGCTAGTCTAGCAAGTAGCCGGCCAGGTTTGTTACCGGATTCAAACAGTCTGTGCCTGGCATAAAATATTGCTGATTCTGCTTTTTGAGTTAGAAGTTGATCTAAAGCCGATCTGGTTGCTTCTAATTTCAACACAGATGTGGAGGAAGAGGCTTTAAATTCTCTGTCCAAGCCAACAATCGCTCAAGCTCTAGCTGTTCAACTAATGCAGTCTTCCTTTTTGCGGCTGTTTAAGAAATGATGGACCCTCGTAAGAAATGCCTTGCCTGTTTCCCATAGAGTAGAAGCAGAAACGTCAAGTGAATCATTTGTGGAAATAAAAAGTTCCCATTGATTCTCTAAATATGTCACAAATGCAGGGTTGCTAAGAAGAGACGGATACAGACGCCAATGTCTAGAAAAGGGGTCATGGTAAGGTGGCAATACTTCAATAGAGACTGATGAGTGGTCAGAGAGGACACATGTGTTAATGGAGCAAGCTCCGGTCCTATCTAGGAGTGGAAGAAAATGTGAAATCCTTTCCTTGTGGATTAGATTCTCCATGTGTCAAAAAGGCCAACATCCGAGCAAAGCTCTATCGTAGCTCTTGCCACTTTTGATGGAGGTTGGGTTTTAGCTGGGCTATAATCCATCACAGGGACCAGACTGCAGTTAAAATCACCTCCAACTATTACATAAGGCGGAGCTATGGAAGAAATATCAGCCAGTAACTTTGAATAAAATGAGCCGTCAAAAGTATTTGGTGTATAGACACTTCCAATAAGAATCCGTTCACCATATAGAAACCCAGTAATTATAACAAACCTTCCTTCCGTATCTCAAACAACTTTATCAAGTGGAAAGGAAAGACGTTTGTGGATAATTATTGCTGCCCCTCGAATTGAAAGAAGTAATAAATTTGACCCACCGATCATGCTTTAATTTTAAATGTTCAATATCTGTAAGAGGGGTCTCTTGTAATAATGACACCTGTATCTTTCTTAAGCATGGAAAGTAATTTGCGTCTCTTAACAACATGTACTAGTGAAAACGTGCAATTTCAGTGCAATGGAAAATGAAATGCTACATGTTCAGATAGTGGAGAAAACGTGTTTGCCTCGTATTCGTGAAAGACTTTTGTTGGAACCTGAGCTTACTCTTGACAATGCACTTACCCATGCAAGACGAATTGAAATCGCCATTGCTGACGCAAAAACTTCACTGAGTGTGGAACGAAACTAGTTTCTGCAGTCTACAGACTGGGAAATAAAATAAGAAGGCAGGAAACCCCAAAGTGAAGTATAAACAAAAAGGGGGGAATAGGGTTGTCGCGGCGTGGACATTTTAACACTACAAGTAATACACTCGTGTCAACACCGGTATTACAGAGTATAAACTTTGAAACTAGGTCAACCGCCATCTTCTCCGTCAACTCTCCACTCACACTCGGTGACAGCGTCTTAGAACATTCTATATATAATAGTATAATATAATTTTATATATAATATCACATAGGGATGCACCGAATTTTCGGCCACCGAAAATGGCCAAAAAGCGCATTTTCGGACGAAATACTTTTATCACCGAACCGAAACAACACGGCCGAAACAGAAATTTGTGATGACGCAAACAAAAAGCGTGGCCAGCACACGCTTGTCTGGATAAGCTCCAATATGTCTACGGTGTGGACGGTTTTTAATGTTTCTGAGAAAGACCCACGCATAGCGATTTGCAAAAATTCCAATACCTTTTAAGTTAGTACACAGTCATAGCCATAAATGCAATGGTACTAGGGTTGCCGCGGTGTGGACATTTTCACACCGAGTAATACACTTGTGTCAACACCGGTATAAACTTTGAAACTAGGTCAACCGTCAACTCTCCTCACACTCGGTGACAGCGTCTGGCAGTGCGCCAATTCTCGGTGACAGCGACTTATAACGTTCTATATATAATAGTATAATATAATTTTATAGACATCATGGCCAAAAGCTCTGTGCGCCTCTGGATGGCCGTAGCGCGGGGAGCTCTCGTAGGGATTGGGCTTTGCGGCGTTTGTTTACCGGTAGGGTTGCCGCGGTATACAGTATTGCCGGTGTTACCGGTGTTGAGGCCAACACTGATTACTCAGTGTTGCACACCAGCAACACCGTTTTTTTTTTGTTTTTTTTCAGTAATAAAAGAAAATTCTGTAAAAATTAATATAATTATAATTAAGAAAATTAAAATGTGTAGAATAGGCCACAGTTCTGCTCTGTGAGGAAGAGAATTGGCGCGCCGAGAATTGGCGCACTTCCTTACAAGACCAGTAACCATAGCAACGCCAGTAAACAAACCCCGCGAAGCCCAATCCTTACGAGAGCTCCCTGCTCTACGGCCATCCGGAGGAGGACAGAGCTTTCGACCGTGATATTATAGATAAAATTATATTAAACTATTATATATAAGACGCTGTCACCGAGAATTGGCACGCTGCCAGACGCTGTCACCGAGTGTGAGAGGAGAGTTGACGGAGAAGATGGCGGTTGACCTAGTTTCAAAGTTTATACCGTTTATACTCGGTAATACCGGTGTTGACACGAGTGTATTACTCGGTGTGAAAATGTCCACACCGCGGCAACCCTAGTTACCGGTCTTGTGTGTTCCAACGCTTTATTAGGTAGCCTATTAGGTTTGAATATTTTTTTAACGGTGCAAAGACAAACTGCCAAACCTTTTTTTTTTAATCAAATGGGCCTTTTTTTTTTATTACTGGAAAAAAAACAACTGTGTTGGCCTCAACACCGGTAATACCGTATACCGCGGCAACCCTAAATCTTCCGGTGTTTCGGTTTTCGGCCTTGGTTTCCTCATTTTCGTTTTTGGCCAAGAATTTTCATTTCGGTGCATCCCTAATATCACAGCCAAAAGCGCTGTGTGCCTCCAGATGGCCGTAGTGCGGGGAGCTCTCGTAGGGATTGGGCTTCGCAGGGTTTGTTTACCGGCGTTGCTATGGTTACCGGTCTTGTAATTCTCTTCTGCATAGAGCAGAACTGTGGCCTATTTTACATTTTTTTCATATTTTAATTTTATTAATAATTACATTTTTTTCTGAATTTTTTTTTTATTACTGGAAAAAAATAAAAACTGTTCTCTACCTTAGATCTGAAAAGCGCCTACCATCAACTGGGACTGCATGAGGAGAGCAGAGGTTGCTTTCATTACACATGAAGGATTGTACAGATACCGCAGAGTTCCTTATGGACTAAATTCAGCCCCTGCAGCATTCCAGAAAATGACAAAAATACTCAGTGGGTTAAAGGGGTTGAAGTGTTACCTAGATGATGTCATAATCTATGGGCCCTCACAGGAAGGACATGACGCCAACCTGAAAGCTGTAATGAAGCGTATCCAGAAAGCAGGTCTGCAGCTCAACAAGGAAAAATGCCTTTTCAGTCAGACTACACTGACATTCCTAGGCCACAGACTCTCACCTGAAGGCTTACAGCCGAGCGATGGCCATGTGACTGCAATCCTGAATGCGCCTGCTCCTACTGATGCAGCCACCCTGCGTTCATTCCTCCCGCAGTTTATCAGATGCTGAAAGAAAGTACTCGATAGTTGAAAAAAAAGGCTCTAGCATGCGTCTAGGCTGCTGAAAAGTGCCGTGTGTGGCTCTGTGGAAGTTCCAGTTACGCACCGATCATCAAGCTCCAACTACACTCCTGACTACCAAGGGAAATAATCGAGCTGGACTTCGGGTAGCCCGGTGGTCCGCTCGCCTAATGGAGTTTGATTATGAAGTCCAGTACAGAGCTGGAGCACTGAACAACATTGCAGACTGTTTATCCAGACTACCACTTCCTGCGACAGACATGGATTATACTGAGGCCGTGGAATCAGTTGCAACAATACTGGACGACATTCAAGCAGTCACTCAGGCAGACTTCAAAGCGGAGAGTAACTCTTGCCCTGTGCTGACCAAACTTTTCGCACAGCTACAAAAGCCTTGGCCAAAACAAGAAAAAGTGCTTGACCATGACTTAAGGCCATATTACCTGCTACGTGATGAACTAGCAATTTTGGATGACTGTGTGATCAGAGGCACTCACCGTCTCGTGGTTCCAGGGTCACTGTAGAAAAGGCTCATAGACATTGCACATGAGACTCATCAGGGCATCGTCAGAACAAAACAATGCCTCAGAGAACTTAACTGGTGGCCTAAAATGGCACACAAGTTGAATCACTCAAAGACTGTACTACATGGAGACAAAATGACAAGTCAGTTACTGTACCTACAATGCCCCACTCCAACCTGTGCCTCATCCATTGCCTGACGCCACGTCAGAAAAAGTGTCAATCGACATAGTTGGTCCTTTTGAATCTGCACCAAGAGACTGCAGATATCAGGGATTAAAATTAACTTTGTTTCACCACCGTCCCAGAACCGTCCCGAAAAACATTTTGAACCGTCCCGAATCGTCCCGAATTTCCCATAAATCTTTTTTACAGTTTCAGTTGTTACTTCCTGATAATATAATGAAAACACAAAACATTATAAAGGGTATATATATATATATATATAATATATATATATTATACAATTTACCCCCCCGGACCCTACACACATTGGAGTTTTATTTTTATTTATTTATTTGCGGGGGGGGGGGGGGGGGGGGTTATCATCATGAGCAGTTCAAACTGAAAAGAAAGAAATCCGCGAGCTGCTGATCATGTAAGAGAAGGTGATGCAGTCGCATTAAACAAAGATGTTGAAAGATGGTGCGATCAGAGGAACTATCCTTACGAGGCTTTTGTCGGGATAAAAAAACAAGTGGTCAGCAAAATAAAAGAATAGGCCTATGTTGCGTTTTTTGCACTTGTAAATATAGTTGACCGTGCTTGTAGCCTACATTCAGACGTGAACTCATTCTTGCAGGGGGGTGTCATTCATAAAAACATTCGGGAGTATGCATATTATTCTAAAGACGGCCAGACTCCGTGCGCAGCCCCGCCTTTATCCATTGAACCAAGAAAGCCCGCGCCATGACGAACGGGGGATCTACCCCCTCCGTCTCACTGAACAACGCTAACGCGAGCGCGCCAGCCAATCGAACGAAGAAAAACGAAGTCAGTGTAAATTCTCTTCGTCCCGCGGTCGACCCGAGAGAGAATAAAAATCCTCCCGATGACAATTAATTACGTCCCCGGGACGACGGGACGTCGTTAATTTTAATCCCTGGCAGATATGCCATAACGCTTGTGGACTACTTCAGCAACTGGCCGGAAGTAGCTTTTGTGGCAGATTGATACTGCAACAATCATTCAATTCCTCATAGCAACCTTTTTACGGGAAGGTAATTCAAAAGAGTTAGTTAGTGACAATGGTACTCAGTTCACATCAACTGAATTCGGCAATTTCCTAAAACAGAGAGGAATCGTGCACCTGAAATCATCTCTATATTATCCTCTTACAAATGGAGAAGTTGAAAGGTTCAACAGAGTGCTTAAAGACTGCTTCAATCTAAGGGACACCCTGGAAGCCATTCACAAGGTCCTTCCTTATGGATTACAGAGCTACTCCACACTCAACCACTGGAATGGGCCCCTCACAGCTGCTTCATGTAAGACAAATGAGAACAAAACTCTGGATATGACTCCTGTCCACGTTAACGAGAATGTGGTGCGTGAAAGTTAGAAAGATACAGGAAAACTCAAAACAGTACACAGACAGGAAGGAGTGCAAGGAAGACATCCTTCAAGCCCAGTGATCAGGTTAGGATTCGGAAGCCATGGAAAGTAAAGAAAGGGGGGCAAAAGTTCACAAAGCCAAGAACTGTGGTGTGGAAGAAAAGCCCATACACCTACCTGTTGGATGATGGAAGAATCTGAAACACATCACATCTTTCTGTACTACCAGAAATTAACACTATGTATTTGGGCAACCGCCTCCCTGGGCTAAAGACTGTCATGTACTAAAGACGCTGCATAAATATGCCTTTTGTTGGTTGTTAAAGAAAAGAATGCATGCATGGAAATGTTTGGTATGAATTATGTTAAATGCTGTTGTAATAGTTGTCATTTTATTATTTTTAAAATGTTATAGGACTAGTGTTACTTGAATCCCATTACAAAAGTAATTTTAAGTTTTGTTATGAAGGAATTCACCTTTATTAAAAGGGGGAGATGTGTTCAATACTGCATTGAGTTACTCATACAGTTATGTTAAGTTGAATCGTACAGCCTCTAGGTGGCGTATTAAGGCAGACGGATAGAGGCGAGAGGAGGGGAAGTAGAATGTGTGTTGATACAAGAACAGAGATAAAGCTGGAAAGTAACAAGTTTGTGTTGGTTATTACTACACACTAGACAGAACACCGCCAAAAACAGCCAACCCAAGAACGTATCCACACCCCCCGCTCCCAAACGAACACTCCACCCCCACCACCATACCAAACACATCCCAGATCCACTCCACACCGGACTAGGGCTGCACGATATGGGCAAAATATGATATCCCGATATTTTTTTGGCTGAGTGGCGATATACGATACATATTTGATATTTTCTATAGAGTTTTCTTTGCATGAAAAATTATCATTTAAATCCACAAACATATGTGTAATCCAGGGCATATAAAGACTGGGACCAGAAGATAATTATTTTCTCTCCATTGACTCCCATTCATATTTTTCGATCTCATAGGTCCAATGAGCCCTACCGGAAGGCGCGTGACTTCGCCACTCTATGCAAACACAGACGCTTGAAGCGGAAACTGACCATTTAACGCATATATAATATAAACGATATTGACGAATCTTGTATCCCCTTGGAAATTATAGCGATATATCTTAGACGATATATCCTGCAGCCCTACACCGGACCCCCCCAAACATACATAATGAGATCACTTAATTATCACACAGACCTTGAAAATATAGTAATGTCACCATCTGCGCCCTTAAAGTCGTATGTGGAAGTGACCTCTCAAAATAGAATAGCTGCTGTAATAATAAAAACTAAACTTACGTAGACCTTAATGATGTGTCCATGTAGTCTCCCAGATCAAGCATGATAAAAGTCATACTTCAGGCGTCTCTTCACGCTTTACTCCAGTGTTGAGAAAGTTTTCTGCATCTCTTCCTATTTCAAACTTGTGTTCTTTGCCGTTGTGGTTCGCAGCCAGGTGTAGCCGGGAACCGCATGTTAAAGCGGATGCCTTTCTCGATCAGAGCCTGTCACCACACCGTTGAAGGCTCGCCGTCTCTCTCGAACCGCATACGATAAATCCTGACGAATGACGATCCGCCGCCCGTCATGTTCCAGATTAGGCTCTCATTGCGGCCATTATCCTCGGTTTATCCTTGGGAGTTGTGAAGTTTCCCCCCGGGCGGGGACGCACAGCCCTGCGGCCCCACACTCCAGTGCGCCCGGGTCAATTCTGATGCTGCTTTTAACGCCGGGAGTCGCTTCCAAACGGAGCACGGTGGGCAGCCAAGCTTCGAAGAAGTGGATAGGGTTTTTTTTTTCCTCGGTGCCTTCTTCCAGATTTTATCCTCCACTTCCGACATCCTCTGCTCTGCCTCGGTAATGCGTTTTGATTGGCGTTCCAGCGTAGTGGCTATTTTCTCCAAAGTCTCCGTGAACTTGGGAGAGTTTCTCTTCCATCATGTGGAGGATTCCTCTTCAGCTTCCCCGCCGAGGCGGAAATGTAATGGCGGGCCGGTTTTTGGCTAGCAGTTGCAGAGGTAGCCATTCCCCGTGTGTTGATTTCCGTCTGTTTCGACATCATTTGTTGTCACAATTTCACTTTTTCCTGCCTTCCGCTTGTTCTCACACTACTGAGTCAATAAAATGAAGTTAAGTAAAGTTGGAAAGATATTCACAGATTCGGACTTCCGGGATCAATAACTTTGAGACGAAACGTTGTTCAAACACAAATGATGCCTCTTTCACATCATAATCCTACAGACTACTACCTACAAGAATCAAAAACCGATTTTTTTTACGAAAACGAGCCGTTCTCCGAGCTGGATGGAAAACATATATCTCTGCGCAGCCGGTAGCCGGGCGAGTGCGCAGGGAACGTCTGCAAATTGCAATACAAGAGCAAGACGCTCCGAACAAAAATCAATAGCTCCACTGTTATACAGTACAGCGACTCCAAAATCACCACACACACCAAGGGACTCCTCATGGTCATACTACAACAGCTGTTTTGGAGAAATGTGCCTTTTAATAATTTTGGTGATTTTTTTATTGGAATTAATCATTAAAAATCTCCAATATTAATCAATAGCTCCACTGTTATACAGTACTGAGACTCCAAAATCACCACACACACCAAGGGACTCCTCATGGTCATACTACAACAGCTGTTTTGGAGAAATGTGCCTTTATGTATTTTTGGTGATTTTTTTAATTGGAATTAATCATTAATATCTTGCAATATTAATCAATAGCTCCACTGTTATACAGTACAGAGACTCCAAAATCACCACACACACACCAAGGGACTCCTCGTGGTCATACTACAACAGCTGTTTGAGAAATGTGCCTTTTAATAATTTTGGTGATTTTTTTATTGGAATTAATCATTAAAAATCTCCAATATTAATCCATAGCTCCACTGTTATACAGTACAGTGACTCCAAAATACCTTTGATTTGGCCCTGGTGGAAAAAAAAGATAATGACTTACACATATCCTTGGAAAGGGACAAATTTACTTCTTTCTTTTATTTTCTTTCTTCTGTTCTGCTCTTGTAAATACTGCAGTAAAATTATAGCCTTGGTCTTTCCAAAATGGAGCTTAACTGAAGCTTTCGGATGATTGGCTAGGAAATGATCACATGACTTCAGAGCAGTGAACCTGAAAACGTGCAACTGCTCCAAAATACCTTTGATTTGGCCCTGGTGGAACTAGCTCACCCGGTTAAATTCTCAGACCCGAGCCAGGCCAGATTTAATGAAAATAAGTGAAAAATAAAATATTTAATAATATTATAATTAATATATTAATATTGCAAGTTATTAATGATTAATTCCAATAAAAAAATCACCAAAATTATTAAAAGGCCCATTTCTCCAAAACAGCTGTTGTAGTATGACCACGAGGAGTCCCTTGGTGTGTGTGGTGATTTTGGAGTCTCTGTACTGTATAACAGTGGAGCTATTGATTAATATTGCAAGATATTAATGATTAATTCCAATTAAAAAAATCACCAAAAATACAAAAAGGCACATTTCTCCAAAACAGCTGTTGTAGTATGACCATGAGGAGTCCCTTGGTGTGTGTGGTGATTTTGGAGTCTCTGTACTGTATAACAGTGGAGCTATTGATTAATATTGGAGATTTTTAATGATTAATTCCAATAAAAAAAATCACCAAAATTATAAAAAGGCACATTTCTCCAAAACAGCTGTTGTAGTATGTATGACCATGAGGAGTCCCTTGGTGTGTGTGGTGATTTTGGAGACGCTGTACTGTATAACAGTGGAGCTATTGATTAATATTGGAGGTTTTTAATGATTAATTCCAATAAAAAAATCACCAAAATTATTAAAAGGCACATTTCTCCAAAACAGCTGTTGTAGTATGACCATGAGGAGTCCCTTGGTGTGTGTGGTGATTTTGGAGACGCTGTACTGATATACAGTGGAGCTATTGATTCATGATTGGAGGTTTTTTAATGATTAATTCCAATAAAAAATCACCAAGAATTATTAAAAGGCACATTTCTCCAAAACAGCTGTTGTAGTATGACCATGAGGAGTCTCTTGGTGTGTGTGGTGATTTTGGATTCTCTGTACCTGATAACAGTAGTGGAGCTATTGATTTATATTGGAGGTTTTTTAATGATTAATTCCAATAAAAATCACCAAAATTATTAAAAGGCACATTTCTCCAAAACAGTGTGTTGTAGTATGACCATGAGGAGTCCCTTGGTGTGTGTGGTGATTTTGGAGTCTCAGTACTGTATAACAGTGGAGCTATTTGATTAATATTGGAGATTTTTTAATGATTTAATTCCAATATAACAAAAACACCCAAATTATTAAAAGGCACATTTCTCCAAAACAGCTGTTTGTAGTATGACCATGAGGAGTCCTTGGTGTGTGTGTGTGATTTTGGAGTCGCTGTACTGTATAACAGTGGAGCTATTGATTTTTGTTCGGAGCGTCTTGCTCTTGTATTGCAATTTGCAGACGGTCCCTGCGCACTCGCCCGGCTACCGGCTGCGCAGAGATAAATGTTTTCCATCCAGCTCGGAGAACGCTCTTTTCGTTAAAAAAATCGGTTTTTGATGTATTCTTGTCGGGTATGAGTCTGTAGGATTATGATGTGAAAGAGGCATCATTTGTGTTTGAACAACGTTTCGTCTCAAAGTTATTGATCCCGGAAGTCCGAATCTGTGAATATCTTTCCAACTTTACTTAACTATAAAATGAGCCGAAATGGGAGCGATAACTTGAAGTAAAATATAATTTAAGACGAGTGGGAGCGGGAGCTCCGTGGAAACACGTCTTCTAGCCAGATGTCTTCACGTGACCACCTGTAGCCTACATTATTTTTGATCTGAACATTTTCAATTTTTATTTTTTATTTTTATAGAGGACAGTGTATCCTCCACATCCGACACTCCCTGCTCTGCCTTGGTAATACGTTTTGATTGGCGTTCCAGCGTAGTGGCTATTTTCTCCAAAGTCTCCGTGAACTTGGAGAGTTTCTCTTCCATCATGTCGCGAGAGTTTTAAGTTACCTCGCGCATCAGAGCTGCAGTGTTCATCGTCGGCTAAAAGTTGCTAGGTAGCCATTCCTCGTGTGTTGATTTTCGTCTGTTTCGACATCATTTGTTGTCAAAATTTCACTTTTTCTGCCTTCCGCTTGTTCTTACACTACTGAGTCAATAAAATGAGCCGAAATGGGAGCGATAACTTGGAGGTACAATATAATTAAAGAAGAGCGGGAGCTCAGTGGAAACACTTGTTCTAGCCAGACATCGTCACGTGACCCCCCTTGTACATTATTTTCGATCTGGACATTTTCGATTTGATTTTTTTTTTTATTAAGGGGACATTTTGTTGAGAAATGCTGAAAAAATTAATGATGTTTTGAACGCAAAAATAATCGTTTGAATTATCGCGATTTCAATATTGACCAAAATAATCGTGATTAGTTTTTTTTTTTTTCCATAATCAAGCCGCTCTATGGGTTCCCCAAAACGTCACTGTTGGAGAGTTCGTGGATGATCATCCATGTCACACTCCCACAGTGACGTTTTGGTTTTGAAACCCCTTTGAGGTGGGGGCAGGCCAGCAGACCAGTCTAGCTGTTGAATATCTTGAACGTGTGTTTTTCTACAGAGTACGTGCAGACGGCTCCATATAACAAAGGCTACACGGAGTCTCAGCTGCAGGCAGGCGGGGGTTTCGTCCTCCTGGACTTCAACGAAGAACAGGTAACCCCTAATGACCTAGTATTGTGTCCCCTAGTGTGGACTAGTTCCAGCCGGTTGGCAAAGTTGTCTGTTCTTTGGTATCGGGGGATTTCCCCAAACTTTATTTTGGTATCAGGGCTCATGCATGATTTCTGACCATCAGAATCAGTGATGAACTACAATACTCTGTACATCCCGTGTTGCTAGTTGAACTCCCGCCTCCCGTCTGGTGTCTCCTTCCAGTGCAAGGCGGCCTACCAGAGTCTGCTGATCGCCGACCAGCACTGCCGCACCAGGAAGTACCTGCTGTGCGTGGCCAGCGGCGTGCCCTGCGTCTCGCACATCTGGGTGCGCGACTGTTGCAAGGACAACAAGCTGCTGAACTACAGGAACTACCTGCTGCCAGCCGGTATGGGCCCCGACGAACAGATCGTGGAATGGTGAGAACAGGGTGGCTTGGGGGAGATGTAGTTTTTCATCACTTCATCAGACCACTGACATTTCAGATGACTCATGTCACCAATGTAGAATACACTGTCAATGTTAACGTCAACGTTCTACATGAACATCGTGTGTTAACATTTCTTCTCAAATTGTGCATACAAGTAATACATGCACGTCTTGCGTGTCCTGGCACTTAAAAATAGTACTCGGCATCGTGTAGCATCGTATCCTCTGTTTGTTGTATACGGGGAATGGGTCAACCTAGCGATTTAAATGCTCAGCACTTTTTTCCATGAACATCCTTACTGTACCGACAGTGATATACTGTTTCTCTTTCTTCTGACAAATGTACTTATTGTAAGTCGCTTAGGATAAAAGCTTCTGCCAAATGTAAATGACTAGTATTTTCTGTACCATTTCCATTTGTTACTGCCCTGTAGTAAAACTAGAAACGTTGTTTCCTCCCTTGTCTTGCCAGGCACCCGCGCTGCAAGCCCTTCGAGGCTCTGAAAGTGCTGCTGGTGTTCAGGGAGTCGGAGGAGCTGTGGGTCCAGCTGCTCACCCTGAGTGGAGCCCTGACCGTCAGACACTACCAGGCCGAGAAGGACGGCTCCGGTACTCTACAACCACCATTAAACAGACGCACACCACACAATGTCTGAAATATACTCAGAGCAATGTTTTTTATTTGGAAAAGCATTTCTTTCATAGTGACATCAGCTGTTTTTCAAAGCCTCAAAAGGAGCTTAATATCTACTGAACTACTGTACACATTAGAATATATACAGTACGTATTCATGTTTTGTGAAGGTTCACGCTGATCATTTTGATTGACTTAGTGATTTGGGCTGCAAAAGGCATGACTAGGCAACTAGGCATACACTTTTTGATGATAGACAGTTATAGCTATGTCATGATCAGACAAGCTACTGTTTTAACACATTCCGACGATGGGGGGGAGGCAAAAGTGGACCAAAATAAAACAATTTACAGTCCTAAATTATCTGCATTGATTGGGTTCCTCTTGTTGAAACATTCAAGGTACCTTTTTTTTTTATTCTTTGAGCAAATGGCTACAGTAGAAAAGAAAAGTAGTTCAGGTTTGAGGAATGAAACACCCTTTCTCTATTCTATTAACAGTTGGAACAAGTGTACATCGCAGCATTAGTGACTTGTATCATAAATAACAATGACTTAATTGTGAACCCATATTGTGCTGCTGGATTACAACACTGTCTGCATAGCTGACGTCCATTGCTTCCGTTATCAGACATCCCTGCGGGCAAGTTCGACGTGGTGGTGACGGACGGAGGCTGCCCCCTGCTGGTGGAGAAGAGCGCTGCGTCCCAGAAGCTGCCCCTGGTGTCCCCCGAGTGGCTCATCCAGAGCCTGATCTGTGGCGAGTTGCTGGGCTACCGCAGCAAGCCCCAGTATCAACATGACTACTCGTCGTCAACAACAACAACATCGTCGTCGTCCATCTCATCATAATGACCCGTTGAGGGGTGGGGGGGGTAGATGCCTTTTAATCGCGGTGAATGTTTAGTAATTGTTCCGATGCTTGCATGCCTCTGTTGTATATAATTTTAATCTGTCGGTTTTTATGAAATAAAAGAAAACGTGACAGTTTTATTTTATCGTTTGTTTATTTTACAAAAAAAGACTTCCATTGTTTGGGTAGTTTAAATACAGTTTGTACAGAACGGGGTTAAAGAGCTTTAGTTAAGTGCTGATATTTACAATGTGAAGAATGCAGGGTGATTTCCATCTTCAGTCCCCTGTTCAAAAGCTGCAATGAAAAAGAGGTTTCCTTGAATAAGATGACAATTAATTCTATATAAAATTATCAATGATAAGCATGAAAGATCAACTGTTGCTACATCAGATTCGTCAAAGATCTGAGAGATCTGATTGTTTTTGGCTAACCTCAATATCAGGTCAGTAAAAGCCTAAAGCCTTTGAATTCCAGTGTCAGCCGTTTCATGCTGCTCGGACCGAGGGCTCTTAGCTGGCCAGGGTGGGGCCCTTACCTGCCCAGGGTGCCCCCTGACTGGGTGTAGTACTTGTTGTAGTCTAGCCTCAGTAGCAGCTGGGCCAGGTCCGAGTTGATCTGATGGTTGCGTACACTGGACAGGATCTTGAACAGCAGAAAGGACTGCCGGCTGAACCCCTGCACATATACCACACGGGTAAACCACACATTAAACCAGATTCTCTCAGTGGGTGAGGATACAGATGGATTGGAGGGCCCCCTAACCCACCTTGACCAGGATGTCCAGCTGGACCGCGCCCCTCTCGTCCAAGGGGGCCACGTTTTGACTGATCAGGGAGCAGAAGTTCAGACACAGCTCCAGGATCTCATTCAGACAGTGGAACACCTGCAGGATTTAAAGACACACGCCACTCATGGTACATGGTACATACTGAATCCATGACACACGCATATAGAGTGCTTTACATTTACATTGAGATCATTTAGCAGACGCTTTTATCCAAAGCGGCTTCGAATAAGTATATTGTCAGAAGTAGAGAAACAATATGTCGCCATCAGAGCAGTAAAGGTGTTCATCGAATGCTATAGATGCTCACCGGCTTCAGCAGGATGAAGGACTGGGCCAGCAGGTTGCTGAGGAAGTGGTCGTGGGCCAGTCGGATGCTCTCAAAGTCTCTGGTGGAGTTGATCTGCTGGAGCAGCTGTGAGAACTGAGACTCCAGCACGTCCACCTGGAAAACGCACAAAAGAGAACGGTCATCCAATTCCAACTGTAACATGCTCCTCTTAACAAAGTCACAGGTCATGACATCATCAACAGTATGAATGCAGACACGCCCGCACTATCCCCTCCCACGCGGCCCCCCTTCACCTGTAGGTAGTACTGCAGGTTGTCCACCAGGAAGGCCATGTGGTTGCGCAGCCGCGACTTGACGGCGTCCGTCTGGTTGGACTTCAGGTGCTTCCTTTGCATCTGCAGGGCCCAGCAGTGCTGCAGCTGGGACTGCACCCTCCGAACGCTCAGAAGGTAGCGGAAAATAACGTTGTACCTGGCACCACGGTGTAAACACAATGTCAGACAACGCCCGCTTTCGATCGAGGGAAGCCATTTCAGGCTTCACCGTACTGGCGACTGTAGTAGTAGTGTACGGCCTTGGGCGGCAGTAGTTCAGGAGGCAGAGTGGGTTTACTTGTAAACAAAGGGTTGCTAGTTCGATCCCCGGCTCCTCCTAGCTAGTTTTGAGGTGTTGCTGAGCCAGACACTTAACCCTAACTACTCCCGACGAGCTGGCTGTTGCATTGCATGATTGACTACGCTGTCCTTGTGTGTGTATGAATGGTTGGGTGTCTCTTTGGATAAAAGCTTAATGCCCTTAGTGTAAATGTAAATGGTTGTACTGAGTGGGGGGGTACTGACTTCTCGAGCACAGCCGGAGTGAAGAGGATGTGGAGAGGCCATTGGACCTTGTAGGCCAGGCCTAGGGCCGCCCAGCCGGTGGGGGGCACCTCCCGGGGGGAGCTGTCCTGGGGAGGGGTGGCCCCCTCTCTGGTGCCTGTGGGGTCTGCAGGACAAACACAGAGCAAAGGCAAAACGGTTAGAACGGTCATTGGCCACTAGAGGGTGCCAAACGAAGCTGCCCTCTGGAGGTTTAGTTGTTTTAAAACTAGACCGCCCTAATGACAGAATCTGAGAATTGGATCCCTTTCTTGTCATTTCAACCTAATCAACTAATCTTGGATAAAGTCTATCTGAAATGAATGCCGTTAAACAATAAGGTGTCCACAAACCTTTGCCCTCTTTGCCTTGGTAATCTATGGTGAGGTGTAGAAGGGGTAGGAGGTTGTCATCGTCCAGTAGAACCTTGTGTGCTGCCTGCTGAAACGCCACGTTTACATCTGAGGAGAGGAAACACAGTTAGACAGAGAGACAGACTATGAACCGCAAGGGAAATCTCTCCTAGACTAGTAAATGAGTTAATAATATCCCATTTTTAATAATATCCCATTTTGTTTACAATTTAGTGGACACCTTAATTCAAAGCCACGTACAAAACTGTGAATACATACATAAGAAAATAGCAATTTGGTAAAAACTTGGTACAATCTCTCCTTGCTCTAAACTATTTTTCTTTTGACAATTGTCCCTGTTTAAGGTATATTTAAGATGTAAACACATGATGTAGCATGGTCAGGCTAGCATGTTCAAACTGTGATCTCAACGCACCGTGTTCAGTGACGGCCGTGGGAGGGGCCTTCAGCATGTGCTGTGCGTGGTCGATAAACACTTGGTACAGCTCCCCGCGGCCCAGTAGGTAGAAGTCCTTGATTATCTGCACGCAAATCAATGAAGTTTCAATCTTAACGGTAACCATAACAGCACAACACCAGCGGATGGCACAGGCACCCACCTTGAGCTGTCCCAGTAGGTCAGACTCTTCCACCATCAACGTCCAGAGATGCTGTGAATCAACACACATTGATTAGAACCAGGCAATACTGACACATTTATGCTAGTACTATCAATGATCAAGTCAATAGGTTTTAGCCAAAGCTCACAAACATTATAACCATTTTACTTTTACTTCACATATTATCAAATATTCGAAGAAAAACCGGGCTGATATTAGGGAATCTCTTGGCACCTCACAATTCGATTCCGATTATGAGGTCTACGATAACATTCTAAAACGATCATCGATGCAACAAAAAAACGCTACGTACATTTCCAATGCATGATTTTCCAAAATATATATATACATCTGAGTTTGCTACTCAGAGTTTGCTAATCACTTCCTAATTTTGTGATGATCATCATTAAAGACATCAACAGATGAATTAACTTATCTAAGAATTTATTAGAGGAAAAGCTTTTGTCACAAATATGACTTTCTATGAACAATGCAATAATCAATGCAGCTTGCATTACAAAACAATATGGAAGTATGTAAAAAAAAATAGGGTTCAGTTTTCTTTTCTTTCTAATCTTTATTTTCTATGTCAATAAAGAAAAAGCTGCTCTTGAATTAGAAGGAGTTCTTGTGTCTGGCTGTGAGTTTGCGTACATGATATGCGCAGGCTGAATCGCAATCGTGTCAAGACAAATCAGATTGGCCAATACACAATGAAGATAAATTAAATAATAATTTTAAAATTACGAAAATTATCCCTCTCTGGCAAACAGAATGTTGCAGCAGGCAAAAAATCCAGATCATTAATTTAGCTGCATCGAGACGGAATCCTTCTAGAGAGAATCGCCATGCAATCGAAGAATCCATTATTTTTCCCACCCCTAGCTGATACGGTGACGATGACCAAAAATGACCATGGGACCACATGGTATATAGACGTCACGTGCAAAACAGACATCTATGTTATGTCGACAGATTGGCCGACTCCAACAGGGTCAGGGTCAGGGTCAAAATGAATCCCACCTCAGCTACGGTGCTCCTGATTCCGTCGATGAGATTCTCAAAGTCGACGAGGCTGAAGAGAGGCTGCTGTTTGAGTCGGTGCAGCTCCGCGGCAAACAGGTCCTCCTGGTGTTTCAGTATGGAGCCTGGTAGAACAAACGCAGGCAAAAGGCACTCAAAATTTGTGATCGACCGATACATCGCCGATTATTCTTAATTATTTATTTTTTATATTTTTTTCCCCCGGCATGATTTACAGACAGTTCAATAAATGTTCATTTTTTAAACTGAGCCTTGTAACATTCGCTATCATCGTCTAATTTTTCTGATGTAAAATGATGAGAGCAAAAGCAGTATCGGCTCCAAATACCGGCTCAAGAAAATTGGTATCGGCGTATCGGTCATCGGCTAATGAAAAAAGATCAGTAACGGCCATGAAAGATCCATATCGGTCGATCCCATAATGTAATAGAGCGATGGAAGTTTATCCTGTTTTACGCTCATAAAAACCCAAAGAGCTACCTGCTCTGGACGGGCTGTGGTTGTGGTTTTCAAACATCTGCACCGACTCGCCCACAAATAGGATCTTCTCGGCCACTCGGATGGGGATGTAGGAGGGCAGCATCTCCACGCGCAGTGAGAACTGCTGCAGCGACGGAGCCAGCATGTTCTCCTCCTCGATCAGCCTCTGCATGGGAGGACAGAAGGTCCGGCCACTCAATTGAAAAGTCTGAGGAGACCTTTTGAACCGGACTGGCAGTGAGGCAAGGCATGCACACTGGCAGGAGCTCCATTGTGACCATACAACTGCCTATTCCACCTGATGCCAATGACTATGGCTGTTATTTTAATTGATTTCTCTCTTTCTTATTGTGGTTTCTTTCTAATGACTTTTGTGTCTGTACAGTGTCCTTGAGTGCTGAGAAATAAGATTCTCATTATAATTATTATTATTATTATTATAATAACGTACAGATTTTTTTGTACTCTTTACAAGTCAAGCCATTTTAAATGTAATCAGACTGATCAGTCTGACAATGTTCTTGGACCAAAACGTCTCAGAGTGCAAGAGATTTTTCAGTGTATCAGGACATGAATACACCCTGCTTTACACATTGAATGTTTGACCCCACATTATTGAGCAAGATGTCTAACCTCTACCTGATCATTATCAGTATGCATCCAAAAACAACAGTCACGGTATGTCACTATGGTTTTGCTACTTTAAATACAAGCCAACAATAACGTCATGCTGTGGTGTGGTTTTGATTGTTTGATTGATCGATGGTTCTCACCAGATCCTGCAGTTCTCGGAGCTGCTTGCCACTCAACCCTCCTATCCCCAGGTCCTCCTCCTCCTCCTCCTGATTGGCTGCGGCCCCGCCCGCACTGGGCCCCTGCTTGATGTAGAACTCCTCGCTCTGGTCCAGCAGGAGGCCGTGCAGCATCCACGCCGCCAGCTGCTTGTACATCACACCGTGGCAGACGGCCAGTATCCTGCCGGCACGCACGCAACGGGGCCATTATGTTTAGAACTCATTATCGAAAGGATATAATGATACACAACAGCAGAGGTGGATGAATGTATGAGAATGAGTCATCACTCTTAAGTTAGCTCACATCGCACGCACACGAGCGCACACACACACACACACACTTACTTCTCCAATGCCATGCGGACAGGAGGTAGGCCTCCACAGCTGTGCTTGTACACCGTCTCCAAAATCTGGCAGCCATGAATCTGCAATTAAAAAAAACGGACATCAAGCCAACCATGTTTTTTTTTTCCGTTGCCTTTCTCTTCCAGTCGGTTATGTGAGTTGTGCTTAGCAAAAGAGTAAAGAGTTATTCTTAACCTTCTGTGATTTGATTGTCTCGACCACCACCATCACCGAGGGAAACAGCAGCTGGAACTAAAACAATACAGTTGAACATTGTGAGTCAAACACTGTCATGAATAGGGATATCAGAAATAATAACGGATCACCCGGATAATAAACAACCCAACCGTTACCTGATCCAGCATATAATTCACATGGGATATCGTAAGATGTGGGTCTCCAAGAAACTAAGACACAGAGCACAGCGCACATTATGCGTTAATAAATTGCAATAATTTACATACATCAAAATTTAGACCTAGATTTATTTTAGAAGTACCATTACTACGATAAAAAAATTTGGTTGATGTATGCAAAAATATAATTGGTTAATATACAACTATTAGGGACTTTTATACCTCCTGTTCAAGGTCCAGCAGGGCCTGTCTGTAGGGCTGCAGCATGGTATCAAGTCCAGTGCAGAACGCTCGCAGGTAAATCCCATTGAGTCCAGCCTGGCTGGGAGGGTTGCTGTGATGCTCCTAGGAACCAACGTTCATGGCAATTTTTCAAGGGTTCACATAAACTACACTTTTTATGTGAGAGTATCGGCAATGGTATTCAAAGTAATCACACAATAGTTTCCTTTAAAGTACAAGCCATTCCCACCACCAAAAGAACAGTAATTCAAATAAGTAAGTTACTGATTGGACACAAAAACGATGAGAAAATCAACATCAAGATCAGGAAAACACAACACTGAACATGATGTGTTTAGCATGGTCTCACCTGTTGGTGCACATGTCCAGTGTGCTGCTCTATGAACTCTGTGAATCGGATGTAGTCAGATCCCAGTTTGCAGAGGCGATTCAGGACACTTGCCTCACTGGGGTGAAGGAAGGGGATGTCTTGGGACACCTGCATCCAGAGCAAAGGATCCGTTTATGTCAAACCACACCAGTTGACCACTGGTGATTTACCTAATGTGCACTATACACACACTATAAACACTAGGATATACACTAACGTTCATTCACATAACAAGTAGCAACATGCTCTAGCAAATGCCTTCACCTGCAAGCCCGTCCTTTTGTTCCAAGTGAATATGGACCCGGGGTATCCACTTAACGCTAACAGAAGTTCGTGAATCATTTTGATCAGCGTTGTATCAATACATTCATAAAGTAAAGCAGCGTTTCTCGAACGGTCGCTAACCCATCAAAAGTATCTGGTCGCACTTTACTGACGTCACCGTAAACAGCGCTACAGACGGCAGTTGAGCGGTTGTTTAATATTGGTAATTTGGTGCTCAGGGATCGCAAAAGTCACGCAGAATAAACGATTTGACCCATCCGTAATTCAAATAATTATTTATTTTCAAATAGACTCACTGGTTTCCAGGCCATTCAATGGCAGAATAAAAATAATTTCGAATAATAATATATATAATAAATATATATTCGTAACTATTTTTAATATGATATAATATTACATTTAATATAAAATAATAATATAAAGTTAAGTTCGAGCAGTAACTACTGTCTGGGTATTGTAGTTCGCAGACACCGAAGCGCCACCAAACGGTCCGTTGCTTCCGGGTTTCGTCATCATTCCGCCATGTAGCTTTTAGCCGATCTCGCAACTAGAAGAGCAGCAAAAGGTTCGTGAACTACCTGTTGCGGCTGTTTAACACAAAGGGGGCCACTCACTGGCCCTACACTTCGCCAGAAACTCCATGGTTAATATTAGTGGCGGGTTATTTTTTGTTGTTGTAGAATTCGTAACTTTTTTTTCCTGATACTTTATGCTCAGCTATTATTAGCTTCGCTAATTTGTTTAGGTTGGCCACATTGCTACTGCTAATGTTCGGGTAACGATACACATCTGAATAAAACACAACCTTGACAGCTCTCTATAGGTCTGCAGTTTATGTTAAGGTCTGGGAAAAGGTTTGAGGTGATGCCACATTCAATAGAGAGGGAGAGTGTTACACATGGCTAAAACCATGGAGGTTAGATCTATGTTGTGGTAATGATGATGATGATGATGATGATGATGATGATGATGATGATGATGATGATGTGACGGTGATCTTTACAGTGATGGCGGAGGAGAGAAGTGGAGAGGACATCGTCTCAGAGTACCTGGGCCAGAACCCCCACCTGGCCCAGTGGGTTGAATCCTTCAGGGGCTATTGTGAAACCAACAAGCAATGGTTTGCCAGAAGGGAGTTTGTCCTGAGAAATATGGAGGCTTTCCCCACCATTGAACCAGGGATGCCCGGCAGCAGTCTGGACAGACTTTTGTCTCTGTCCATGGTCTGGGCCAACAATGTTTTCTTAGGCTGCAGGTAAACATTGACGCTGAGGACGTTGACATTTGTCCTGTTGATGATATTGGGTGTATCAGAGAAGGTGTAACTGTTGTTGGTTTTCTAGGTACCCAGACGCTGTGATGGTCAAGATAAAGGAGATGGGCGAAGGGATCGTTGTCGAGGACGCCCCCGTCCGCACAACAAGAGATGAGATCCTAGCCAAAGGAAAGAGGGGCACTTCATCTGGTAATAACACATCTCAAACACGGTGGCCTCTTTTGGATTACATTTTTGATGGAGGTTCTCCTTCTCAATCGGACTCCCTACCCATGGTGCAATAGACCAATTGTGGTCAGAAGTAATGGTTCATTCAAGTGATGCATATTAATCAATTATAAGTGTGTGTATACATAAGTCACTAAAAGGGAACGACATGCAACTACCAATACTGCTTACTGATACCAATGCTTTGAACCAAGCAAACTAGTTTGATTGGTTTGAATTGGTATATTAACCTATACATACCTGATTATGCACACCTGTATAGTTCTTTCTTCACACACCATTTCTTTCCGCTAAACAAAGATATAGAGGTTGTAACGTGTAACTAGGGGGCGAGGGTCAGGGGGGTTTCATACATTTTCGGCCTGTTAAGCCCTTTAAGGCTGTACCTGGGATTAAGGGCTATACAAATAAGACTGAATTGAAAGTACAGTGTTTGAGTGTGTCGCAATGTCCACCATTATCCTTCAGGGCCCGACGGCGAAGGCTGCGCGAAGAAGGCCAAAGTGGGGCCCGGAGGAGGGAGGGCCCCGGGCCAGAAACAGGGCCCCTCGCCCCAGGCCCCGGCCCAGCACCAGCCCTTCTTCAACCGCCTCTACAAGGCCGTGGCCTGGAAGCTGGTCTCGGCGGGGGGCTTCGGCCCCAACCTGGACCACTACGAGATCCTGCAGAGCTGCGTGGAGTCCTGCAAGCAGAGCCTGGGCTGCGTGTTCGTGCCACTGAAGGACATTCCCGACTTGCCGGCAAGCCGCGCGCAGAAGGAGGGCCAGGTGTGCGAGCTGCGCTGCAGCACCGTGTACATGGGCACCGGCTACGGGCGCGACGAGGCTGCCGCCAGGGCCATGGCCTCCAAGGAGGCCCTCAAAGCCTTCCAGGGCCGCAAAGTGACTGTGAAGATCTGCAGGCGGAGGTACAACGGGACGGACGTGGAGGACGTGATGCTGCTGGACGATCAGCCCCGCAGTCAGGGGTTCCCCCCGGCACTGAGCTACCCCTTTCAGGCCGACCCCGGGGAGGTCGGGGCCTCATAGCACAGACACACACACTCCTGGAAGGGCTCACCGTGGCCTCGTCAGAAGCACTAGGAGGACAGTGAGGTGGTCCTTTCGATTGCCACGCCATCGATCATAGTAACACACAACGTACCACCCTGCTGCTTTAGAGTTCCTGCAATGCACTGTCTCTATTTCATAAGACATTATCTGTCTTATTTTTTGCACATTGCCTCGTATTACAGGTGGTGCATCCTAAACGGCACCATCTTTTTGTTCCTTTATCCGTTTGATAAAGAAGAATTCACTTCTTGATTTGATTTCAGTTGGAATAAGTTGGGCTGCTACAAACGTACGTATTGGGAAATTGCTGTCAAATGCTGAGGCTGTGTCCTGCTATCTTTCCGAAGTGATTCTGCTCGCTCCGTTAGCTTGTGATGATACTTTGTTGAGGTAAAGTAATGGAGAGATATGCCTTCTGAGTGCCCTAGAATACATAGCCATCAACAGTACAAGTTTAGGCTACTGTTTTGTTGTTCTTTATTTACTGTTGACCACTCAATCCCATCTCTGTGGACAATTGTGGGGATATTCTGTTTGGTTATTTGGGTTGAAGACAGTTAATGTTCTGATTATTATATATTGCGAAAAAGAATTCTGCAGTGGTGTGTGTTTTCACTTATCTTAAAAGAAAAACTTGCAAGTTTGTAATGTGTATGTTGTTCCATTTCTATATTTTTTTAATAAACATATTTTCAAGGAATTCAGTTTAAGATTTGTTATTTCATATCTGAGAGGTTGTTGTTGGTGGAGCCAAAGAATTTGGCTGCAGACAAAATATAGGGACTTTCCAATCCTCTTCCAGGAAATTGACACTCTTGCACCTGTGAACAACCTTACATTGAGCTTAAACTATGGGGCAGATACTGCAAGTGAGGGAAAGAGAGTGCAATTAAATCAACACACAACCCCTTTAAACCGTTGCAGATCTAACATTTACCCTAATAGTGTGACATTGAATCTCATATTGATCAAAGAACTATAAAATAAGCATTCATCCAATGAGCAAAAACATCTCTTGAAGAGGAGGGATAGCAGTTCTGTGATCACATTGTTTCAGATTGTTGTTGTGCTGATTCTCTGACTGTCTTGTAACTCTGGCGTAAATCACGATTACAGAATTATTACGTCTCAGGAGGAGTAAATACAAAAAGTAGCTACTGTAGTCCACACTTCTTTACATTTCAAACACAAATAAATATGAAAACGACACCAAAAGTTTTAATTTAATAAAGACTGATTGACAGGACTTTTACATCTTAGTATTTGTTAGTCTAAGTAAATCGTAGCATATTTTCTACTCATGTTATGATGGTCACATTTTGAAAGGGTTTACCACATGTATTCAAATGTGTTGCAGCTCTTTGACTGCCCGTCAGACATTACAAACATACCGCCCAGACTGAGCACTAAAGCTCCAAGTGTGAGTCACACCAATCACTATGACATTCAGCGGGCTTGTTAATGTAATAATGAGCTTGTTTTTCTGAACTTGTTTGGTTCCAGGGGGCAAATCATTTCCCAAAAACACACTTAGACACCACCATTGACAAACTCCATTTTGTTAGAACTTTTAAAATATATTCTTTATACAAGCCTCTGTGTTACTGTCGCAGAGTACCTTTTTTTTTAACCATTTTTTTAATAGATTGTGATCTCTACTTGGGGTCTTATTGAAGGCATATAGTAATATAGCATCTAGCAAATCGTCTCAGACGATTGTAAAATAAAAAATCACTGATTGAGCTCTCTAAAAGACTGAGTTTCCACGAAATAGACTGCTGTTTCCTAGATCAGGGCTAGTGTTAACTTAAATCAAACCTTTAAACACGACAGTGTCCTGGAAGCTGGGACATGAGATATCCTATAAGTGCTACCACTAGAGGGTAGCACTGCTCATGTGAGCGGTGTGAGGCTCGCTCTGTGTGCGCGTGGGCGCGTGTGTGTGTGTGTGTGTGTGTGTGTGTGTGTGTATGTGTGTGTGTGTGTGTGTGTGTGTGTGTGTGTGTGTGTGTGTGTGTGTGTGTGTGTGTGTGTGTGTGTGTGTGTGTGTGTGTGTGTGTGTGCGCGCACGCGCGTGTGTGTGTTTGTGTGTCTGTGTGTGTCTGTGTATGTCTGTGTGTGTTTGTGCATGCCCAAGTGTGCATCTCTATGTAAATTATGATCAATTGTCTGTCATTTACTTAATCGCTTAGGGAGCGATAACATAAAGCCTACATAGAAACCCATGTCTCCTGCATGGTTTCCGTTCATCTATAAGTTAATGATGGATTGTGGAGGCGAAGCAGCAGATGTGAAAGAGAACACTTGAATGAATGCGTAATTACCTGTTTACATGGATACAAGAACTGTATACAATGCAATATTCATTGCATTGCATAACATGCATTGCATATCATAAGTGAGAGAGAAAACTCCAGGAAATGGATGTTGAATGATATTTACTGAAGAGCTGTGGTACATTGAAGATAGCTTTTGCACGTGTGACTTTTGTTCACCTGCATCAGCCTAACATCATTCATCTCTCCCTCATCCATCAATGTTGTTGGCAAGCTCATGACGACAGATATCCTGTTGATTTCAACTAATCTGTGCAAATCCTTTTCTCTGTTGCCCACTGCTAGTGTAAACTTGACGATGAATGCTAGTGATAGGACGATGATGCTTCATGCGGCAGAAGTCTTCCTCACGTCATCGATTCCCGACCGCACCAAGTAACCCGTCATCACCCCCGAAGTTAAAACCTTGAAGGTGGAGAATGGGGGAGAGAGAGTGGGCGAGACTAGATGACACAGGCAATGGGCTGGTACATGAAAGCATCATTCTATCTGTAGGATTGAAGTTGCCAAGTTTGAATTTTAAGTCTGTTACAGAATGTGCTTCAAGAATGTATGTGTATTTCTGTGTGTGTTGTGTGTGTGTGTGTGTGTGTGTGTGTGTGTGTGTGTGTGTGTGTGTGTGTGTGTGTGTGTGTGTGTGTGTGTGTGTGTGTGTGTGTGTGTGTGTGTGTGTGTGTGTGTGTGTGTGTGTGTGGTGTGTGGGTGGGTGCGTGCGTGCGTTGCGTGCGTGTCGGTTCGGTCGTCGGTCGGTCGGTCCCGGTCGGTGTGTGCTGTCTGTCGTCTGTGTGTCTGTCTGTCTGTCTGTCTGTCTGTCTGTCTGTCTGTCTGTCTGTCTGTCTGTCTGTCTGTCTGTCTGTCTGTCTGTCTGTCTGTCTGTCTGTCTGTCTGTCTGTCTGGCTGGCTGGCTGGCTGGCTGGCTGGCTGGCTGGCTGTCTGTCTGTGCATGTGTGAGATAAATGGAAAGGCAGGGTTATAAAGTCGTACGGAATCCGTATGACTTTCAATTCGTCCATCGTTCTGTTCCGTCATCGTGCCTCTGACAGTTGGTTCCTTGAAGGTGATACAAATGTTGATATCCGAACGACAACGATTTTGAGTTTCCTCCAATCTCTTCTTCTGTTCTTGCTCTCTCTACCGCACCATTGGAGATTTGGTTTGCCAACCTTGCAAATGTTTTGTAAGGGAATTTCACCCTCAAGGTTAAATGACCCAGAGTGTTGCCAGGTGGTTTAACTCCAGGGTTGCCAGGTTGGGGCTGGCAGGAATCCGTCCTCCCACAGTCCTCGTCCTCTTCCAGGCTGTTGTGTGCATGCTGTTCCCTCAAGGACACCACAAGGTGTGCATTACTTTGTCTCCCTGTCTTCTGACACTTTTTGTATGTCTTATGTAAGTTGATTTGGACGAAAGTGTCTGCTCAAAACCCTAAATTCAAAAATGTAAATTAATTATTTATACAATTACAAACAAGCCTGTGCCTCTAGCACACTGACTTCAAAGTGGCCGGGACAACAAGGGGTTAAGGAATAACATTTCCTGAACACAAAACTGATATCAGATCCCAGTGAACCTCACAAATCCTTTTCTCTGCCTTCAGCATTGCCCTTTATTAACCAATTTGATTTCCCGAACTTAATTCTTTCTCTCTGTCCAAAACCTTTCTGTGTCTCCCATCCATCTCAATTAGCCGGTAATCAATTCTAAACATTCCCCCCTTAGTCAGGATTCATTTGTGTCAGTCTGGAAGGCTGTTTACCCCTTCTTTTTTTCCAAACACACGCACACCCACACTCACACACAAACACATACACAAACACACACACGCACGCACACACACAAACACACACACACACACACACACACACACACACACACACACACACACACACACACACACACACACACACACACACACACACACACACACACACTCACACACACCACACACACACACACACACACACACACACACACACACACACACTCACACACACACACACACACACACACACACACACACACACACACACACACACACACACACACACACACACACACACACACACACACACACACACACACACACACACACACACACACACACACACACACACACACACACACACACACAACACACACACACACACACACACACACACACACACACACACACACACACACACACACACACACACACACACACACACACACACACACACACACACATGCATACAAACACAATGGCTTCTTTACCATTCTTCTCAGTTTCAGTGTGATTATGGGATGGCGGGTTATGGTATGGTAAGATATGGTTTGTTGTGGAATAGTGTAGTAAGGTGTGCTAAGGTAATGTACAGTGTAGAATGACGTGTTATGTGTTATATGGTGGGTATGTTGTGGTTTAGGGTGTTTAGGGGGCATACGGTGTGGCGTGGTGTGGTGTAGTTATGGTGTGGTATAATGTGTTATGATGTGGCACGTTGTGCTACGGTGTGGTGTGGTGGTATGTTGTGGTATAGTGTGTTATGGGTTGTGATATGTTGTGGTATAGTGTATCATGGTGTGGTATGTTGTGGTTTAGTGTATTATGATGTAGGGTATCACATGGTATGGTGTAGTATGTTAAAGTAAACTATGACTAATTTCTATTCATATTTAAAGCCTCATAACTCAGCAGGAAACAAGAAACAAACAGGAGGTGTGTGTGTCTGAGCGTCACCACAGCATAATGTGTGTCCAGATGTTGTTATTTGAAAGTACAGACACACTAAGCCCAAAACTGATAGAGGAATGCCTGCTGGCCTGTTTTGGCTCATGCAATATTGATGACGTCTACAGAGGGAAATAATGGGAACAAACACAGGCGGAAGTGGTAGAGGACATTGGGAAATCTCCCCGGGGTAATGAATAAATCACAGCATGGGGTGAGAGCTATGTGTCATTTATATTAAAGCCTTTCTAATCAGGGAAATCAAGGGGATGGCAAAGTGTTTTACTTTCATTTATTAATTTATTTCTGCAAGTCATGTCATTTCATCATTGAAACACATGTATTCTGCAGCGTAACGTGTAAACTTATTTTCAAATGTCGGATAGCGCTTTCATATGACAAAATCTGATCAGAAATATGAAATCCTTGAAACACATGATTTGAACTTACCGGATATATTGTTTGATTACACTTATATATAACACATTAAAGAATAATATTGAACAAATGTAGAAGTAAACTGAAATTTATTTGAGGAATTTGCTTTGAAATATGAACATGTAAACCAACAGCGATTTATGATACGGCAGCTTGTCTTGATATTATCCACAATTCAAAGAGGCCTAAGCTAAACAAATAAACACAATATGACCTTTATAATAACACATCTCATGAACGGTATAATTATTAAGATACGATAGCCTAGCCTACTATTGCTAAGAAAGGTGTCACAACTTTGGCATACAGAAAACATTCATTTCAAATGTGTTGAACCTTTTTGGATTCGGGCGTTGAACTTATCATATCTGAACTATTAAATACGCTGACACGTTTATTTGAGGACATTTATTATTTAAAAAAATGATATATTAAATACACTCCGGGAAGAGTTTTTTCTCCCTTCCCCATATAGTCTACATTCAAACCACTTTCCCATTTACAAGCATTTTAACAGGAAAAAGTTGCAGAAGGATCCCCGAGGGCAGTCGCACATCTTCCCAATCCGCGCTCCTTTCCTGATGGCGCACTGCTCTCCGACATCACACTGGAAGAACAACAGCACATGCACAAAGTTTGCTTCAGCATCATGCGCGTGGTCAACATCATATGGCTGGGTGTGGAGCTAGTGCAGCCTACAGTTGATCCACCTATGTAATACAATATCATATTATATAAGTATAATATAAGTATTCTGCCATAGTATTTTCTTGTTAGTTTAAATCACCGTTGGTACTTGGCCAAATTTCTTCTCCCATAATGGCATTTTTCTTGTTTGCAGTTTTTCCAGAACTTCGTGGAGAGCCCCAAGCTGTCGAAATGAACCAGAAAGATGTGGAAACAAAACGCTAGGTTTCAATTATTATCATACAAAAATTAGGTCGAATAAATATCATAATAACTTGTCAAAAGACAAAACAACAATAACAACTACAACAAGCGTCAAGAAAAATAAACGTAAGTCTATAATAAAGATAACAATATACACTAATAAAAATGAAGATAGGGGGACATGGCATATATAGGCTACGTCCGGGACAAGCTCACCAGCTGCCTCTCGTTGGTCAAGTTTGGACCTTTAGGATAAAAGTCCCGCAAGGCTCTGGTGCTGAGGTCCTCCTCCGACTCCGAGTTATAAAGATCAGCTCCATGGACGACCGAAAGGAGCACGGCGTAGACCAAGGCTCTGGTCCACACTCTGGAGCTCTCCATGGTTTCAGACGTAGAAGTGGATGGTGCCGAAAATAGTCTATCCCCTCCCAAAAGTCCTGCCAAATATACCCTGTCTTCACACCCCAAACAGCTTTTATCTGATTCTTCAGATTTCGTCTACTTCTTGCTCCACCTCGTCCTTTGATTTTTTTTTTCCATGCGTAAGAGCTGCCGCGTATGAGTCACTGCGTAAAGTTGCTGGGCAAATCTCTCCAAAGTTGCCCCTCGTCGAAAACCAACGACGCAACAGAAGATAAATGCTGTATTTGGATAGCTATAATGCGTAATCCTGAAAACAATTATAAAACCTAAGAAAAACATTTCTGATTACTTTTTTTCTATTGAAAAATTACAAAGGTTTGATTTTATTGAGTATTTACTGTTGCTATGGTTTTAATCTTATCATGTGCTAGGTGATACAGGGAGCACATATAATATGACTTAGAAACGAAATACATCGGCCAACATATGTTTAACTGCAAATTCATATTCATTGCGCATATAGTTAACTTTATTCCCCATGCTTAAACATAGCATATGGCATAACCATTATGCTGCTTTACCATTCAGCCTTGTCATTCATTCAGCTTTGTCATCACAGATGTATTTCCAATCCACGCGTCACTGAGTACTGGGACCGTTGCTCCATCAGGCATCATTCCAAATACGTAGAAGAAGTAATCTGCTTGTGAAAATACATTTCTGACAATCTCATCAGAGAGACAAATGTTTAAATAAAGATTCTCCGTGCTGGGGCGTAGAAAAGTCCTTTAGTGTTTTAAAACCCAAGTGGGTGTAGGGAATATTGTGATTGTGTAATTCTGCTGCACCCAGTTATCCATAGTGCGGGCGGCGTCACGAAGGGCAGCATGCCATTGCTTTGATCTGGTATTTCTCTGTGTCTCTCTCCTCTTCCTCCTCTTCCTCCTCCTCTCCTCCGCTCCTATTGGCAGAACCGGGCGCTGGAAGACCCTGCAGGCTTTGATTCTACTGGTGGCTGCGTGACTCATTCCTCTTCCCTGGCTTTTTTTTTTAATGACTTGGACCCCAATCTCACGGTTTATTCCCAACACAGCACTTCATTAAAACCGCGCAGCCATAAGCATTGCAATCATCCGTCCCCCCTGGATCCTGGTCCTCACATGGCCAAACACCACCCCGTGAAAAAGGAAGCAGTGGGACTTTGACGTGTATACTTTGCATCCACTGCACACGTCACACACACACACACCGGCGTACCATCCTGTTGGTGTTTTGGTTTAGATGGTTGGGTTTTACGCCGATAACAAACAAATAATGATGTTCACTTGTGTGCCCAGGTTTTTTTTGCATTTCCGACCAGGGAGAGCAATAGTGGACCGGAATAATGACGGTGGATTCCACCGAGGCTGCTGTCTCCGGGCAGCGTTCAGGAGGAGACGTCCATGGCCTCTGAGGACACAAAGGTGAGGTTCATTAGAGGCCCTGCATTTCACGTTGTCGGTGCAAAACAGTGTGTTGAATAGGTGTGTATGTGTGTGTGTGTGTGTGTGTGTGTGTGTGTGTGTGTGTGTGTGTGTGTGTGTGTGTGTGTGTGTGTGTGTGTGTGTGTGTGTGTGTGTGTGTGTGTGTGTGTGTGTGTGTGTGTGTGTGTGTACGTGTGTCTGTGCATGTCTGTGATTGACCTGTGACTGACTAGTGTGTGCGTCCCTCTGTACCCTATAGTGATAAGTGATATGTAGGAGTTGTTATTTAGTTAGTTTGTTTATTTGTTGTTCCCTTAGGGAAATCCTTTTTTCAGTTTCCTTCTGTTGACATGGTTATAGTCAACACTGAGCCATTTTGGTAAAAAGTATGTCAACGATGTGGGATGAGTCTGTCATCATTATTTGCATTTGTCCATACATCGTTAGACTTTATGATAACACAGGTATAACATAAATTAGAATATATAATGATAATAAAATAAAACCAACATATATATGCAATAAGAGAGTTTAAGATGCATACAAGAAAAGCACAAAGAGAGTTATCAACAGTATAACATCACGTAAAAGAAGGAAGGGAGAGAATTAAACAAGGTAGGGATAGGTGAAGACAATCGCGTTACTTCTTCAACAGGTCCACAGAGTATCAGCACCTCTCTGTCATTTAGTGCAAGGCTGCTCCACGCCCCAAGACACAGTCAGTCCATCAGCCTCTCCCCCTGTTCGTACGGAGCTAAGTGCCAGCAGTAGAGGACCTAGGGCTCTGTTTGGGACAGGGTGAGGGGCTACATTTAAGGAGTGGTGTTCCATTAGGAGCATAATAGAGACATCCAAAGTCAATCGCGATACAGGCAGTCAGTAAACACAGGCGTTAAATGTTCTCTCCTCTTTAGAAGTACTAGAGTAAGCATTTGGGTGATTGCACTCAGCAGAAATGTGCAAATCACATCATTTATGAACATGTGAAAGTTAACATTGTGCTGTTGCGCATCATGCCTCAGTCACCTATTGAATGGGATGTCGGGCAGCATTGTACACATCATGGGGACCTCGTCCAAAAGAATAACTAAGTTTGCATCAAGAGAATAGAATTAGAAAACATTCTTGACCCATAGAATGAATTGGGACCATTAAAAGATGGGATAAGTATTTTACATAAGATAACCCCTGCCCACCTAGCCATCCAATGAGCCAACAAACCAATGAAACGGAACCACCCAAGCGACCAGCCAGCCACTCAACCAGCCCATGCCCAGTACTACAAGTTAGTCCTTTTGCTGACACACACAATTTAGATTTGAATCTTATGGCGCATTTCCACTAGCACGGCTCGGCTCGGTACGGCTCGGCGCGCTATTTGCGTGTTTCCACTAGCACGCAGTACCTGCAACCGGGTACATTTTTGGTATCACCTCAGCCCTGGTTCCAAGCGAGCCGAAGCGTTACTAAAACGTGACGTCAGCCGACTGCCTTCCACTGATTGGCCGATGAGTGTCGTCACTGGAAGCGTCATAACCGGGCGACGACCGCCTAGAATGTAAATAAAAATTAGACGCGAGACAAGGCACCACTTTTTACTGATTTTTGACTTGGAATGAGATGGCTTCTCAGAAAAAATCCACTCCTTGGTCGGTGGAGGAGGTCCAGACGTTCCTGACTCTGGTTGCCGAAGAACGGATTCAGAGGGAGCTCGACGGCACCACGCGAAACGAAACGTTGCTCGGCGCCGTGTAAATGACGTCACAGCGGTTTCGCGCAGCCGTGTTATGACGACCCCGCCCACGTCGAGGAGGCACCAGTTGTAATGGAAACACAACCAAACCGAGCCGAGCCGAGCCGTGCCGAGCCGTATCGAGCCGAGCCGTGCTAGTGGAAATGCGCCATTAGTTTCCAATGCCAGCTGCCAGAATGTAACCCCTGTCATCTCCCCAGTGTGTGTGTGTGTGTGTGTGTGTGTGTGTGTGTGTGTGTGTGTGTGTGTGTGTGTGTGTGTGTGTGCGTGCGTGCGTGCGTGCGTGCGTGCGTGCGTGCGTGCGTGGTGGTGTGTGTGTGTGTGTGTGTGTGTGTGTGTGTGTGTGTGCGTGGTGCATGTGTTTGCATGTGTTTAATGGGATGGATTCTCCACCTTTCCCTTCAATGATTCCACTTATTTATTAATCAACACTATTAAATAATAATTAAATAATCTCAAATTTGGACAAAGGTTTTTCTGTAAGACTCCATGAAAACAACACACAAAGCAGTTATAGGTAAAGTTGTATTCTCCTGTTCCTTCTGCACACACACACACACACTCACACACACACACACACACACACACACACACACACACACACACACACACACACACACACACACACACACACACACACACACACACACACACACACACACACACACACACACACACACACACACACACACACACACACACACACACACACACACACACACACACACACACACACACAAACAGTTTTTGCTTGCCTCTTTCTATTTAGATAGACTAACTAAAGACCTTTGAAAAAACAACTCTGCACAAAAGAATAACTATTTATTTGGATGATGACTCATATTAAAACACTTGGCATTTTAATAAGTCCTTCCAGGTATGATTTACGTAAATTCAATAAAAACACAAAATATTCTATATCACGTCCATATCTCTCGGGGTATAATGCTAATGCAATATCCTCTGGATGGATTAGAGGGTTTATGTAAAAATATCCCAGACGTTGGCAGTGATCTACATCGTCGTTCTAGCCGGTGTGGTCATCCTCCCTTGAGCCATGACCTTCAACCAAACCAAAACCGGACAACATATATTCTGTAACGAATACACACTTGTTTTTTCAGTTTTTTAACAACAAAATATAACTTAGTTTGGAGCAATTTAAAGTATAGACACACACTTGAGAAAATATTCTCACGCTGGGATAAACACCAAAACCCACCGATTAGCCTAGATATTGATCACCGCGGGAGGCCGAAGGATTGAAGGGTCAGGAAAATGTCCCCATCACCCCCCTCCCCCCCCCGGTGGCACTCAATCAGGAGCCCCACTTCTGCGGCTGACAAGGTGAGTCAAACAACGGGAGGCAGGTGCTTCAAAACCCAATGATTGGAGGAGGTACCTCCGGGCCATTAACCCACCGCTGTGTTGGACACTCCTTCCCTGCTTCTGTTCATCTCTGTCATTCCATTTCACGGCTTGAATTCAAAAAAGTTGGCATTGAGTTGGAATCCAATACAAGCCAACAATGGCTGAATATCAATAATTTCCCCATGACTTTAATTGATTTCTCACGCTGAAGTACAGCTCACCGCCGGGAAAGAAATTAATTAAAGAACACTTTCGGCAGAAGAAAGAAACACTTTGTTCTCCTTTAACTCCCTTTTAACAAACTGCATTTTTTATGAATGCACGCAACATGAGGATGATGATGATGAGGGATGATGATGATGATGATGATGAAGGTGATGATGATGACGATGATGCTGCTGATGTTCCACGTCAGAATGAATCTCCTCACATGCTCGGTACCACTGCCCTCCTTGGGCGTCGACCCTCTCGCCTACGTCTGGGCTCTCCTGTTTATCTTTAGACCCACTGCGTGTTGCAGGGAGAAAATGCTTCATTTTTTTGTACACTTGAGTGGGTTGAAGGGATGATTAATTCAAAAGGCCTGCCGGTTCCCACCGTTTAACGATATTGCTAAGCCCTTCAAAGCCCGGGCACCCGAGTCAAAACAAAGGCCATGTTTAATTATTACCGCAGTGTTACACAACTTACAGAACACGCCTAAAGGGCTGTGATGAGGCTGGTTTGGAAACGATGAACGGATCAACCAAGAAAAGAAAAGATCAGCCAAGAAAAGCAAGCAATGTTGTCGAGCATCAAAACACAAATAATTCGGGGGTGAGGGTCTTCTTGCGCCCTTCCCTGGGGAAAGCTTTGTGTAACTGTGAAGAGGGGAGTTCAGTAAATAAGATATATCCTGAAAAGATCTCCCTGTCAACCCTGCAGCCCTCCCGGGTGCCTCTGTGCGTCATCATGAGCTAATTAAGGGTTCTAAGTGTAGGACCTTTATGCCTCTGTCTGCCACTTGACTTGTTTGGGGCTTCGGTAATGCACAGTGTTTTCTGTAATTGTGGTGTGCAGATATCAGGAAGGGACAATCCTGGTACAACACCGATAGTGTTCCTCATCTCTCCTCGTTGCGTGTCACTGTCACATCAAGTCAACTTTATTTATAAAACACTGGTAAGAACGGACGTGTTGTCTGTATGTGTGTGTAGGCCTGTGTGCGTGTGTGTGTGTGTGTGTGTGTGTGTGTGTGTGTGTGTGTGTGTATGTGTGTTTGTGTGTGTATGTGCATGCGTCTGTCTGTCTGTCTGTCTGTCTGTCTGTCTGTCTGTCTGTCTGTCTGTCTGTCTGTCTGTCTGTCTGTCTGTCTGTCTGTCTGTCTGTGTGTGTGTGTGTGTGTGTGTGTGTGTGTGTGTGTGTGTGTGTGTGTGTCTGTGTGTCTGTCTGTCTGTCTGTCTGTGTGTCTGTCTGTGTGTGTGTGTGTGTGTGTGTGTGTGTGTGTGTGTGTGTGTGTGTGTGTGTGTCTCTCTCTCTGTCTGCCTGTCTGTCTGTCTGTCTGTCTGTCTGTCTGTCTGTCTGTCTGTGTGTGTGCTGCACATACGCAGAGAAGCATCAAAACATATTTAAAGCACTTTATATTATACATGTTAAGTAAAGGCATACAGCCACGGTCAAATCCATTGGAAACACATATCTAAAGACATTAACAATATATTTTAAATGATGTTGACAAGGATTTATGTGACGGGGAGAAGTTCCATAGTGATGACCAAACAACTAGAATTTAAAAAATAAATTGATGAAGGAGAAGAGGAACAACAGCACACCTCTCCGGACCGGATTATGGAATTAATTTCTGCTTTGAAGAACCTGTCGACAAAACAGCGGCTATGATGTGGGAGTGAACAGGGCCTCGGGCGGAGGAGGCCGACCAACAATAAAAGACAATACACACGGGGCTTTTGGTTTTTTTTCCCAAAGAGCTAAAGAATATAAAAAATGAATATTTTGTTAGTTTGAGAACAAAGCCCTGCAGTATGAGTTTACGCTCCCGTGCGTTCACAAGCACGCCAATGTGAACTTAGAAATTTCCATGTGTCGAAACACATGTATCTCATAAGGTACAAAACATCCAATGATCACCAGGATTGCATTCATCAAAGATTAAAATAATGAAAAAAAAGGACTAAAAGGTTGACCATGAATACTAGGGACTACTATAATGGCCTTGAAGGAAAGGAGGAGGTATTTGGTGGTATATGAAGGTCTATAGCTCAGAGCACCCTATCCAGTGGACCAGAGTGTGACTAGAGTGTTCTCTGTATTCTGACAGGCCGGCCGGAATGCCCTTGATGAGTTCCCTAAAATCCCCGGGATTAACTCAGGACCAGGGCCTTAAGGAACACATCAAGGCTATTAAATCAAACTCATCTCAGAGGGATGAATAATAGATTTGAGGAAGACCAAAAGCCATACAGGTTAATGATGGCCGTCTACGTCTGTGCCTCTCTGGAAATAGGTCAGGGATGTTTGCAGAGCGCAATAGGAATGTGGCATAATGTTATACAACACGTTGTGGAAGACCAAATGAATGAACGCTATGTTGCAGGTTTACAAATGCGATCAGGTTTTAAATCAATTCTAAGCTTGCTCATTTGTGAGGATAGATGTCAGGTCAGTAGCCACCACATATAGCAGCAAATCAATAACCTGTGGTGAAGGGGAGGAGAGAGTCCTGTGATTTATGAAGAGGTTCTGTACGATATCCTCCTACACTATCTATTATGCGATGGTACTTTATTAGTTGTTTTCTTCTACGACAGCGAAGCAGTTGAACGCCTGGGAAATCTTTTCAATTAGATGTTGAGATCATAATTTCTTAGATTCCTTACAAGGAGTGGCCAAGTGGGTAAGGGTCTGAGGATAAATGCAGTTAATGCTGAGATTGATAACGAGATTGAATTGTTATCGTTGAGCAGATCAGAAATGAGGTCGATAATTACAGCCCCTCTGTCACAAAACCGCTGTTCAACAAGCCTTGCAAGTAATTTGGCTCGCTGAATAATACATTTCGACCAATAGTTGTTATTAGAGGTGTTGTAATGATTCACATTAGTCACCAATCACCAAACGACGGACAGAGATATTGAGGTGGGACCAATGGTCTTGTGTCTGACAATCGCAGAAGAATAATTCCCTTGTTAGGGAGATGACATGAAGAGCCAAAGAGGTCATTAGTATCCTGCTTTAATCTCCCCTTTGCTCGGGGAACAAAGATAATCTATATGTTTGGTTAGAGGTGTTGACCAGTAGAAACCATCACTTGAAGAGATAGCTGCAGGAGCAATCAACAGATCACACATGACTTTACTGGCTGGCCCTTCACACTCTCTTCTATGGGTTGGCATTTATATCTAAGCATGTTAAGGATGATGGTGAATCATATTTGTGGTTTCCCACAGATAAAAGCATACAAATCCTGAAGTAATCAAATTGCTTTATTAACATTTTGCTTCCCAATTCAGAAACTGAAACCTGCGTCATTTGAGATGCTTTTGGATGAATGCTAAGGAAGGGATTATGAGGGTTTAGGGAATTATAGGTTCCTTAAACCAGATGCTTAATTGTAACGATGTGGTGTATATGTGGTAAATGACTGATCTCTATCACTGCTGGTAAACAGTGCCATCTACTGGCAATAGGCAGAGGACAACATGTACCACACACACACAGAGAGAGAGAGAGAGAGAGAGAGAGAGAGAGAGAGAGAGAGAGAGAGAGAGAGAGAGAGAGAGAGAGAGAAGACGAGAGAGAGAGAGAGAGAGAGAGAGAGAGAGAGAGAGAGAGAGAGAGAGAGAGAGAGAGAGAGAGAGAGAGAGAGAGAGAGAGAGAGAGAGAGAGAGAGAGAGAGAGAGAGAGAGAGAGAGACAGAGAGACACATAAGTGCCTTTTAAGACTCGCCCTTCGATATTTTTCCGTCAATGATATAATGGCATTCATAAAGCTATTTGCAAGGTCAATTTATTTTCTATGCAGTAATGCAATGATTTTAGACTCACCGCATGAATATTAATTTTTTTGGAAAGCAGTTTTCTTATTTCTAAAGCAGTTTTAAAGAGAAGTTGATGATCAGTGATGTTCTGTTTCGGCTCCAGGGAAGCATGCCGGTACCTACTGCCCTCAGCCTCTCTCCCTCCATACCTCCTATAGGGAGGCTGAATTGTTAGCACCTTAGACCATGAAGGTATATGTACTGTTTTCCCAAAGTGACTGCATGGTATTAAAATGCAGGTTTGGTTCAGGCCTCTTGCTTCCAGGGATCAATCACAGTACCTTTTGGCTGGCAGTGAAACCCCCCACTACAACCCCATACCCATATCCCAGTACACAGTCAAACACTAGACAACAGAGGGAAACCACAAACAAAACAAATGTTGTTTTCCTCAAAGCACAACAAGAGGCATTCAAAATCTGAATATGGTCTGTTGCATCTTAAGTTATCAATCCAGTCTAGCACCTAATGACATAAATAAGATGTTTCTGTGCAGGGGAATGAAGCATAATGTTGGTAGAACAACTTCCCCTGTCTGAAATGGTTCTTTTGAGGAAAGGCAAGCGGCCCGAAGTAATAGAGCACAAATATCTCATAATTCAACTACGGCTTTGTGTGATGTGATGGATCATTGTAATAACAATAAAGCTCCAAGAAGCCGGGCGCTGAATTATGATCCCAAGCTGCATTAAACACCACTAGAGGATTATATAGACTTTACTTAATAAAATCAAACTTGAATTAATATGTATGTATATAGGTTTGTATGCATGAATGTATGAAGTTTGTATGTACGTACGTATGTATGTATGTTTATGTGTGTGTGTGTGTATGCGTATGTGTGTTTGTATGTATGTATGTATGTGTGTATGTATGTATGTATGTATGTATGTATGTATGTATGTATGTATGTATGTATGTATGTCTGTCTGTCTGTCTGTCTGTCTGTCTGTCTGTCTGTCTGTCTGTCTGTCTGTCTGTCTGTCTGTCTGTATGTATGTATGTATGTATGTATGTATGTATGTATGTATGTATGTATGAACTGTCTGTCTGTCTGTCTGTCTGTCTGTCTGTCTGTCTGTCTGTCTGTCTGTCTGTCTGTCTGTCTGTCTGTCTGTCTGTCTGTCTGTCTGTCTGTCTGTATGTATGTATGTATGTATGTATGTATCTAGGTTTGTAGGTATTAATGATAATGCATGTATTGAAGTTTGTACACATGTATGTATGAATGTTCTTTGATTTTCTTGACAGCCGTTTGACGTGGCTGTTGTTTGGATGAGTTTTTCGGATGAGTGGTTCTCGAGGCCAGGCTAAAGGCCCGGACGCATGCATGTTTTCAACAGGATACGATAAAGGTATATTAATTAAACCTTTGTTAATTCAGTAATAAACATGAATGAATAGCATTAGCCTGTTGGTCAGGTTAAGGGTTACGGTTATCATGGTTAGGGTAAGGGTTAGTGGCTATGGTGAACTCCAACCCTTATAAATTACCTTACTTAACATGAACAGCATTCGGAAATACAAATATACACCATTAGTAAATTATTCTGTCACATAAACTTTGAGTTAGTTAATGATCATTGCTGCATTTGCAATTAATGTACCTTTATTGTAAAATGTAACCAATAAATGAAATGAAACTAAACTTTGAAATATTTCAGAAAGCACTGGAGTGTTTGTGGTTGAGAGCTGGTTGAAGCAGCCTCACCTGGCCCGAGTCAGACTGATTGGACTCTACGGCTGGGTGAGGCCGCACACCTGTTGTACATTGAGTAATCAATGTTCACAGGTTAAACCAGCCGTCACCGCACAAACTTAGGTGCCAGGTAGAGGAGACAGTGGAACATGTTTTAATGAACTGTAGTGGTTATGGGATGGAGAGGGATAGTATGAAAAATCAATTGAGAGAATTGGGTATGCAGGAGTATACTTTGGAAAATATTTTAAGTTTAATGAAGAGGAATTGTATAAAAGTATTGCTTGGCTTTTTGAGAGAAACAGGGTTATATGGTAGGATATAGAGTAGAAAGAAGGTGTGAATGAGTGAGTGTTTGGATATTTTTGTTTTTGATTCGTTAACTGGATCAGAAGAGGGCGGTAATGCACCAAGTTGTGGATGCCAACTGCCGAAAAACCCCAAGAAGAAGATAAGAGAAGAAGAACTTAGGGACATCAATGAGGCAGCATAGTTGGCATGGATATCTTATTTAGCATTGTCCATCAACTTCTACATTAACCAGGCTTTCAACACCCCCACACTGCCTCCCTGTATCTGGGGGCGCCCAGTAAAGACACCTAGCTAGCTTGTAGCCTGCATATTGCCACACCTTATATCGAACAACCATTTCTGATCTGAAGCTAGTATCTATAAGAGATTGCTGTGACCTCTACAGTAGGCATACACTAGACCCAATCAACCTTAAAACTGTTGAATCAGTTGTCCTGCAGAACTCCTCCCTGTAGTTATTTTATTTGTTGTTAAGTCAATACTTTGGTGCATGGTCAGTTAACCGCTGACATAATGAGCTGGCCGTATGGTGGCCCTGATACACCCGTCTGTGACTAATCCCATTATTCATTCACGAAAAAAAAGCACCTTATCACAGAGAATGGTAATTGGTACACAACTCAATGTAATTTAAATTCCTCACGTGCCGTACACAATTTAATTGAGGCACAGGGAAAAGTCACTAAGCGTCTTTGAGTACTTAGAAAAGTGCTATAAAAAAACGGATCTATTATTATTATTAAATACACCTTCGTCCGATGAGCATAGATGAATGGACAAATATGTAATATAATACTTAAAGTGTAATATAGTATGTGCAAATGAAATTGTTTGATTTGAATCATTTAATGAGGTCCTGGAAATAAAGAACTACACAAAAACAAAAAAGAAAGCAGGGTTATTATGTGTATTATGTATTACAGTTTTTCTCAATCGCTTTGGTACATTTCTCAGATCAGAATTGAAATTTGCAAAACAGTAAGAACATTTCTCAAAACAATTCGTGCAAATAGCAAAACATCATGGATTTCATGCAAAAAGCAAGTCTCTTGCTCAAAAGTAAATATCTGTGTCAATGAACATGTCAGTGCCATCAGAATGACAAGTCCTTGTGTCATTGTGTACGGATAAGACAGTCAAATTGCTTAGTCATGTTGTCAATATAACAGTGTACTCTGGAGGGATGTGCTGATGTAAACCATGGCTATAGTTTTGAAGACAATTTTTGTAAATTGTAAGTTACACCTTAGTGTATGTGGGAGATTGATTGCAAGAGACTGGACAAGATTCACATTTACGCTTTGACTGTTTGTACTGTTATTTCTTGACAGACCATGTCATTGCTAGGAATGTGAACATAGAATACAATCTGTCCTTAGGGTTATCTTGTACATGCATTGCTGCTAGAGGTGAACTACACGTGCAGTCATTCCTACACCTCCTGACGTTCCTGTCCTGTTGGGCCAGAAATTTCTCAGACACAATGATAACATTGTTGTTGTTGTGCCTCACAGCTATATACTGTATATAATACTGCCAGTTCGCATGGTTCAGGAGATGCACCTTTGAGCTATTTCCCAGTAAACTGGTTGATCGTTCACACATTTTCCTTCTTTAGAGAAAGTCAAGATTCACCTGGTTGCAATTTACCAATTCAGGACCAGATTTAGAAAAAAGTCTAATGGAAATGTATAAATACAAGAATGCCTTGACATATTAATGACAACTGTTCCACCATTTTGCATGTAAACGTTATGCAATGAACTAATACCTAAATGTTGTGGGGGTGAGACTACTTCAATATGAGACCCCATTACAATGCATCAATTTTAATCAATGACTTACTAAGCAATTGTTAATGTAGGAAAGAGCAGAGAATTATACATAATCATTTGCAACGTGTTCAAAGAAATGAGAAACTGCTTTTTTGATGTGCACAAACGACACAATGATGTGAACATTGAACAGGTAGTTTTGAGAATTTCAATTCTGATCTGAGTAATGTACCAAAGCGACTGAGAAAAACTGTAAGTGTTAAGGCGGAGAGGTGCACGGGACAGTGGAGTGATGGAGACTGTAGCAAGAGAATAAAGACAGCCGCCTGAGAAATCACTAACTCTCATTTCAGGATACTCAAACAGTAGTACTTAATGATTCCCTCTTGGCAAGACCAAGTCCCCTTGGGGTTGACCTAAATTGACTTTGGATCGAATGATGTCTTCATACATGTACATCGATAAATTCGAGCGCCGAGATAGGCGAGAATCGGAAAATTACCAGCAGGTAATGGTAGAGGACCGATTTTGGGGTCATGACACTGGCGTTTCCTTGCTGGGTCAAAGGGCGAATGGTGAGCTATATCTCTCTCGCTCCTCTCCCGACCCCCCCCCTCCTCCTCTCTCTCGATCTCTCCCTTCTCTCTCTACTCTCTCTCTCTCTCTTCTTCTCTCTCTTCTCTCTCATCTCTCTTCTCTCTCTCTCTCTCCCTTCATCTCCTCAGCCTCTCTCTCTCCGCCGTACCACTCTCTTCAGCTCTACTATCATTCTCCTCTCTACTCCCGGTACCTCTTACTCGTCTCTACTCTCTCCTCATCCTCTCTCTCTCTCTCTCCTCTCTCTCTCTCATCTTCTCTCTCTCTCTCTCTCTCTCTCTCTCTCTCTCATCCCCCCTCTTTCCTCTCTCTGTCCTCTCTCCTCTCTCTCTCTCTCTCTCTCTCCTCTCTCTCTTCTCTCTCCTCTCTCTCTCTCTCTCTCTCTCTCTCTCTCTCCCTCCATCTCCCTCAGCCTCTCTCTCCCCGTACCACTCTCTCTATATCGCTCTCTCTCTTCTCTCTCTCTCCTCTCTCTCTCTCTCTCCTCTCTCTCTCTCTCTCTCTCTCTCTCTCTTCCTCTCTCTCTCTCCTCTCTCTCTCTCTCTCTCTCTCCTCTCTCTTCTCTCTTCCTCTCTCTCTCCTCTCTCTCTTTCTCTCTCTCTCTCTCTCTCTCTCTCTCTCTCTCTCTCTTCTCTCTCTCTCTCTCTCTCTCTCTCTCTCTCTCTCTTCTCTTTCCCATCTCTCTCTCGCCTCTCTCTCCCCTCGTACCCACTCCTCTATATCTCGCTTTCTCCTCTCTCTCCCCGTACCTCTCTCTCTCTCTCTCTCTCTCTCTCTCTCTCTCTCTCTCTCTCTCTCTCTCTCTCTCTCTCTCCTCTCTCTCTCTCTCTCTCTCTCTCTCTCTCTCTCTCTCTCTCTCTCTCTCTCTCTCTCTCTCTCCTCTCGCTCTCTCTCTCTCATTTTTTTCTCACTCCCTCTGTCTATCTATCATGCCAACCCTGGCTCTATCCATCTCCGTCTCTCTCTCTCTCTCTCCACATTAGTGAGGTTATAGATTCATACATGTGAAGTCCGAGGGGCTTATAGTTAGGTCAGTTAATCATTAAAAATCTCCAGGGAAACTGAAGAAAAGAAGTAGCTTTAGTCAATATCACTTTTACCCTGGTCAATGAGAAGGGGAACCTCTGTAGAAATTAAGGGAAGTCAGTATGGATGAACCACCGTAACTGGGTTGACATTATATTAACGGGATCATTGTTGTTATCCTGTGAGGGTCCGACCCAGATATCAAAAGGCCTGTGTGGGCGGTGTGCTATTGGCTTGGAGATGTTCAGCTGTCACCTGCTCGAACGAGTCACAGCTGCCACTCCATGAAGACAATGAAATTTTGTTTCATTGTCTTCCGAACGTTGAGGCAATAAACGGGGAAAGTACCATAGGGCCACTATGGGCCATGTAGAATAGCCATCAGGCCCTCTCGCTGAAGACATGCCATTGGTCATAAATGAGGTGCTTTGCTTTAATGGCAGCAATAATAACAGACCTGGACCAGAGATTATGTTTTTCAATTGCTCGCTTCTGGAGAAACACATTTACATAAAGGTTACCCCCTGCTTTTAAATGTTGTGAATTGGCCTTTCGTTTATGAAAAGATGAAGACCTCCCCGCTGGAAACCATGGCTTCACTTTGGGTCACAGTTGGCGGTTCCAGCTTGCTGCACAGTCTGGAAATAAACAGCTAACAGTGTCTGTGAGCGAGATAGGGGACAGGAGAGGATTCAGCTCTTCAGGAACCACGGAGGTATGGTGTATGTGGTGTTTGGTCTGTAATTAAACAGAACATTAAAAATTGCCTTAAAATATTATTTTCCTTTTCTGTATTCAATGAGCTGCTGACATTGCACTCAGAAACTAGAAGAACTTCCTCAACAGTTGTGCAATACCTGACTTTGCAAAGCAAATATAGGAAAATATGCTGTGTCCTATATTAATCCATGTAGGCCTACATCTTTAATGCATTAATGTTTGTATATTGCCTTGCAATGTTTTCAACTGGCGACAATAAAGTTCCTTTAAGCAGAAAGATAGCTTTTTTTTTCTATATTCTATTCTTTTCTATTTTATATCAGACTTAAAAACCACAGCTGGATTTGCCCAGGGTTATTCTTGAACGTTTCTCAGCCTCCTTATTGACTTTGTTGTGTTAGCAAAAATAACGAGTGTTTTGACTTTCACTTTAATCTTTATTTTTTTCAAAGACTCCAAAAATCAAAGAACGAATTTATAGGCGAGGATTTCATTACAGGCCCATAACAACAATGAATAATGGTGTTTTAAATAAATAAAAAAAAGTTCAACCTGAAGGGAATTCAAAAAGAAGGCAACATGGCCTCATGTTTTTTATTCATAATTTACATGCTACAGTGAACAATCAGAAATGTGCACAATCAATGGCTTTCAAAGGGGGGTGTGGGGGACGACGACAAGAAAGCCATACACATTGAAACACGTCGATGAATAACAACACACAACGCACTAAAGACATAGTAGTGAACTGCAATTGCGACGCGTGGCGGCTGCAGAGGCCCCCCGGGAAGGGCGGAGATAGGGATAGTGATGGATGGACTGGGGGTCTGGTTGTGGATGCGGCTCCGTTGCTTGCGGTGATTCCGTGTGTGAGTTGATTGGCTCAGATGCACTTGAGGAGGTAGGAGTTGCAGTTGGCCCCTCTGCCGCAGTCACAAAGTTTCCCGATGCGGGGACCGAATTTCATGGCACACCTGTCGCCCATCCCACACTGCCAGGTCACGGCGGCACGGAGGAGGCACGAGGAGGAGACACGCACATTACGCACGTTACGCACATTACGCACGTTATGCATATAGCATTTCTGGCCTTACACAATTCGATGTATTTAGTTTATGGCTACTTTTCATTAGTTCTCATGTTATTTGGCATATTTAAAGAAATATATTTGCAATTATTCTATTGGATATATAACGATCCTTTGTTTTGTAAATCTTGCATATGTCTAATATTATTTTAATAATAGATAACGTTCTAGAGCGGCAGAGATATCGACGGAGAGAGCAGAAGAGAGAGAGAGAGAGAGAGAGAGCGGTTCAACACATCATTATAGGTTGATAGCTAGGTGGATGGAAAAGGAACACAACTTTCAAGTAGGCTATCATATTTTATTTATACATTATTTGACTAAAGCTGATCATGCATGTTTTCTTGTGCGTTTCCAGTTGTGTAAGTCACAAGGATTTACCATTTGGATGCCTCTCTTCTCTGGGGGCGAGACGCGGTCGTGCATCTTCCCCAGGATGCGCTCCATCGCCTCGATCTGCTCCAGAAAGTGTCCAAGAGATGAGAAACAGTAGTCCATTAGGGTGCTTACAGCTTAAAGATGAGCCAGGTGCGAGACGAGGCGAGGAATGGTTTGAATAAGGCGGATTATAACAACAGCAGAGCTCCAACTCTCAGACAGTTTTTGCTGTCTCCGCTTTTACTATTGATTAAAACAAGCTCATACTTACAAAATCTCTCTCTGCTCCCACGTCGCTTCGGTCTACTCCAAAGTCTTCAGAGGAAACTTCTTGCGACGTCTGTCCGTGACAGAGGACGGCCACGAGGCCAAGGCAGAGCAGTCCACGGAGCATGCCTGAGTTGTCCATCATACCGGTGCCACGGTGCGTCAAGAGCGTGACGGAGTCAATAAAGGAGGTCTAAAGGGTCGCCGGTTCAGAGACGATCTAACTACACCAGACGTCCACCTCTCTTATATAAACTCGCAGCCCCGCCCGTGGGAACGAGCTGTATACATGTAGAAGCCCCCGAGTGTGTCTTTAGTGTGTGGCTGGACGGTGATGGGGGGTACCCGCAGCATCCAGACACACCAACCCATCCTCTCCGTCTCCATCACACACACGCACACACACACACACGCACGCACACACACACACACACACACACACACACACACACACACACACACACACACACACACACACACACGACACACACACACACACACACGCACACGCACACATACCCGGCTGCACACACACACACACACACACACACACACACACACACACACACACACACACACACACACACACACACACACACACACACACACACACACACACACACACACACACACACACACACACACACACACACACAGACACACACACACACACACACACACACACACACACACACACACACACACACACACACACACACACACACACACGCACCACACACACACACCACACACACACACACACACACAGACACACACGCACACACACACACACACACACACACACACACACACACACACACACACACACACACACACACACACACACACACACACACACACACACACACACACACACACACACACACACACACACACACACACACACACACACACACACACACACACACACACACACACAGTCAATTCATTTGCAACATTTCCTTCCTGCTCATCATCGACTTTCCATATTAAAGTAGCCTCATAAAACGACCTTTTTATTTGATATAATTATTTTTGTCCGATATGTCAGAAATAACCAAATGACCAGGACACGGATCGGTATAATATTCTGTTTCTATCTTGCTTTTGAGTGCAGCATATAGCCTATTGCTGAAGCGCTACGCCCCAACCACAGCCAGATGTCCCTAGGGTGGAGTCAGTCTCTGGAGGGTGGGGTCAGTCTCTGGAGGATGGAGCTAGTCTCTGGAGGGTGGGGTCAGTCTCTGCAGGGTGTGGCCGCTCAGCTCCAGGTGTTGAGTGGCAGTCTTTCAGCCCATTGATTCACCTCGTTTGGCTTGTAAACCGCGTTCGGCATGTCTCCCTCCGATAGGCTACCTCAGGTTGTGGTGTCGTGTGCGTGTGTTCACGTCCATGCGTGCGTCGATAGAAGCGCAACTGAATGCCTTCATGTGGCATTTTGTAGGAACGTGGGCACGAAGCTTCTTTTGATTTAATTCATAAGCACCTCATTCATCAAATAAACTCTTTGAGTCGCCACACATCCAATCAATGACGAAAAAAAATAAACGCATAACTCGATGACACAGGTTCATGGGACGGAAGTTGGTGAGGTGCTGTGCCAGTGCCACCAAACAATTCCCCCATTGTCATCCCCCACCGGAACACCAGGTGGAGTGGAGTAGAACGGCCTGCAGAGGGCGCTGCGTCTGCAGCTTCACCGACAGGGCAACCCAGCCGAGGGGTGTTTTTCTGAAACGCATACTTTAGGATTAGGAAGAACACACCCAGTGACATCAGTGAGGTCTGAAGAAGAAAAAAAAGTGCTCAAATCAAGCTGTGTGCACAGAAAGGAAACAAGAGGGCCGAAAGGTCCTTCCCATCTAAGTGCTGTGAGCCAAAAGTGTTCCTTTACGCTGCGTAAAAGTAGCATCGATCCCCCCGCGGAGTGCGGAGTTTAACGCGTCTCAGGAGAGGATGTCCACATCAGACGAGGCGGACGGGCTGCGGCCCAGATATGGCTGTAAGTTCAAATTTTCTCTCCTTGAGATGCCGAGCAGTAAAGTTTCTCCCTTTTGGACTTCAATGGACTTCTGAATACTGTTTGGGTTGACGATAAGGTTTTCCCTGCGAAACGATCAGCGACTCTTAAAAGTGTATTTAAGTGGCATGTAGGCCTGTGTCTGTTAACTGCGGAGAAGTTTCATCCGATTTTAATTCGGCATGGCATGAACCATTCACTTCCGTGTTTTCATAATTAACTGTTGCTGAGATATGAGGCAGGCCTGCAGTATCTCAGCCCTCCATGTTACTCATTTACAAATTTTAGATTCACTACTTTTAACAAGAATGTTTTAGTTACTTATTATGGTCTTGCCGTATCTAAAGGTTGTCTCTTTGAGAAGTCCGGGGTTTGGATGGTTCAAAGACTGTACACCAGGGCAGCCCTCCCATGTCCCAGTGAAACCTAACCTCTCTTAACCTTAACCTCTCCCTTAACCTCTCCCTTAATCTCTACCTTAATCTCTACCTTAATCACATTGTCTCGAGAAGCCAGAACTATGGTCTTCTGTCCCAATCATTTAATCGTAATAGTAATTCTGAATATTAAAGTGACAGGCTCGTAATGGCGTATATTAATTCAAGTTAAAAAAAATAATAATACTATAATTGCAAATTATAATGTACAGTCTTATTTCTACAGTAATGCATCGGTCATAATTTAATATGTGGCAAAAAATGAAGGAAAGCCCTTCATATTGCGCCCCTATGTCCTCATCCCCCCTTCATAATTTAAGAGGATAACAGCTCTATTGGCTTCCAATTATATTGAAAAGCGGTGAAACGGGCCAAGAGGTTGTAAATAATGAATTCATAACTAAGCTCTGCTAGTAGGTACACTATCCTTCATTTTTTTTCTCTCCCCAGCCCCATTCGGCCTTGTGCATTACTGTGAGCCATTCATTCGATGTCTCTCACTGAGGGGCCTACTGGTGCATAACTGAGTCGCAAAAATGGAAAGTGTAGCGGCCGCCTGACGTACGGGGGAGAATTTCCGAGGGGTTGGAGGAGATGTGCGAAGACTTGTGGCAGGTTATGCAACATCCAGACAGTTGGGGGAGTTTCACTTGGGAGACTGCGTCAGGAATGCTGCACACGGTGATTCCCTGCTAATTATCAGAGCGGGGGTGGGGGGTGGGGGGGTGGTAGGCCTGCACATATTCCCATGCAGAAGGCATTTGCTGTTCCAGACGGGGGACATCATAACAACAACTCTAACGACTCTCTTTTCTAACGACTCCTCGAAGTTTTGGAGCAGTCACAATTAAAATCTGAGAAAGGAGAGAGCTCTGTAAGACGAAGCCCTCCCCATCAATCATATATAAACTGTGTGTGTGTGTGTGTGTGTGTGTGTGTGTGTGTGTGTGTGTGTGTGTGTGTGTGTGTGTGTGTGTGTGTGTGTGTGTGTGTGTGTGTGTGTGTGTGTGTGTGTGTGTACTACAGCTGTTTTGGATGGCGTGGAGCGTCTCACTGCGGAGGAGATGGATGAGAGGCGGCAGCAGAACATGGCCTACGAGTACCTCTGCCACCTGGAAGAGGCCAAGAGGTAGCGACACACACACACACACACACACACACACACACACACACACACACACACACACACACACCACACACAACACCACACACACACACACCACACACACACACACACACACACACACACACAGCCCTGGTGCAGGCCTTGGTGTCGTTCCACGTCAGGTAGTCGACGCCCTCCTGAACGGCCGCCGCCCGCCGACCACAGACACATCAGTTCGTCCATGTACCCGTTCCACACACACACACACACACACACACACACACACACACACACACACACACACACACACACACACACACACACACACACACACACACACACACACACACACACACACACACACACACACACACCCCCCCAGATGAGGGGGCGGGGTTGCTGTCTCCCTGCCACAGTGCAGAGGATCCTCTCTTATCCTGACTGTAGTGTAGATGTATCTGGATGGGCCGGTCGTTGCATAACTGCAGTACGTGATGGCTCTGGCGTGTCCAGCTGTTGTAGCAGCGCGCGTAATCCGTGGTGAAACAGCTGCAGGCGACATGGCAGCGGACGGATCACTCTGGCCCTCACTGTTCCAACCGTTGTGTGTGTGTGTGTGTGTGTGTGTGTGTGTGTGTGTGTGTGTGTGTGTGTGTGTGTGTGTGTGTGTGTGTGTGTGTGTGTGTGTGTGTGTGTGTGTGTGTGTGTGTGTGTGTGTGTGTGTGTGTGTCACGTGTAAGAGATTGTACGTGTGTGTGCAGTTCCTTGTAAGGCCTGGACTCGTGTATTATAAGTGATAAAAGAGGAAGGATTTAACCAGACAGGAAGTGACTCAGTACCTTGTATCTGACGTTGTTGCCACAGCAATCTATAGTTGTCATAGCAACTCTCTCTCTCTCTCTCTCTCTCTCTCTCTCTCTCTCTCTCTCTCTCTCTCTCTCTCTCTCTCTCTCTCTCTCTCTCTCTCTCTCTCTCTCTCTCTCTCTCTCTCTTTCTCTTTCTCTCTCTCTCTCTCTCTCTCTCTCTCTCTCTCTCTCTCTCTCTCTCTCTCTCTCTCTCTCTATGTATGTGTGAATGCGGCTGTTTGCCTCTATGATGAGATGCGAGAAAAGAAGAAGGGGGGAAAAAAAAAGCACTGCGGTTCATTGCTGCAATGCTGAAGAGCAGAGCCCTGCCTCACCCTCACAGTCACACATCAACCCCTCTACGACTGCAGCAGCCTCCAACCGTCGCAGACTGAGGGCTGGCTCTTCATTCCAGCCGTGGATTATGAGCTCTGTGCGTTCTCTGAGCGAGGCTGCACATTATTGTTGCTATGGGGAAAGAGAGGTCAGACGGGGTTGGTTGGAGGATTACATTAAATGACCCAGAGGGTGAATGCAGGCGTGGGAGGGAGATCTCAGAGGCTCCTACCGTACATTGTATCTCGCTCACCTCCTCCACCTCCTCAACTCTAGCCAGTAGTTTCCAAACAAGCGCATGGTCTCACTCTGTGACGAGGGGCTTGGAAAGAGTGGATACAGCGCAGGCAGAATGGATCCCTGAAGTGTGTGCTAATCATGCATGTTGGCGTTGGGAGGCTTGACCTTTAGAGGTGTGTGTGTGTGTGTGTGTGTGTGTGTGTGTGTGTGTGTGTGTGTGTGTGTGTGTGTGTGTGTGTGTGTGTGTGTGTGTGTGTGTGTGTGTGTGTGTGTGTGTGTGTGTGTGTGTGTGTGTGTGTGTGTGACCCCTGGATGTATCATGTCTCTGGGCAGCAGGTGAACTGCAGGTGAACTGCAGACAGAAGTCTGCGGTGTATGTCTCACCACGGAAACAATTGTTAACCAGTGTGAACCCCCAATCCTCCCTCCAAACTCAGACGACACAGATACCCTGTGTTTCTACTCCCCTTTTCAATCTCTGTGTCTGTGTGTCACTCTATTTCTAGCTTTTTCTCCCATTTTGGGAATGCGGTTTGGCCCGTATTCTCTCCATACCTGTGCTCGTTGATCCATCTCAAGGGTCTACATAAGGGGGTTTGGGATCGTTGTATTGCCAGTCCCTTGTTGTCTAGTCTTTGTGCACTGTGTCCCTCAGGCTCTGCTGTCGACTTTCATCGTCTCCTTCTCCCAGATGCTTTTAAACCCTCACTCGTTGTAGATTGCAGGGTAGGCATCCAAAATGAATTCTTTCAGTTTACACAAATTAGACCATATGGAGACAATTAAAAGTATAGCGCAAACAATGATGGTGGTTGGGAGTTTGTTTATCCCTTGGTGAGATGAGGAGGTGTGTGTGTGTGTGTGTGTGTGTGTGTGTGTGTGTGTGTGTGTGTGTGTGTGTGTGTGTGTGTGTGTGTGTGTGTGTGTGTGTGTGTGTGTGTGTGTGTGTGTGTGTGTGTGTGTGTGTGTGTGTGCTTTTTAAGACTCTCCTCCCAACACATAGTAGAAGTTGTAATTAAATTGCAGATCCGGTTGGGAAGGCTCCAGTGGTTCGAAGTGATAGCGAAGCGAAGGAACATTCTCAGAAGACTACTACTCTTCGTCTGTCTGCAGTGCTACATGCACACAAACACCAAGGCCTCCTGGAAGTTATTCCAAACCTGTGACATTATCAACTTGTCGGTTGAGGTGACTATTTGTGCGATTTAACCTCCTTCTCAGGGTAGGAATGCTGTCCCTGGTGCATATCTAAAGAACTGGTCTATCAAACACAACTACCGTACAGTTACAGTAGGTTGTTATGTTGACATTCGACTAAATATAAAATAGCAAGTGAACAAAAAACGTCAACAAATTTTTTTTAGAACCTCCATAGTATTTGAATCCCAACTGACACAGTGGTTCAGTAAATCCTTAAGGAAAGGATTTCTGTAAATGGGCAGACCTGGAGGCAGACCTGGAGATATTCAATGACAATGGGTTCCATTTGAGTCCTCAACCTGTGCTGGTCTGTATTTAACTCAATCCTTTAAAACACAGTCTTTCTATTTAAGCAAATGAAGTGCTATTTTCATTGCTCCAAAGCACCTTTTCATTTAAAAGAGCAAAGAGAATGTAATATTGGCCTTCAGAAACAGTCCAGGCAAAAACCAAGGAAACGAGTGCCATGGTGTAGCTGACTGTACTATTGTTCATGCGTTGCCTATTACATACTTATTTCCAGACAGAGATTTGTATTTTCCGTGGAGACGTGACGTTGAAACACTTTTGTGTTGTGACCCGCTGCTTTCCACCGGTGGTGTAATGTTCTCAAGTGAGCTTGGATTTATTGGCCAACTCTCTGTCGAGTCTCGATATGGAAACAAAAACCTGCCCGTCTGCTGCTTCAGCACAACAAACTCTGTGTGTGTGTGTGTGTGTGTGTGTGTGTGTGTGTGTGTGTGTGTGTGTGTGTGTGTGTGTGTGTGTGTGTGTGTGTGTGTGTGTGTGTGTGTGTGTGTGTGTGTGTGTGTGTGTGTGTGTGTGTGTGTGTGTGTGAGAGACGTGGGACAACAAGACAACAACTAGCCTATTCTACAGACTCCTCACACACCCTTCATTGTTTACGTCGGGTAGTCTTGGTTCAGTCACAATTAACATCTGAGAAAAGAGAGTATCTGTTAGCCAAAGCACTCGCTATCAATTACCATCACACTCAAAGTGAGTGAGCTGTGAGTACTGACAAAATCTACTCCAAACCAACCACTGGAGACGTTGCCTTGGCTACATCCTCGAAAGCGATTGGCTGTTCTTCACTTCAGTCCCCTGGACAGCTCGGGCTCCTCATTGTTCCGAACTAACAAGTTACGTCTGTGACATTTAGATATAATGACCGGTCATTTCCAGAGATGGCTTTTACACAAAAGACTGACCTACATGCTTCATGATCACGAATGTTTGCCCCCGCGGGGGGGGGGGGGGGGGGGGTTCGCTGACGACGTTGTGTTCCTCATCTGCCAAAAATATTCAAATATTCTTCTCCTCTCATCTCGGAGCAGAATCCCAGTGGCTGCTAAAGTTCTGCGACAGTCATTTCCTGTTTCGGTATAATTTCCATGCACTCTCATCTAGACCTGGCTGGCTGCTGTTCCTGTGATGGGTTCTCCCTAATAGCGGCCACCTCTTTATTCTCCTGCTTGGGAAGTTCGCTAATGAGAGGCTTCACATTAAAATACAATTTCACTCTTTAGGTGACGGCTCATTTGAAGGGCCGACTTTGACTAAGTATCGAGTTCTGTAATGAATCCGAGTCTTGGTCAAAGCAACTTGCCACCGAAAGCCGCTCAAGCGAAAGCATTTTAATGAGCATTACAATGTTGACACTTTGAGTTGAGCTGCTTTGCTTTCCGTGAGCTTATAGCGCATTTGTACGCGAGTTGATCCGTCGACGACTCCTGACCATGAAGCAACGAAGCGTGGAGCTAGGAGAAGCCGTTTGCTTTCTCCATTTTACTCTTTTTTTTTTTCTGTAATATAGCCGTCAACCAACCCCTTAACCACACACACGCACACGTGCACGCACGCACACACAATTCCCCTGCCTCACACCTAACTATATAGGAAACTGGAGACGAGAAGTTACTCTCCCGGTTTGCTTGTCAGCGGGAGCGTGACGTAACGGGAGGGAGCAGTGAGCTGGCAGAGGGCATTACAGCGGGCGTGTTCCCGGAGAAATCCTGCTTTTCCCAGAGACGGAGCAGTAACGGCGCTGCCTGTCAAGCTCCATGACTCACGGTCCCTCCTTAGTGTGCCTTCCTCCCCTGTCCTGCTCGTTCCCCCTCTTCGGAGGTCTGACGCCCTGCGGGTGTGGAATAGTCGCCTGCAGGAGACGGCGCAAACTAGGGGGTTGATAGCGGCCATCACCTGGGGCTGGCTGGACGTTTGATGTACTTGATGAATGAGTGCTTTTAGCAATTAACCCCCCCCCCCCCCTCCTTCAACGCCCAAGTCTGTGACCTGTGTGGCAATCAAGGTGCCCACACACGCACACGGATACTCAAACCGCTTGCAGGGCAATGCTTTTGCTGTTCGAGGCACACACAAATTCAGCTGAGGTGAAACTGCAGGCCCTCGGATGGAATGAGGTCGCTGCTGGGAGCAGGATTCCAGTGTTTCAGCTGAGCATGTAATGAACAATTTGGCGCAGGCCCCTATTTGTTTCTCTCCTGCTTCAGTCCCGCCTGTGCCCTTTCTGTCCTCCCCAGGGAATCCGGTCCAACCGCGCAAATAGATTCATCAACTGTTGTTCCATGATGAGCATGTCAAGTGTGGCTAATCGTTCAGTTGTCTCTCGGACTTGGCCCTGTTTCACACCCCTTCGCTTTTGTCTTTGTAATTAAGACTCTCGCTGTGTGAGACAGAGCGGGTGTCAGTTGGTCCGGTCGCTAATGACCTGAAGGTGTCATTTACCTGACGGTGTGCTGTGAGGTGATAAGGCCGCGTACATTTGCCTACCCTGGATATCTCACTCGGTCTCACTGACTGACTGATTGTGGACATACTTGCTTGTCTCAGGCATGCATGAATGCACACACCAGGCCAGGGGAGCCAAGGACAACAAAGTGCTGTGATGTCTTTGAGGAACCCTCCCCCAGTATCTTCTTCAGGGTGGAGCAGAGGGTAGAGCACAGGGAGGAGGGAGGTCTTTCTCCGTCATACCCCGCCCACCCCCCCCCTGGAGTGAAGAGTCCTGCGGTTAACACTTTTTTTGCCTTTTTGAACGTTGGAAAAAAACCATGGCCTCTTGTTTACCAAGGTCCTGGTAGCGGGGTTCTTCTAGTGCAGCTGCTCCTAACCGGGGGGTTGGGGGGGGGGGTTGGGTCAGAACTGGGGGGGGGGGGGTCCCCTGATACATGTGGGGTCACAACCACGAGCGAAATCACTAGCGTATCATTCATACAATGGTGTTACCGGCAAATGTGGCTTGTGTAAAAATTACGATGCGTGGATACAAATGTTACATTTGGGGCCGCCAATGTTTTCAGAGCTGGAGATGGGCTCAGGGGCCATAGTAGGTTGGGAGGGACCACTGTTCTACTTGGACGTTCTCAAGATGCAGCGCTCCTGGTACCGGGCCCATCTCCCTGAAGGAAGGGAGTATGGTTAGTGGCAGTGGAGCAGGTTCATCGGCTATGACAATAGACGCCCATTCGAGCTCCCACCAAACCCCCCCGTCTATGGCCTGCACCTCAATGTCGCTACACTCTGCTAATGGCTGGCCTGCATAAGCAGGTTGTCATCAGGCTGTTAAAAAACAGGAAGGTCAGGGGAAACGCGTGTGTGTGTGTGTGTGTGTGTGTGTGTGTGTGTGTGTGTGTGTGTGTGTGTGTGTGTGTGTGTGTGTGTGTGTGTGGTGTGTGTGTGTGTGTGTGTGTGTGTGTGTGTGTGTGTGTGTGTGTGTGTGTGCCACATGTGCACATGCAGTAAAGAGGAAGTCTGCGTGCAATCAGTGTGTGGACTGGTATATGAAAATCCTGCCACTCGCATCACTTTAACAAAACTCCCCCAAGCATCCAATATCTGTTCAACGTTTTAATTAGCAGTCCTTCAACAACACAAGGCTGCTCTTGTCCATTATTCTGCTTCAGGCACTATCAGCAGGCACTATCAGCAGGATAAGATAATTCGCTCTCTCACAATGGCTTTGAGGCATCGGCTGGCTGAACCGGCCAAAACTGTGTGGCACCAGGTTTTTTTTCCGGAAGCTTCTGTGATAAGCAAACGATTTCATGTTTATTTGCCGTCGTCTGCGAGGGTGACTTTTGAACCCCGCGGTGGGCTTCTGATGGGCTGCTGCTCGCTCAGGATGTGTGGCTTGAAGCAACAACGTTGTGAGACTTCCTGTCGTTCCGGTTGCGGCGCAGCATTGCTGTGCGTAGCTGGGGACAGATGTGCGTTGGTCTGCTCAGTGGCTTGAGCTTCGCTTGACCCCTGACTACCGACCGGCCGTTGCCGTTGTAAGAGATTGTTTCCTGCCCCGGCCACCGCCACCAGTAGAAAGTGGATTGAGTTTGGCCTCCCTGATTCTCGAGAAAAAGTGCAGGAAACCTATGATATGAGGACATAACCATAAAGAGGGAAGTGGAATGTCATGTCGACATGTTTTCATTTTGAGACTCTGGCAGAAAGATCCAAAACTGCATGCCAGTTTTGGGTGGTGACTTTTCAAGTCCCAGCGTAGATATTACAGCGAGAAGAGACCTCACAATATGTACGTACTACAGCGTGCCAGTGATTCCACCCAACGGTTCACATGGCTGACGAGATCGTGCTTGTCATATTTTGACTTGTTTATGTCATGTTCCAAGCATCTCTCGTCTCGCTGGAATGCCACGGTCCACATTCTAACATGCACTGCATGCATTGCTGGCGTCTTCCCTGGCTAAGCAGAGGGTGTGGCTCTGTTTGCACTTGAATGGGAAAGGGTGTGTAAGCCTGATACACGGAACCATTAGTATGGAGCCTTTCACTGCCTCCCTATATCGAGTGAAAGGAGGGGGTTGTTCATGGCCGGCCGGCCCTGGCCCTGGCCAGGCCGCCGGGGCCTGAATAGAGGGCCTGTATCTGGAGACCCTGTTACAACTTCCTGGGACGGGAGTTTTTTCAGCTGGTGTGTGTGTGTGTGTGTGTGTGTGTGTGTGTGTGTGTGTGTGTGTGTGTGTGTGTGTGTGTGTGTGTGTGTGTGTGTGTGTGTGTGTGTGTGTGTGTGTGTGTGTGTGTGTGTGTGTCCGGAGATGGGAATAGTTTGTTGCTCTCTCTTTTGAAGCGGAGCCAAGGTTGCAGTAGAGTGGGATTTGTTTTCGCTCTGCAGTTTATTTGTCTGCCTCCGACAGTTTGACCTCGGCTTGTCTGCTCTCCGGCTGTGAAATGCCCCAAGACCAGATCTGCTCTCCAGCCTTCGTATCGCGGAGCTCAGCTCTAGGGGTCACATTAGCCAGCAGACCTCTCTTAATTTAGATATCATGACAAGTCTGTATTCAATCCTAAGATATTCAGTGTGCGCCTAGATATTAGCACAATAATAGACATAAATGCACTTTAAGAGTCTGTGCATTTCAGTTTGAAATTCAGTAGCGATGTAGGCTAGATGTATATCAATTCTGACATTATCTATTCATGTTCCAAATGGATATATGGCATCTTTAAGCAATTGAAGGGTAGAGTTTCGAAAGTGGTATTTCAAATAAATATTCAATATTCAAACATTTGATCCGCAATGTGCAGTGCTAATTTTCATTCCCCTTGACAACCATACGAGCTAGCACAACAAAAGTCATGCGTCCTTTCCCATTAAAGGATTATAAAATATGTGAATCAAACATCGCAGGACCTTTCTAACGTTGGTAGCATCGTATACCAAACAACTCGACGCTACAGGCATGAAGATGCCGTTTACATCATCGCGTCATACCATCAAGTTGAAACCGGTGCTTTGCTTCTTGGGTCGGTCTTCAGCTCTGGGAGGTTGGGGGTGGTGGTCCGCTCCAGTGTCCCCTGGCTACAGCGGGGCTCTTGTGGAATCCGGTCGGAGGGGCCCCTGGCCTTCCAGTCAGCCATGGCATCTCCGTAGTTCTCTCCTCGCGGCCCAGGGTGGACCGCGACACACGGCTGGAATCTGACCCCACGCAGCAGAGAGATGAAATGTTACACATCTTAAAAATTGCCTAATGGGATCAGTCACGTTGGCCAGAGAGTGTTGCCTGTCAGCCTGTGTGATCGCCTCAGGTGTCTTTGGCCTGTAGGCCAGAGAGTGTTGTCCTGTCAGCCTGTGTGATCGCCTCAGGTGTCTTGTGTCTGTAGGTTTTTCCGTAGTTCAATACAAACGTGTGCCCTCCCCCCGTTCTATTGTTCTCTCTGATCAGCTTGTTGTCTGTGGTAGATAAGGATAGGATGCTGTTAGCGTCTTTGCAAGCCTCTCAAGGAAATGTCCTTAATAGACCTAAGATGCTTTATTGATTTAAGGGTGTTGAAATGGTGAACTTTCAAAGACTGAAAGAATGGCAATTCAAAGTGGTTTCTAACTTGGTTGGTTTTGGTTATACTACTCATACTAAAGTGACTACCCACATTTAGAACATACTAACCAGACACAACTTCCTCACACTGTCGTCACATTGTGACACTTTTCCGGTGACATTATCATCATTCATTTCAACAACAAAACTGCATAGCACACATTTCTTCATTTTATGGCCATTCCCTCTGTGACTGCCATGGCAATGGTTGGGAGGTTTAAATCACGGGGGGTTTAAATCATCCACGCCTGAATCATAATTCTTTCATCACAATTGATTCACAACTTCCAAAAATCCAAAATCTTTATACTTTATAAAAATAGACAACTTCTCAAAGCTTGAGAAGTTCAGCATATGTTTTATATCGCATTGTAAAATCTTGGCAATGAATAAAACAAGATGGTTCCTTTGCAGCAGTGGAGACTCAGGCAGTCGCTGACCCCGCCCACCACCATATCAAAGCCACCCATCATCATATTCAAGCCACCCACCCCCATATCAGAGCCAGCCACCCCCATATCCAAGCCCCGACCACCATATCCAAGCACAGTCTTGCATGCAGCCTCAACCACTGACAGCTTATTGGACAGGATGCCGCCAAACTTGCTGAAGGCGGGCTTCTAGAGTCCGTACTCGCAACCCTCTGTGCAGAGTCCAGGTTCGATTATGAAACATCAATTGTTTTAAATCGAGAATCAATGTTGAATCTAACATAGACCCTCCCCAGATAACCTAAATCTGCCCCGTGAGACACTGAGGGTCCCGTCCCTGCAGCCCCCCTCAAAGACCATCAAGGTCTGTGCGTCCCCCCCCCCCGACCGGCGGTCTCTGGGCTCTGGCGTCCCCCTTACCTAAAGGCCCCTGCTGTGCGGCCCCTGCAGGTGGATGGAGGCGTGTCTTGACGAGGAGTTACCGCCCACCACGGAGCTGGAGGAGGGGCTTCGCAACGGCGTCTACCTCGCCAAGCTGGGCAACTTCTTCGCCCCGCACACGGTGTCGCTGAAGAAGATCTACGACCGCGAGCAGACGCGATACAAGGTGAGGACTCGGTGGGCCGCGACACAATAACATACTCATTATTAAAGGTTGTATCAGCGATGTTGGGTGACGTCACTTCTGTGGGTAGTCGAAGCGAGATCCCAGACAAACAGAACCAGCTCTCCCCTCCCGTCCACGTTGCTTACATCCAGTGAAAACAATCACGAACACAGCGCAAAAACCCACCCCTTGTCGGTGATTGGTTGGAATATTATATAATATATATATATAATATCCGCTCAACCTCTGCTGGGCTACTATGTACCCCCACATCACGACTCATTACAATGGGTGCCCGGTCATTCAGCTGTTCAGCACCCAGGCTCTGGAGCTCCCTCCCCCCTCACATGAAACAGTCAGACGCCGTTACAACCTTCAAGTCACAACTCAAACCTCGCCTGTTCAAACTCGCACACAACGTCTAACTGATCACCGTCTTGATTGTTTGTTGGTTTTGTTTTTGTTGGTTTTCCACAATGTCCTGTTTTTAACGATTTTTGATGATTTTATGCTCTGTAAGGTGACCTTGGGTGTCATGAAAGGCGCTTCTAAATTAAATGTATTATTATTAATCATTTTTTTGGTGTTAGTAGCGCCATTTGTTTTTGGGTGCGATCTCGGAGCATAGGCTGCCCACAGAGACACCGTTTTTTGACGGCCTGGTTATTGGGCAGGCAGCTAGCGGATCGTGAGCAAAGATCAGATGAATCTGGTCATTAATGTTTCGGCCTAGAATCGCTGATACAACCCTTTGGGGTTGGTCAATGTTAACGTGGAGCAAGTGTTCAACGGATTACTGGGAATGGGTCAACCTAACAATTGTTAATGTGTGGCCCTTGATTCTATGAACATCCTTACTGCACCGACAGCGATATATTGTTTCTTCTGACAAATGTACTTATTGTAAGTCGAATTGGATGAAAGCGTCTTCTAAACGCCCTGAAAGTCAATGTAACTGTAAATGATTAGATCATTCATGTCATATTTAAAGCCCACACAGATTATCGGTAAATACTGTTGCATTCATACAAGTACCGGTACATTCCCGTCGAAGTAAACCCAAAGCATTTTTTAAACGCTGTTTTTGATTTACATCACATGGCACCCTTTTGAACTAATCACAACCAATGTTTGAAATCTCGCTGTGTGACCAGCGATAGTTTTCGTACCTATTCTGTGATTATATTGTGTTATTCGCATTGCCTAAGGAGTCCCAATGAGGCAGCCCTAGCTAACATAACATGCCTTCAGTGCCACATGAGTTGTGTTCTTAACCACTTTGTGCTGTAACGCTGGCAGCAGCAGCAGCCGCAGCAGAGTGAATAGGTACTCTTGTCTTTGAGACTCCGGCCTGCTCTACCCTGTGTGGTAATGAATGAATGAATGACATGCCTGTTTGCTCAAGTATGGCTTCTCTCTCGCAGGCAACTGGGCTCCATTTCAGGCACACAGACAATGTTATCCAGTGGCTGAACGCCATGACGGAGAAAGGGCTACCAAAGGTGACGTCTTGTCTTCTCTTTATCCCCAATCCCACCTTCCTCCAATCTCCCTCTCTCTGTAGCTCTCTCTCCTCATTCAACCACAAAGACATTTCCTTATATTCACGTTTAGCGGTAATGTCTATGACGCTGCACAGCCTTGCAAATGTCCCCCAGTGGTGCTCTGCCGAAGCCGTTATAGCGAGCCACTCCTCTTGGCGAGCCGGGACATGTTTGTACAGTCCCGGCTCTGAGCGGTTCCCAGGGTTCACTCCATAACTGTCCCCTGACTTTTCAGATCTTCTACCCAGAGACCACGGACATCTACGACCGGAAGAACATGCCCCGGTGCATCTACTGTATCCACGCTCTAAGGTAGTCTCTCGCTCTCTCTCTCTCTCTCTTGCTCTCTCCCCCTCCCTCGCCCTCTCCCAGTGTGTCTGATTGGGATGTTTGCCTTCTGCCCCGGGGCTGGGCAGCCCTTTAGTGTAACAATGCACACACTCCTTCTCACCGTCAGAGTTCCTTGACAACGATTCAACGAATAAACACACTGTAGGCAAATATAAGGTGAGAGCTTATTGGGGTGTGTGGGCGTGTGTGCGTGCGTGTGTGTGTGTGCGTGCGTGCGTGCGTGCGTGCGTGCGTGCGTGCGTGCGTGCGTGCGTTGCGTGCGTGTGCGTGCGTGCGTGCGTGTGCGTGCGTGCGTGCGTGCGTGCGTGCGTGTGTGTGTGTGTGTGTGTGTGCGTGCACGCGGAGAGATTCCTAGTTCCTTCCTGAATGAGCCGATGCAGAAGTGCCTCCCTGTTAAGCCGATGGCTGTCATTCACTGTAATTTGACGAGTAGCTACTATAATCAGCAGATGCTTCCAATCAAGGCAGCAAAATGGACCCTAAGCCTGTCTTGGGTATATAAACATGCCTGTGTGTATAAAGTGACTACATGCGAGTAAACACACTTTCTGCCCAGAAATACATTATTTTGCATCCAAGACCGAGAGAGTCTTGGCGTTTTTATAAGGTGAACTCTGCGGTTTTACTGGCATCCAGGCCTGCGGTGAGCTCCCCAGAGAGGAACCCCAGGCCTCTCTCTGACAGAAGCCTGCAATCCTAGTTCTTGCTCGCTCCTAGAGAATGTTCCAGTAAGTGTAACAACAACAACAACAACACATGAACCAGGGGGCTTTACGTCTGGTGCTTGGAGTCAGGAAGTCCCACTGACAGAGCCGTGTGTGTGTGTGTGTGTGTGTGTGTGTGTGTGTGTGTGTGTGTGTGTGTGTGTGTGTGTGTGTGTGTGTGTGTGTGTGTGTGTGTGTGTGTGTGTGTGTGTGTGTGTGTGTGTGTGTGTGTGTGTGTGTGTACTGCCCTTGCAAGATGACTAAATGGCTGTTTGTTACTCTTAAAAAAAAAAAAGAAAGAAAAGGCCTCATTCTCTGATGCCAGAATCCCTTTGCCGAGCCATGTTTATAATTAGCGTTAATTTAAGGGCCATAGAACACAATATTGTGTTGTCACATTGCCATTCTTTGTGGAATTCAAGCCGGCCTTTCCCCAGCGGCCTATAAATCTCCCCCAGGCCTTTTAGCTTCCGCCCTGGGCCTGTTGTCCGGCTCCCCTTTCTGTTGCCCCTTCCTCTCATTCTGCTTAGTGGCCTTCATGTACTCATTCTCTGCTATGTTTGTTCTTCGTTCAACACAGCCTCTACCTGTTTAAGCTTGGCCTGGCCCCTCAGATCCAGGACCTGTATGGAAAAGTGGATTTCACAGGTAAAAAAAAAAACGGTCTCCGGTCTTCGGTTTCCCCCGCAGCTCAAAAGTTTGAATATTTTGCAAAAAAGCAAAGATTAGCCAGCGACATCGCTGACGCCATCACAGCCACTTTAGGCAGATGTTTTCAGATTTTCTTTAGTATGTGTGAAGGGTTTTAAATGATTGACTGTTGGATGCTCTGTAAACCCAAACCAGACCCATAGGAGTTGCTACTGCAAAAGTATTTTTGGGTGTGGGGGAAGGCCGACAATGTGAAAGCCATTAGTGATAGTAAGAGCTTTCTCTGTCCTTTGGGCCAGCCTTCGGCTCTTTAGACTAGAGGGAGATTCAAGGTTGGTATAAGTCATGTACTAGTCTGGGACTCCTTGTCTCATTCCTGTTAATTATACATTTTAAAGCTGGTGTAAAGAGTTTGATGTCGGACTCGTTTTAGTCAATGATCTAAATCTATTATTACTATTGCACTTAGTATTGAACTTGTACTTTGTCTTGTGTTTTATGTTGGAACTGTGTACTGCTGTCCATCTTGACGAGGTCTCTCTTGTAAAAGAAAAACCTAAACTAAGCTAATCCTGGTTAAATAAATCCCAAAAGCTCTCTCTCTCTGTCTTTGTCCCTCTCTGTCTTTCCCTCTCGGTCTGCGTCTGTCTCTCGCTCTGTCTCTGCCCCTTTGTCTTTCTCTCTGTCTTTCTCTCTCTGTTTTCGTTTCTCTCTGTCTTTGACCCTCTCTGTCTTTCCCTCTCGGTCTGCGTCTGTCTCTGTCTGTCTGTCTCTCGCTCTGTCTCTGCCCCTTTCTGTCTTTCTCTCTCTGTTTTCGTTTCTCTCTGTCTTTGTCCCTCTCTGTCTTTCCCTCTCGGTCTATGTCTGTCTGTCTGTCTCTGGCTCTGTGTCTGTGTCTGTCTCTCTCTGTCTTCGTTTCTCTCTGTCTGTCTTTCTCTGTCTCAAACTGCTATTCATTGACTGGTTCCGCTGCTTTGCCCGTCTTTCCCCGTTCAGAGGAAGAGATCAACAACATGAAGAGTGAGCTGGAGAAGTATGGAATCCAGATGCCCGCCTTCAGCAAGATTGGCGGCATCCTGGCCAATGAGCTGTCAGTGGATGAGGCTGCACGTAAGACTGGATTGGATCACACCTTCGGGGGGGCGGGGCAAGGGACTGCATGAGTCTCCGAAGGCTGCAGAAGAACAGTCTTGTTTTATCCATAAAGGTTTAACATTGCCATATAAAATACTTAATAGGCAGAAAGCTTGACGGCAAACACTATACTTTTAATAATCCATGCAATATTACATTTATGACAAATAAAATACATGCACAACTTATACTTATAAATGAATATAAGATAATAAGATCAACTTTATCAATACCAAACCGGAGAAAGTCATTTGTTACTGCAGCTCAAAAGTAAAATGTAGAGGGAAAAAAGGTGTATAAATAAATAAAAAACAGCATCGATATACTATATTAATTGAACATACTTGGTCAAATTGCCCCTCCCCCCACAGTGCACGCTGCAGTGATCGCCATCAACGACGCCATCGACCAGGGCGTGCCCCAGGGCACCATGGCCGCGATGCAGAACCCCAACGCCATGCTGGTCAACCTGGACGCCGACACAGCCCAGAACTACCACGACATGCTGTACCAGGCCAAGGGGCAGAAGGTGGCCAACTCACGCAAACGGGTACGGCAACCACCGGTCCAGTCCGGTTCACACCCGCGCCGGGTGTTTTAGTGGATGTTAAAGGACCTTACAGTGTGGATTTAACCCATGCTGTATATCCCGTCCATCGGAGGAGACGTAAAACCGAGGTCCTGACTCACTGAGGTCATACAAGATCCCAGGGCACTTATCGCAAAGACTAGGGGTTTTCCCCAGTGTCCTGGCTAAAACTGCCCAACCAGGCTCATTCAATCTGAACCCCCTAATCATCCTTCTGTATAATTGTCTGACTCATTAATTCCCTCACTCTCCACCTCAAGCTGGTGTGTGGTGAGCGCAGATTGGCTGCCGTGCATCACCCAAGTGGGTGTTACACACTGGTGGTGATGAGTGGGGTCCCCCCCTTCACTGTAAAGCATCTTTGAGTATCTAGAAAATCTGAGCAATAAACCCCACCCTAACTGCTCCCGACGAGCTGGTTGTCTCCTTGTGGCCAAAGTTATTCATTGTAAACTAAACTACTACATGAGATTGCAATTTGGAGCGTACGATTCCTGAGTCGATGCATGCAGTACTCTGTGTCGATGCTTGATGTTTATATGTGGATGTTGTGCAGCTGGTGGAGAACGCCGACGCAGAGAGAGACGTGTACGAGGAGCTCCTCACGCAGGCCGAGATCCAGGGGAACGTCAACAAGATCAACTGTAAGGCTCACCAACCTCTGCCCCACCACCCCCCCTTCCCCAGCACAGAATTATTCATTATAAAGTAATCACTGGTCGAGACGCTGATGTGAGCCACTGGGCGCACTGGCACTGTGTGTGCACGTTATTGTATTGTCTGCGTCGGTGCGTCCCGACGAGCCGTTGATCGGGTTCTGTTGTCGCGGACAGTGAGCAACGCCCTCAGCGCGGCGGAGCAGGCCCTGCTGACGGGAGATGAGGACCGGCTGTTTGATGCCCTGAAGGCGCTGGGCGTGCAGAACCTGCAGGCCCAAAACAAAGGCTGGTACCTGCAAGCAGATCCTGGCCGACCGGGAGAACAAAGAGCAGGTAGGGAGCCGCTCACCTGCGGGGGATCTGCTTTCGGGTTTCACTGCGGTCTGCCTTTCATCGTCCACCAGGGCCGGGAGGAAGCACTTGTGGTTTCAAGTGGGAGAATATCTAATTGAGGAATGCCCTCGAGTGCTCCCAGCCACGGAGCTGAAACTCAAGAATTTAGTGCACTTACTTTTCCGTACAAACGAAGGAACATACTTGAGTTTTTCAAGCATGGATTTTGACTAATAGGCCTTTAGTCACATGTCTTTGCGCAGTGTGTTCATTAGTTGTTATCGGCGTTGTGTAGATATTTCTAAACTGGTCAACCTGGTTGTCCTCTGATCGTATCTTTCGATATCTTCCCTCGTAGACCTCTCCTGGTGAAGCCCTGAGCAAGGAAGAGTTGCAGAATGGCGTGGACGCGTCCAATGAGTTTGCGGCGAGCTACGTGAAAAGTATGCGCACGAAATGTTCTCTTCCTCGTCGTACGCCATTCTCACGCTTCAGAGGAACGTTATGTGTTCCTGCATGTGTGCTGTGTGTCACATGTTATTCCCTTTGGGTCAAAAGTGTGTCTGTGTGTGTGTCTATCACATGTTTCTTCATGTTTAATGTAAAGTGTGTGTATGTCACTTATTAGCATGTTCATTTAAAAGTGTGTGCATCACATGTCCCCAAATGTTTAATGTAAAGTGTGTGTGTGTGTGTCACTTATTAGCATGTTCATTTAAAAGTGTGTGCATCACATGTCCCCAAATGTTTAATGTAAAGTGTGTGTGTGTCACTTATTAGCATGTTCATTTAAAAGTGTGTGCATCACATGTCCCCAAATGTTTAATGTAAAGTGTGTGTGTGTCACTTATTAGCATGTTCATTTAAAAGTGTGTGCATCACATGTCCCCAAATGTTTAATGTAAAGTGTGTGTGTGTGTGTCACTTATTAGCATGTTCATTTAAAAGTGTGTGCATGTCCCTAAATGTTTAATGTGAAGTGTGTGCGCGGTTCAACAGTGTTGCACGCGATCGAGCGCATCAATGACGCCATCCGGGCGGGCGTGCCGGAGAAGACGGTGGAGGAGCTGATGAACCCGGACGCCCAGCTGCCCCAGGTGTACCCCGGGGCCGCCGACCTCTACCAGAGGGAGCTGTTCAGCCTGCAGCAGCAGAGCGCCGAGGTACCCCGACGACTACCCCCGCGCTATGCGGCCCAGTTGTTCCGATACCTATACCAGTATCGGAAATTCCTCTGATCGGGTGTCGGCGCGTCTATCCGCCGATACCGATACTACGATACTCATTTAGTACACAGGCAAAGAACATCACAAACATGTCCGTGCAAAAACAGGGACGCATGAACGCATAACTACAAGAATACTTATTATGATTATCGAGGATAAATGTAAATGATATAGTTCTGATAAAATCCACAGTAAGTAAAGCGACCATATATGGCCGTCGTAGTAAGAGAACCCTTCAATAAGTAGTGCCATCAGTAGTTACCATGCTAGATGCTGTATCGTAGCTCCATACAGGGTTAGTATACAACTGTTCAAATAAATTATTGATGTACATCCCCACAAACAAGTCGTCCTAGGTAATCGGCCGTTACTCAAGTTCAGGAATCGGTATCATTATCAGGAAGGAAGAAATGGTATCGGAACATCTCTATAAACGGATGTCTATGCAAATGCATTAAGGGCGCATCGGTGTGCAACTGTGCCCCATGCATCACTGGAAGTCAATAAACGCCCCCACACGGCTTTGGGGGCACCCTTAATGTCGTTGTAAAGGCTGTCCTTCTGTCAACATGACACATGAGTTGAATTACCTCCCTCCGCTCCGCAGGGCACCCTGTCCCACCCCGAGGTGCTCGTTGCCGTGGAGATGCTGTCGTCGGTGGTCCTGATGAACGAGGCCATGGACGCCGGCGACCGGGCGGCCCTCTGGAAGCAGCTCTCCAGCCCCGTCACCGGACTGGGCAACGTGGAGGACGAGTACGCCCAGAGGTACGTACACACCCCCCCCACCCCCCTCCTGGTGCCCCCCCGGCTCAGAGGCTCACTGGGGCTGAACGTGGGCGGCGGCATGTGGCCCAGAAGGTAGCGGGTCGGCTGGTAACCAGAAGGTTGCTAGTTCGATCCCCGGCTCCAGCTAGCTGAGTGGCATTAGTATATGCTACACGTGAACCTCTTAAGATGGCGCAATGTGATTGGTTCGCTATCTCGGGACATTGGGCAGTATCCCATGATTGAGATCTCAAACTCAGGATATTGCTTTCATCGCAAAATGCGTGCGTGACAACCTCCTCGTCTCGCTGATAAAAACTAATTAGCCGCTAATAAAAATTAATAAAGCCCGGCAAAAAGTGTTATCTTGTTTATCTTTTAAGTGTTCACGCATAGTATATACTACAACAATTATTAAACTCAGGCTCTGTGAATAGTGGGGAAGCCCCCTCGAGCTATAAAAATGCAGTCCATTTACCTGTGTGTGTGTGTGTGTGTGTGTGTGTGTGTGTGTGTGTGTGTGTGTGTGTGTGTGTGTGTGTGTGTGTGTGTGTGTGTGTGTGTGTGTGTGTGTGTGTGTGTGTGTGTGTGTGTGTGTGTGTGTGTGTGTGTGTGTGTGTGTCAGGTACATGGACGAGCTGATGCGTCTGCGGGCGGCGGCCGTAGAGGAGGGCGTCGACTACCTGACGTGGAACGACATCCAGGCCTCCATCGACCAGGTCAACCAGAGTGTCCAGGAGGAGCACGAACGTATGACACACACACACACACACACACACACACACACACACACACACACACACACACACACACACACACACACACACACACACACACACACACACACACACACACACACACACACACACACACACACACACCTCCCTTCTCTTCCACTCTATGACGCAACAGAGCTCTTCTCATCTTGACATATTTAAGCAAATTGGAGTCAGGTGTTTGATCTGGATGTGTGTGTGTGTGCATAGGTGTGGTGGCCATCGGTCAGATCAACGAGGCGCTGGACGGGGGGGACGCGGCCTCCACCCTGGCAGCCCTCCTGCATCCCTCGGCCAAGCTGTCCGAGGTGGACCCCTCGGTGGCCCAGCACTACTACGACAAGCTGCTGGAGGCCCGCAGGGAGAAGGCCCATGTGAGAGACCGCGTATACTCACACTCACTCACTCACCCGCTCACTACGTGGGTCAGGAGGTAGAGCGGACTGGCTGGTAACCGGAAGGTTGCTGGTTCGATCCCCGGCTCCTCCTAGCCGAGTATCGAGACATCCCTGAGCGAGACACCTCACCCTGACAGCTCCCCACGAGCTGGCTTGCGTGGTGGGCTCCGCCGTCGGTGTGTGAACGTGTGCATGAACCGGAGGAATGTTGTAAATGTTATATTGTGAAGCGCATTGAGTGGCCACTGGTTAGGAAAGTGCTGTACAAATGCAGTCCATTTAGCATTAACCATTAATGTACCGCGACAGGGTTTCCAACAGTCAAATCCCTGCATGACTCGGTTATTTGAATAGCTTACACAGTCCTGTACTCACTCATGCACCAACTCGTGTACACAGACACACAGGAGGTTTGACTGTTTGACTCAATGTTAGCATTACAGAGTTGCTCATGTTGAGTGTAGATCGGGTTATATGCTAAGGGGGGGTGGGAAAGGTTTCAACGGAACAACAGAGCCTGATGTTTACATTCGCTTCAAGTGGGATTAATACAGTAAAAATACGATCTGGATGGGAGCATTAGCCTGTTCTCTCTGGGACGGCAGCTTGTTTCATCATGAGTTCCCTTTCAACCTGTGTTTGCCGATTGTTCCTGAAGGAATAATGCAAACAAGGGAAACTTTAAGCAAACAACTGGTTCTCAGTTACCTTTTGGCTGCATTAGTCCTATTACCCTGTCGCCACAGTTACCAAAAGGCTATTTGAATATGAATGAACCCACCAGGCATGCACAGACAGACAGACAGACAGACAGACAGACAGACAGACAGACAGACAGACAGACAGACAGACAGACAGACAGACAGACAGACAGACAGACAGACAGACAGACAGACAGACAGACAGACAGACAGACAGACAGACAGACAGACAGACAGACAGACAGACAGACAGACAGACAGACAGACAGACAGACGATGAGGACCATGGTGACCCTTTCCCCCATGATTCACCCAGACAGTATTATGTATGTGATGATGAGATCATCACGCTTTGCCCCCCAGTTAAGCCTCCCCGGCCTTCCACCACATATCCTCTTTCTCAGTCTGCTCAAGAAAGCTCCCACTTACTTCCTGTGCGTGTCTGAGCATGCTGGCTCATCACCATCACTCACTCGCTCTCATCCTGGTTCAGCTCTGGTTCTCTCCCCCCCCCCCTGCCCCCCCAATCCGAGCCAACATCGTTGGCTCACTGTGAGGCAACATTTGGTTGGGAGAGGGCCAATGGCATCACACTACGAGAACAGACAATGGCGTCACTCTTACTGTCTTCGCTGCGTGTCGACTGTATCTCTCTCGCGACAGAGCCTGTGAATGCTATGCTGTCTAACGCTCATTTGCCTGTGCACTTTGTGGTGGTGGATGTTGTGGTTGTGTGTCACGTTTGCATATTAAGTCGTCAGTGTCATCGGTGAAGCCACAGTGAGAGTATGTACGAGTGTCCTTCTAGAGCAGAGGTCCAAACACAACCGAGTGGAAGGTGGAAATCTAAAGGTGGAAAACGGCAAACTAATATACGTACTGGTCGATAGAATAGGAGTATGGTCACCATGGGGGAAAAGCCAGTTTTCATTGTGCTTGATCTGAAGGGAGAAGCGCTTAAAAGGGAGGAAGGAAATTCCCCTGAGGAGCAGTTATGGCACCTGAGCGGTGTGTTATCCTGTGTAAACAGAGGGATAAAGAGGCTCTTACCCGGTTGCGTTTCACAACACTCGTGTTGGTGTTTGGAGGGCCAACAGATGAGGGCTACATCTCAAGTCTTGCTTCTTATCAGGCGATGCCTAGATTAGGGCTTGGTTTGTGCAGCAACACTCTCCTTATGGAGCACAAAAAAACAAAACTTTGTCCCTGGTGATTTCATAGGCAGAAGAAGGAAATAACAAGTGAGGGCTGACTGCTTTTCTTCCATAAAAGGGCACAGTATCAAGTGCAATAAATAGCCAGGCCTAGCTTTTAGCATTTCGTCACACGTGTGATCCGGGTCGAGACAGAAGCAGAATGGCGCGCCCCGGCCGCCTGGGTATGAAATGTCCGGGCGCTGGCCAGAGGAAGTGGTTAGGGCCCTGTGCTTCCTGCGGGATTTCAACATGATGTGTTTCATGTGCTCGCCATCTGAGAGGGAGAATTACGGCCGGTAATGGTCCCCATGAGAGTAATGGCATTTGCGTAAAAGTCACCATGTTCACAACCCTGGATGGGTTATGACTCGGCCTTATCCGCCGGCTTGGTAGGAGGAGGAGCTTATCGGATGTCCTGGAATGCCCTCTGTCTTTTGGCACTTGGCTACAGGTGTCTAGCCCCGGTCCCAGTTTGGCTGTCGGCCGCGGTCATCAAACGAGATGTAGCTAAAGAGTAACAGGAGTTAAAACAAAAGGTTTAGGGAGTAATCTACAACTGTATAGCAATTGAGAAGTGGTTCTTATCTTGGGCCCAGCCCTTCTTTATCCACAGTCTACTCTCTTCCTTCCTTTCACTCACAACCGCGGGTTCGCAACGTTTGCACAAGTCACGTCAAGCGCGCTCCGCCAGGCAACCAATCCCCGGCCCCGACTTAAGCCTACAGACCTACGGCTCACCGAGTCCCGCCCACCGGCTGTCCTGACTCATCTCTTCCCAAAATATGAATTATGAACGGCGACTGCAAACACCCAAACAATCATCAGCAGCCTCGCTGGGATGGGCCTTTGTTTTTTATATAAGAGAGGGGGCTCTCGCTTACGGCCGGGGTGTGTGGCTAGCTGCAGATGGCAGCGCCGTAGCTGCCGTTTCAACATGAAACCAGACATCCACAGAAGGTACCCCCCCCCCCCCCTCCTCTTCTGGTTCATCCGCCCTAAAGCTTACGCAGTAGAGGGGTGTAGACCACAGAGAGTGGGAGGTCCCAAGAGAAAGAATTGCTTAGTTTTTGCTGTGTAAGGGGGGGGGGGGGGGGTGAACTAGTTTCAGCAGGTAGCACGTTTGAATGCACAATCACTCATGCACACGGTCGGCGGTGAAACAGTGCCATCTGGAGGCAATCATTTATTACTACAGCACATGAATTTAATTAGGGTGTTGTTTGAAACGTTGGGAACATTTGTCCATCTCTTTCTGTGTTCGCCATGAAGTATTCACTTGTAGAATGAGTTCCTCATGTTTTTGGGATGATTGTATGTTGATTGACTCATGCTCTAATGCTTTGTGTGTTTGTATGTGTGTAGGAGACTCAGGATCCGTCTGCTGTCTTGTGGCTGGATGAGATTCAGGACGCTATCCTTAATGCTAACAAGGACACCCAGGAGGCCCTGCAATGTAAACACACTCACCTATAACTATCTTAACCTTTGTCCACATTTCCACGTGTCGTATTTCAGGGGGATTGAAACCACTTTGAGCACAGCAACCTATCGTCACATGAATAGAGGGCGTTGGAAGCTAAAATTAAATAAATCTTTCAATTTTTCAGTTTTTGTAGTAGTTACAATGCAAAAACTGAAGTTAATGTGTTCCAACACTTTAAACATCCTTGTCGTAATCATATTACCAGCTCAGTCAATCTCCCTGCTCCCCTTTCAAGTTCTCGAAATTGCGGAGGAAGTCCCAGTCTTCTTCCTTTTAAACTACACCATTTCCTTCGACCCAGTCCTGTCTGCCACTCAGAGTATGCAATACCTGCTTTCTGACGTCTGTGTGTGTGTGTGTGTGTGTGTGTGTGTGTGTGTGTGTGTGTGTGTGTGTGTGTGTGTGTGTGTGTGTGTGTGTGTGTGTGTGTGTGTGTGTGTGTGTGTGTGTGTGTGTGTGTGTGTAGTCTCCAAGGCCATCCAGGCCATCAACGAGGCGGTGGACAGCGGCGAGGCGTCCCAGACGCTGGCCGCGCTGCGGGGGCCTGGCACGGGACTGTACGGCGTCACGGCCGAGTGCGCCCCCACCTACCAGGACGACCTGTCCACCATCAAGGAGGGGAAGAAGAGAGAGGGTAAGAACGACGAGACCGGGGACGGAGGAGTGACCGCAGGAGTCATACCACAAGCTAACACTCAACACACCTTCATTTGAACAGGCCCTCAAAACCCACCTTTTTAAGATTTCTTTCACCACATAACCTCCTCCCCTTCTCTGCCCTTCCTCCTTTTTATTTTTACCGTTTCACTAATATACGTTCTTATTATATGATGGAAAAGCTCAGTATGTATCGAAAGTATTATTATTAATATTATTCAGTTGAGACGGCGACTAAGTGTTTACTTGTGGCTGTGCCCTGGTCTAGGGGACAACGGCAGTGAGTGGATGAAGCACTGGGTGAAGGGAGGACACAACTACTACTACAACACCCAGACGGGCGAGGGCACCTGGCTGGAGCCCGAGGAATTCCTGCAGAACAACACTCAGCTCAACAAGGACGAAATTCAAGTACGGCCCTCGAGTCCCCGAATGCCCAGCGTTTCTTTGTCATGAAGCTTTCAACGGCTTGTTTAAACAATTGTTCTATTCTCTTCCCCTTCCCATCAGTCGGTGGTTTCCGGGGTTACCACAGCCTACAACAGAAAGCAGCTATGGTTGGCCAATGAGAGTCTTATTACTAAGCTGCAAGCTCGTTGCCGTGGGTACCTGGTGAGGAAGGCGCACAGGGACCGCCTGGACTTCCTCAAGAGCCAGGATTCCTCTGTCACATGTATACAGGTAAAACGTCCCCAACCATCATGTCTGCCCTCTCAGGAAGACATGGACTCCGACGCACACAGACACACACAGACACACACAGACACAGTCTTGTCGACTGTACACCAACCATGCAGCTGAAAATGTACGCCGTCAGTACTTTATAATCACCCCGTCTTGCCTTCCCCTTCGTTTCCCCCTCAGGCCCACTGGAAGGGCTTCAAGCAGAGGAAGAACTTTAAAGACCGCAAGCAGCATCTCAAAGACCACAGCGACGAGGCTGTCAAGGTGACCGGATACAGGATATCGCTGTCCTTCCATATTGATGAACATTAAAGGCAGTATTCCTACGGTGACTAAAACGTGTCCTTTTTCAGATCCAGGCAATGGTCCGCATGCAACAAGCTCGCAAGAAGTACAAGGACCGACTGAAGTACTTCAAGGATCATGTGAGTACAGTACCCAAAAGCCCAAAGCACTGGTATATAAAAACACCTGTCTGGACGTGCAACGCAAGAAACCCCAGCGGATTACATTGTAGATTCTAGATTACAAAGATTGTCTTTTAAAGTGGCCGTAATTAAAACACTAAGTCATGCTTCCTATCTTCCCCTCAAGCACCCAGGGACATTTACCCTGGGGCCTCGGAGATCTGAGCTCCTCTGACTCACTATGCTGGGTCACTATGGTTATAATCTGTGACATTAATAAAGCATGTAATTGCTGTTTGTGTCTGCAGATCAATGAGGTGGTGAAGATCCAGGCCTTCATTAGAGCAAACAAGGCCAGGGACGACTACAAAACGCTCAGTGAGTAGGATTTCTAAAGATAGTGGCAGAGCAAACAGATCTATCGCTCTTTGGCCTTGAGTGTGGTAATTAGTGGGATTAGATCTAAGGCTATCTGATGAATCTTTAATTAGTTGTCGATTTTCCTTTTACTATAGAATCAAGAATAGGATTTCTAAGATGACTGTATCTATCCATTTTAATACTTATTACTACACAAGTGGACTGCTACAGCTTTCAAAGTCATAGTCCTTTCTCTGTTGCTGTTAAAACTGGATGTTCGTGATGGGGGGCAGGTTGTGAAATATCAACCTGTAGTTCTATAGTCCTGGTGGTTTGACCCCCCAACCCCACCTAACGCTTCCTTCTCTTACCCTCACCCCCAAACTCCCGCCCACGCAGTCAGCGCCGACGACCCCCCCATGGGTGTGTGTTCGTAAGTTCGTCCACCTGCTCGGACCACAGCGACCAGGACTTCCAGGAGGGAGCCTGGACCTGATGGGGCTGCGCGAGAGGAGGTGGTCACCAACATCCGCTCCAACAGCAGCTGCAGAGAACGACCTCAACCTGATGGACATTCAAGATCCGGCCCTGCTGGTGAAGAACAAGATCACGCTTGCAGGAGGTGGTGTCCCACAGCAAGAAGCTGAGCAAGAAGAACAAGGGGCAGCTGTCCAACCTCATGATGATGAACAAGCAGAGAGGCGGCCTCAAGGCGCTCAGCAAGGAGAAGAGGCTGAAGCCTGGAGGCGTACCAGCACCTCTTCTACCTGCTCCAGGTACCCGCCGTCGGCGCGCTCGATTTGAAACGGGGACTCTTGCCAGACAATATCTGGTCGTTTCCTTAACGACCACCCCCGTGTGAAAGCAGTCATCGTGTTGTTGTTTTGTTCGTGTTTAAGAATGGAATAGTGGTCGGTCCCAGCGGCGTGAAGACTGCAGTGTTGAATCTGCCGGGTTTACTGGCATATCATACTGCCATGTTTAACCACTTGGGGGGTCTGTTACGCACGGACATGTTTGCAGTTGTAAGATGCAGTAGGAGTCACAATAGGGGAAGGGAAGGGAGGGTGAGGGAGGGAAGGGAGGGAGGGAGGGAGGGGAGGGATTGGAATATAGAAAGTTGACAGATGGATGAATGGATACTTTATTGACGCCAAAAGTCCTCTTTCGAGTCGCACTCCAATTCACACAAGGGATTGAAGCAGAGATTGTTGACAGAAGATTTTGACATTAAGAGAGAATTTGACATAGAGAATTGAACATAGAGATTTGAAACATAAAGAGATTGAAACATATAATAAATGTCTCTTAATTCCAGGACCAACCCCAAAACGTACCTGGGGGCCAAGCTGATCTTTCCAGATGTGCCGCAGAAACAAAGTCCACCAAGTTCATGGTCTTCCGTGATCTTTCACGACTTGCATCTCGTACAACTTTACGCCTCCAACCAGGCGACGGAGGAGTTACCTGCCTGGCTCAAAAGCTCTTCAAGAAACGGCTCTGCAGGAGGAGAATTCAAGTGGAGCGTCGTCGGCCATTATTAAGTAGCACTAAATAATGGAGGCGCAATTGCTGCTTTGTCAGGGGCTGTTGCCGGGGGCCGGTGTGATTACCCATTAACTCACCATCCGGGGAGTGTCAGGAGCAAGGCAAACGGCAATTAGGGCCTCTCTGTCAAGTGGCACAGGTTTATAAAAAGATCAGTCAACTTGATGGGGAGGTTGCAGTGAGGGTTTTTGTTTTGTGGAGTAAGAAGTTTGGGATCAGCCATAATAAGAGTTGGACCACGGGGTTCCTTGTTTCTGGTGCTTTCCAGAATGTAAAAAAAGGTCAACTGAATTGGGTATTTACAATTTGGTGGATTCTATGCAATAGCCTTCTATTCGGGTGGGGAATCTATTATTAAATGTGATCTATATCTCCTGTGTCCTCTTTCTTTCACAGATAGAAATATTCTCCAGTTCTTGAGAGTCAAAAACCGGAACAAAGGAGGGCTCTGGGGGTTTAGCATGGCTCTGGGTTTAGCAACTCAGGCGCTGGTTAGCTAACAATCTTTGAATTTTTGAAGCCATGCGTATAGTGGGCCTTTTTGATGTGTCCCCCCTTTTATTGAAACACCCTTTCAATAAAGGGGTGAACCCTTTGACCAGGTTTAATGGATGGATATATATACTCCTCGGAACTTGTTTTTGCGCCCGGATTCGTTGTCCTTGAGACCCGCAAACCATATAACGGCTCCCACACTCTCCCGCCCCGTTCCCCCCACAGATTCCAAAGTGGACCAGATCCAGGAGATCGTGACGGGGGAAACCCCACGGTGATCAAGATGGTGGGTCAGCTCCGAATACCGTGTGCCGGGCGCGACCGTGGGCGGCCGCGGGGCCCGGACGCCCCTGCGGGCAGATCTGGCCCCGGGCCCGTTCAAGGACAATCATGGACCGGACAAGGCCCTGATGACATCAAGACGACGAACCGGTCGACATCTCTACAAGAGCTGGGGTGAAACCAGATGGAGACGCAGACCGGAGAGGGCCAGGTTGTGGTCGGCCCCCACCCACGTCAATCTGTGCTCATTTCATACCAATTCTGGAGGGCAGCCGTTGGATGCTTTCCTATTTTTGGAGGAGGGGAGAGCGTGAACGCTGGCAGCCTTTATTAGGGGGGTGACTTGGTTTTTTGTCCCCCCTTGACGGTGGGGTACAAAACTGGAAGTACCCTTGTAGGTGAGAGGGGGGGTGGGGGAGGGAGGTACTAAGCATGGTTTGTACCAGGCTAACTCTCGGTACTTTCATTTCACATTTGCCCAGAGAGTCTTGGCCACTATCCATTGGACCAAACGTTACCTCACTTGCAGGCGGGGTTGTCGGTGTGGAGTTTTTAAAAGTAATGGATGCTGCGCCGGTGCCAACTCTGGATCTGTGCCATAACTAATCGCTACATTTGGTCGTGATGGCAACTCCCATCTTTCGCTGAATTGCTTGTGGACATGCTAAAAAATTTGGGTGGCAGAAAAAACCTGTGGAAATATACCGCTAATCCAGAGACCTAGTACTAAAAGGGGAATAGAACCATTTAGCGAGAGGTACGTAGGCGGGGCGGACCCAGGGCTAGGAAAGTACGTCGTCTAGCTAATCTCATCTTTTTTTTATTTTATTCACACTATTGCTATCCCGCTCCTCTCCCCGTCGCGCCCAACAGGCAAGCTTGCCGTACGAGGTGACCCCCGGAGCAGGCCATGGCCCACGAGGAGGTGAGGACCAGGCTGGAGGCGTCCATCAAAGAAACATGAAGGCGGTCACGGAGACAAGTTCCTGCAGGCCATCGTTGTGTCTCGGTGGGAATAAGAATCCCGTAAAGCGATCCTCCTCCGCCTCCATCAGAGTGTGTTGTTGTTTGTTTGTTTTGTTGTGGTTTGTTGTGTTTTGTTGTTGTTGTTGCAAACTGTCCCTGTGGATTCCAGCTGCTAACTATCACGTGTTGTGCTGTCTTGGAATTTGATCCTCGACCAGGTACGGGATGAGGGTTCATGCTCCAAGGTGCTGAAGGAACACGCTGCGCATGAGAAGTTCCCAGACGCCACTGAAGACGAGCTGGTCAAGGTTTCGTCGCCTGTTTTGAATCCTTCTTCTTACATCAAATCTGGGTTTTTTTCTTCCAAGCTTGTCCAGCGACGCTTAACCTAAGCCTTCTTTTATTCCAAACCCTTTCTCTCTCTCTCGCTCTTCTCTCCCTCTTTCCACACTCTTTCATACACTTTATCTCCCATCGCCACCATGCCACCTCTTTCCTCTCTTTCATACTTCTTTTCCTTCCCTTAGTCTTTTATTCTTCTCAGCCCGGCTCTGCCTTTAGCCCTTTCTGGTGGCCTGTTTCTTCCCCTGCTCCAGCCCTTTTGTATGGGGAGGTGTTTGTGCGGCCGGGGAGTAGGGGGTGTCCGTCCTCCTCTCTGGGCCTGATCTATCTGAGGTGAAGGAGACTTCCTCCTGGATTCCTTTTCTCCAGCACTGCATTCCTACACCCTCTCTGGGGTTTCTGGCCCTATGCGCTTTCAGGCTGTCCTTTGAATGATTTTTTCCCATTGAAAGTCACAAAGTCTAATGAAACTACTCTAAAAACATAGATCTCATTAAGTCTCCTTTACCGGGCAGATCGTGGGCAAAATCTGTTTGACCTAACCGTACATGAACCCAGCCATCGTGGGCCCCGACGCCTTCGAACATATCGAGCTGTTCAGCCGGGGGTTCAAGCTGACCACGGGAACCAGCGCAGAACCTGGGCTCCATCGCCAAGCTGCTGCAACACGCCGCGGTCCCAACAAGAATGTTCCAGTGGGACAACCGCCCATCTCAACCCTCCAACGGTAAGTACCTCACAACTCCTACCAGAAGTTCAGGTGTGTGTGGGGGTGTGTGTGTCCTGTGTGGCTGGCTGTGTGTGTGGTCTGGGTGTGTCATGTGTGTGCTGTGTGTGGTGTGTGTTGTTGTTGTGTGTCGTTGTGTGCCTGGTGTGTGTAGACACACATCTGTGGCTGTTCATCGCATCGCAGTCGATCAGGAAGCAAGGGGAAATCTTCGTGTCTGTCATGGTGTGTCCTAATAAAACGCGCTGCGCTGTCTGCTCCACCACAGACGTTTTCATCTTGGCCGCCCCTGTGACGTCCCTTCGCTGAAGACCAGTTTTTCAACAGGTATGTCATCTGTGATTGCTGATCAAATACTCAGACCTGTCAACCTCCAAAAACCAGTATCTATATCTCATCGGAGAGCGTCATCAACACACACACAGTGAGTGAGTTTGCAGGGCAGGGACACACACACGCACACACACACACACTCGATGTTGAACTCAATAGGATGCCTCTATAACCTACATTTAAAGACTGACACTGTTGATTGCATCTTTTTCTTTTGGTTTCTTCATTGGTCTTCCTTTGGTGACACGTTGGTGACATTCCTTTGCACTTGTGTTCCTCTCCTAGCTGCCTCCTGGCCAACCACCCAGGACGCCCCCCATCGCTCCAGAGCAGAACACAACGAACCCCCATCCCACGAGCTGCTGGAGGACTGGGAGAGTCCCACGTGGAGTCCCTGATTGGTGAGTCCCAGGCAGCCGTCCATTTCTCCTTCCTGGAAGGGCGAGAATTCGATCCTGCTATGGCCACGCAAATTTTTATCCCGAAGAAAAGAAAAAGACACGCCCTCCCCATCTGACTGGGTCCTTCACAGACGTCGTCCCTATCTTTGATTCTACTGCTATGGAAATCTTAGACTACCGCGCTTTCCCGGGCTTGATATCGCCTGCTTAGTTTAGGGTTAGGGTTTATTTTGTGATGCTCTTGATAGGGTTACCCATAGAGTTCTTAAAGCATCAAGGAGGCGGTTAACATGGTGGCCTTCCATGGATTGCAGCTTGGTACCCCAAACCATGGTATGAGGGCGAGGCGGTTTTGTTTTGGGTATTTTAGGGTAACCTAGTGGAAAAGGGGGAAAGTAAGGTAGTTCGCGCAAAGAAGAGACCGCACCCCATCGTACTTCTTTGGCTCCATGTGCTCGCCTCCAGGTAAACATGGCTCGTCCAAAACAAACTTCCCTCTGAACCAAATTAAACTTGTTCTTATTTATCTTTACTTACAACACCAGGTTGTGAAAGAGCTCGATCTTTCCATCACTACAACCACCCTTTTAAAACCATGCCCATCCCTTAAACGGCCCTCTCTCCTCTCTGCTGTGTCTGGTGTTCTTCTCTCTTCTCACTCATCCCAGGTGAGAACCCGCTTCCCCAGGACGACCCAACCAGGAGCGCAATGGGAGGGAAGAAAGAGAAAAAGACCGAGGTGTCCGCTCACTTCTGGCCAACAAGTTTGACTCCCCGGGAGGAGGGGCCAACGCCAGTGGACACGCCCCAAGACCCTCCGCTCAATACGTTATTCAACCCCCCCTCGACCTTGATCTAACTTCTGAGTTAACTATGGTCTCTCATGTTATTCTCATTCTTCCCAGCACCAAGATGACTGACGTGGAATATGTGATCCGGGTCTTCCAACCAGGAGAGAAGAGACCCTCACTTGAGATTACTGGGTCTTGCAGGTGGCCCTGACAGGTTAGACAGGAACTTGGCAACTCAATCAGCCTTACTCACTTGGATCTACCAACTTTACCTACTTCTCTGTGTTTGGATAATTCCTGAAAGTGGAATGCTCTAACGCCGTTCAATTTAACTCTCAAGTTTCAATACTGGGCCAATCTATGCAAAACAGCGTGCCGGTCTGCGATTGTGTCCGCGCATCCTTTAAAAAGTCTAAATCACTTTTTCTAAAATTTTAAGGCCTTTAAAAAGTCTTTAACATTCCGATTACCAATGTCATATGTGTGTCTTAAATACTGTACTTAAGGTCTTAAAATTGGCCGGGGCAGGACTATATTATTTTTATTTTCTCGAGACTTTTCACGGAGGACATGTAGAGAGGCTTCTTTCTTGCTAGGCTGCATATATAAACGATTGTCTGCGTGCTGCAAGCTGTCGTCTGTTGACAATGGGTAGGAGCAAATCCACAGGCAGTTGGCTGGAAGACGGTCTTCCCCGTTTTCCGAAGTTCTGGCTCGCGTTCTGTTGCAACCCCACCCATCGGCGGAGGTTAAGTCTTAATTTCAATTCAGGGTGGGATTAAAAGGTCTTTGACTTGCTGAAAACTGCAGATACCTGAGTAAACGCCCATCAAACCCTGAACCCATTCCCCTTGACACCAGGAGTTGGGAAGGAGTACCAGCGGTGCCATTGCAGAGGAAGGCCATTCCCGCGACCGCCCCAAGACCCCGGAGAAAGAAGAATGAAGGGGCAGGGCCAGTCCGTGTAGTGGACGAACAGCCTCACGCTCCGGCAAGAAGGACAAGATTTCAGAAGCAACCTGGAGAGCGCTGGCGAGGTGCTGGGGCCCGCGTTCAGCAAGAGAACCAGGCTACCAGAGGACCTTCATTCAGACTAGCCAATGGTAAGGGGACCACAAACAAAGCCGGTTTGGGATTTCTCCTGCTTTGCCTTGTTGAGAAACGGTCAACCAGGGGAGCGTGTACATAATGGACATGAAGGATAAACGTGATGTACAGTTCGTGGTTAAGTTCCCCCATAAAAACACAGAGAAACAAAAATTGACTTCTTCTGCTAGACCTAAACACATGGATTCAGGACCAATGGGTTTCAGCTTGGCGCTAAGGTTAGGGTCCTATATCCTGGACATAGGGCACAATTACACGCCAGGAGGCTTGACGCTGAGCTGATATTAAAACCCTTGGTTCTCAAGGGGTTACCATTTGCCTTAATCCCCCATTGCAATTTTGGTGTCGTGTGTGACGATGTGTGTTGTAGTGTGTGGTGTATGTGTGTGGCTGTCCATGTCGTGTGTAAGTGGTGTGCTGTGTGTGTGTGTGACATGGTTTTTGTGACTGTGTGGTGTGATGTAAGCTGTGTGTGTGTGGTGTGTGTGTGTGTGTGGTGTGTTGTGTGTTGCGCACGGTGCGATTTCATCCTACAGACATCAGGAATCAACGGAGGTATTCGCCAACGCAGGAAAAGCTGAGCTGGTGAACTGCAAGCAAACCAACACCGCCCTCAACTCAAAGACCAACTTCTTAACGTGCAGATCGATACTACAACCAGTACATTCAGGACGTGCATGGACAACCTGGCCACCAAGGGAAAGTAAGTGGATTGAATCACATGGATTAGCCAATCAAAAGTATAGATTCTCATTCGAATATTAAATAACAAGTCATTGAAAAAACCAATGCATCTGATGCCAGCACACTGATGACACATGTCATTTATATAACCGTGCATCTTAGAAGCCTCATCCCTGGTTTAAAAATAGAAACAAAAGTAATAAAAGTGTTTTATGTTGATGCCGGTGTATTGTTGTACGGTTAGGAAAAACCTGATCTATTGGTGAGGAGGAACATCAATCGACCCCAATTGTCCATCTACTAACCGAGTCAGAAGCATAAGAAACAAGTGGCAACATATGATAACGTGTTTCTCCCACAATTCCGTTTGTCAAGGAAATCGGGCGAAAACAAGGGAAAGAAGAGCAAACAGACGTCCATGAAATACAACGCCCAGCGTCTCCACGAGAAAGGCGTGCTGATCGAGATCGACGATCTGCAGACAAACCAGTGAGTTCTGCTTCCATCAGGGAAGGGCTCTTCGAGAACGTTGTTCAGAGATGAACTGCTGTTTATTGTTTTCTGAGACTAGCAATCCCACTCGCCATGGGTTCGTGTTTTCAGGCAAATATATTTCATTTTTAGGTTTGTCTTTGCAATCTTTGCATTTGTGTGTCGGCTTCATAATCATCTCTCCTCATTTCAGGCTCAAGAACGTTATCTTTGAGATCTCTCCGTCAGAGACAGTCGGAGTGTTTGATGTGAAGGCAAAGTTACTGGGTGTGCACTTGGAAACGGTACCATTACAATATCAGGTAGGATATCCACAAGATCATCTATGTTTCCATCTCTTATTTCCAGACCAGAATTTCCTCATTAAGTGGATTTGACTGGACTAAGCAGGAAATGGGCTTGATTACCTCTGTCTTGGAATAACAACATCCACCTTGCAATCTTTCCATGGTGCCTCTCAGGACCTCCTGCAGCTGCAGTATGAAGGCGTGGCTGTGATGAAGCTCTTCGACCGGGCCACCATCAACGTCAACCTGCTTATATTCCTGCTCAACAAGAAGTTCTATGGGAAATAAAGGAAGTTGAGCGACCATCTAGAGACTTACAACACATTCCCTAAAGTGGATTGCTAAAAAAAAATTGCAATACTTTCCATTTATGATTCCCTCTGCACTTCTTGCATCTGCATATGCAAATGTATGTGTATTATTTTGATTAGGTGCATCACCATATATCATTTATGATTTTGTTGCTGAAATTTTGATTCAAGACAATTTTTTTGCGTTGTTGTGCTAAGCATTGCAAATATTTTGTGCATGAGCTTTGATTGCTTGCAGAATGATGATTTTATGTGGGGAAAGAAAACAAGAAAATATTTTTATTTCACTTTTTCAGCCGGAAGTTTATATCTCCCACCCTCCCCAGTAACAGAGTGCTGTCGTACTTCACAGCAGGGCTGTAGTACATGTTTTATTATTTCTCCAACTCGTCCTGCATTTGGACTCAAGCTAGCTCCAGCTTGTCTGCCATAGATTGTTTTTAGAGCTTCTTTTTTTTCTAACAGAAAAAGGCATTCAAAAAGGTTAGTTTTGAATAGTTGTGCCAATAATTTGTGGCACTCCTACAATTCTGCATTTTGTTATTTATTCCGAAAACACTAGTGTGTTTATATTCATAAATATTTATTTCAAATAACCTGCCTACTGTTTCAGTATGGATTTTTTTCAGTTTGAATTTGCATCTGATATCACTGCCCATGGTCATTTGACCTATATATTGGTTGATCTTTGACTCAACAAACATCTCTACCAGCATTTTGAGACAAAAATATGCCAGTTCTGTCTCACACCACCAAAGCGTTCCTTCTTTTATCTGGCAAAAAGTGAAATAATGTGTCTTGTCCCTTCCAAAATAGACTGGATTTGGTTGTTTTATGGGCTTTCCCCATTAGGTCTGATACACCTTTGTTAAGGACATCTACTCTGTACTACATTGGATTGGCTATCAACTTTGGAAATTAACTTTGCTCGTGCATATTTGTTTTTATAATGTAATTCGTCTAGCAGATTCAGCAAACCAGCCATTATTTATATTTTGTATGTTGTCAGTCTACAATAATATGTAGTAAATGTTAATAACTACAGGGACAGAACATGTGTGGGAGTCTCTTAGCTTTCGAACACGTGCAGTATTATGGTTCAGTATGCTGATTGGTCCCGTAGATGCAAGTCTATACTATTCTATTTGTACTAGAGTTTTGACTTACTTCAAAGGCCTTTTTAAAGAGCTTATTTGTCGATTTAATAAAATATATATTTTCTTGTAGACCTCAAATATGGTAAATACTTTCTAAGTGCTTTGTTTCCCCTGATTTACAGTCCAATACTTGTATTTTATCTGTTTTAGAATAAAGCTGCCAGATGCCAAATGTGTGTTTTCTGTTCGGTTAAAATACAATACATCCCACAAGTTGGTTCACTTGTCCCATGGGAAGACGAGGTTGAAATGCATGTACCATGTTTTTGTTCTAATTAATAGCCTATATTTCAAACCCACCCAGGAAGGCCTTTACTGCCACCCTGTGGGAACCGTGGCAGTCGGTTTTGTTTTTTTACGAGGTTACGCTTGTGTTTTTCATGCAGAAGAGTATGAGGAAGCCAGGGAATCTGGCTGCAACCAACCGAGTAAAAGCGACGAGCAGTGAGACAAATATTATTTTTATTATAACCCCCGGTCGAAACTTGGCAGAAGCAGGGATCATGGACGGATTACTTCAACTGTTTTGCGTTTTTTCCCCTTAGTGCGTTGGATTTTTTTTTTTTTTTTACAGATTTATACGATGCATGCGTTGTGTGTGGATTAATTAAAGACTCGTAGCGTGGAGCTTTATAATACACTTGTTTTTATGTGACGGGATCCGCCACGACAGGGAGCACCGTGTTACTTTCAGCGGGGGGGACCTGCAGTCGTCCGCGGCAACGACCTCACGTCGGTCTGACACTTGTTGAAAAGCCAACCTCTGCCTCAGATACTCGCCACCTAAGCCGACAATATTCACTTTAACGACAGTTAGGACGATGCATTTCAGTGACAACACATGTATACAAAGCGACTCACGAGTCTAGAGTTCTGTTTTGCTTGTTGTTGCGAGTTTTGCAAAGTGTGTTTGCGGGTTAAAAACAAACAAACACACAAACACACACACACACACACACACCACGGTGGCGGCTGTGGGACTTGACAGCTTAGCTAAGCTAAGCTAGCCGCGGTTGTTTTCTCCCGGGCTGTTAGTGACACTAACGCCCCGCTAGGACCCCGGCAACACGGTCACCCAACAACTAAAAGTGTCTGCGACACGTACAGTGTATCGGTAGTTTATTCGGAACACGCAAGTGTTGTAGAAGTGACCCAGCGTATAGCTGCTCACACAGTCGTCGCCCCCCCCTGCCCACCCCACCCCCGTACACTGTTGTGATTACGGCGTAGCTCTTAGCTTTAGCCACAGCGACTCCCAACTTTCATCAGAGCAACACTTAGCTTAGCCGCTAGCCGCGCTAGCCGCCGCCAGACCGCCTGGCGAGACGCTCCGCAAACTTCATCTTGACGTTGCTCCGCACCCGAGAAGCCGCCCTCTATCTCCGGCCTTACCTCGGACCGGGAGAGCGATGTGACGCGCGTTTACTACCCCCCTCACCCCCGATGGATTTTACCAAAACCTGGTTTTAGTGTTTTCTAAAAAGCTGGACTCAAGACGGTTTCGTGCTTTTTTTTTTTTTAGTTTCTGAAGTAGCTGGGAGTTTTTTTTAAAAACTGCGGCCCGCACCATGTCTGGATCCCCGGGCACAGGTGGCTCCAACCCGAGGAAGTTCAGCGAGAAGATCGCTCTGCTCAACCAGAAGCAGGCGGAGGAGACCCGGGCTTTTGACCAGCTCATGACGGATCTCAACGTCTCCAGGGTAAAGAAAAAGAGTTGTCCTCCTGGTTCTCTGTGCATCATGTTCTCCGCTTTACTTACTTTGTTCCTGGGAACTGCCTGTGGTTTGATTTGTTAAATGTGCTTTATATAGTCTCTTCGAGATGTCAGATGGTATTGATTGCCAAGTGTTGCATTTCAAGTCAATCAATCAATCAATCTGTCAATCATCAATGTCTACGGGATGCGTTGATGTTTGGGGGAGAGGATATGCACCTATGAGACATTGCCCCCATATCTTATCTGATGAGGTGATATGGCACCTCATCTCCAGATAAGACTGGTGCGTCTGTTGTCAGATGCAAATATGATTCCCACATTTAAGCTGTAAATCAAACGGCGCTGAAGAGACTAGTGGCTTTGGTTATAACAACTTTGCACTTGTTGGCCTTTTTGTGTTGGGGAAATGTAGGCTACCTCGCAACCCACCTCTCTGAGCCGCAAATTCTGTCCCTAAAGTGTGTGTGTGTGTGTGTGTGTGTGTGTGTGTGTGTTGTGTGTGTGTGTGTGTGTGTGTGTGTGTGTGTGTGTGTGTGTGTGTGTGTGTGTGTGTGTGTGTGTGACAGCCCGACAAACTGTGTCTCCTTCCGTGACGTTTGAAAAGACTCAAAAGCGTGGGACAGGCCCTTATTTCCGACCCGTTACACATGTGTCACTACACTGTTGATGATATATAAATCACACAATTTAAGTGCATAGCTTGGCTAAAAGTCCTTGTTAAAGATATTGTGATGAATTCGGATAGTTTGCATGCAAAACATGGATGAAAGCATTAATGCTTTTCAGTTGATTATAATTATAGGGTGCACACATTTATTTTCAAAAACGTTGTTTGCACTGTTTGATGGGTTCCCATTAGAGAACTGGGATGGCATGCTCCCTACCATTATGTAACCTACTGCTAATGGTCACCGCGATATCATGTTTAACTTTGGAACGAGTTAACAGCATTGATATATGCGTCGTATTTCCCGATTTTTCGCAACTTTAAATCTTTTAATAAATTGTAGCCTCCCATGAAAATGGCTTGGTACATCATTTCAATAATATTCTCTCCCAAGACTATATAAAAGGTACCATTCATGTTATTTTCATACCATCATTAGCATACAGTGTGTTATTTTTACTAGAGGGCGTTCTAACCGGCCAGTCATAGAGGATGTGGTTTTGAGGTTCTACTGAATTAACTTTGCCATAAGGTATGAACTGTCAGTGACCCTTGCAAGACAGAATGGCCCAGTGAGTGACTTGAGTGCAGGTATAGAGGCTTGACAGACGTGCAGCCCATCTCTGCCAGCAAACCACTGTAATTTGAAGTAGGCTTTCTGTTCTGGTTTGCTCCTTGGAACACAAACCACCCGACAGGTAAGCGCGCGCCTATTGTCAAACATTCTTATTTTTGGACGGCTGTGGTTGAAGAAAATACTGCCTGGTTTGGTACCCATAATAGTATTCATAAATCATATTTTGTCACAAAAACTATTCCTGAAATATCGTCCTAGGGATTGTTGTTGTTAAAGTAGTTTCTTTGATAAATGAAATGGAAGGTTGATAAATGGCTGAATGCCGTTTTACACAGAATGATTTTGCATTTTAGTGTTCTCTTTGAACACAATCTCTGTCTTGGCTGTGTGTACAGTGCATGCAATCAAATCAAGGCATCAGAAAAAGAAAATCATACAAGGGGAGACAGCAAGTTCACATGCACTGTTTCCCAATTGTTGATGATGCCTCAGTTAACCAAGCCTTAGTAGAACAAGTCCTCGCTTGTTTACTACGAGTTGATACCTGTGACAACTGATGTAGAGTTTTGGTGCATATACATTGCCAATTTCCTCGCACGCTGGTGAAGATAGATGCTAATGGTAGGTGTATAGTCATTCTTTTTAACAGTCCTGTGTCCCATGCCAATTTGTGATTTGTTTCCCTTATATATGTATTCACATGCAATCAGAGCGTACCAGTGTACCTATTGGAAAATAACATGGTTACAGCAATTCTTTATGAACTTTGCAAGTTAAAGATCGTCTGATACCCTTGATCACATTGTGGTAAATCAGTGCCAAAAAGAGAGCCGAGTAACAGAGCATGATTTTGATTAAAAAATACCTTTGCTGCTCTCACCCTGCATTTTTCTAGCCCCCATTGGTCAGAATGTGCTGGGAGCAATCTTAAAATGAAATTGGCTTGTACAGATTCACAGACAACTGGAAAAAAGATATTTTCCAGAAAAAAAGAATTTTCCCGAGTGGTCGTTTTCTATTAGCTGTGCACCCAACCTCGAGGGAGTGTGACCCCTTTCACACTCCCTCGCTCCCTCAAAGCCCCTCAAAAAGGCTGTTATGGACCCCAAAGGGTCAATTTCCTTATCAGACTGCTCAGATACATTCTGAATCACGTTGCGGAAGTTCTCCTGCTGAAACTGGTGTTGAGCTACCCTTTAATCTCACCTTTGGTGACCTATGTCAGGAATCTAGTCATCACATGAAAGGTGATCATTTGGTGCTTGTAGGCCCTTGTGTCTCGGTCTAATCAAAGGAAACAAAAAAAAAATGGGCTAGTAATTATTACGTTACGCACTTTTCCTCATGTAGGGAGCAGTGTGATTGAAATTTTAAATACTGATAGTGCTCTAGTATGCTCCAAGGTGTCGATACAGGCAACCGAATCGAAGAGCGGTTCTGAAAAAAGCATGGGCGCAACAAGATAATAGATGGTAATTGACATATTTTTCTGTCTCTGGATTAAGGCCGTTTTGTAATAAGAGTGGAAGGCCAATCTCTAATCGGCACCCACCTTCCTGTTCCATTAGCAACGAGCCTTAAACAGTCACCGCGCTCGGTTAGAGAGTTGGTGATAAAAACAAAAGCTCATATTAATGCGTGTGTGTGTTTCTGTTCTGACGTGGCAGGTGCAGTTTCAGAAGATCCAGCAGCTTCGCCTGTCTCAGACACGGGCCCCGTACTATGGCGGATCTCTGCCCAACGTAAACCAGATTGGGAATACCAGCAACGACTTCCAGGTAGGTAACAGCCCTCGACCAACTGCGCTGCATGGACTATCCTAGCGCTCCTTCGATAATGGCATCTCATTGGACACGCCCGACTAAGTTAGTGTTAAGAAAATAAATACAAAAACAAAGAAGTCTATGTGATGGCTAAATCCAACTAGAACCCGAAGCCCCCGCTGTATAATTCCGATCCAAGCCCAAGCCAAGGTCTTGTTTTCAGCATTCGCCTTCTCAAGGCCAGTTGCATCTGCCTTCAAGTGTCTATTCAAGTGTTTTCTAAACTCCTGGCAGAAGAACAGCAGAACACTGTACTGGACTTTCAGAAGTGCAAATTCGCCCACCCCCTTGAGGCTATTAAATAATTCAGATGGGGTCTTATACAGACTTTGGCAAAGACAGAATAGTAGATCAATGCTTGGCTCTTGGTTGCATGTCTTTCCCAGCCCCTCTTTGAGAGGCACAGTGCTTGTAATGCTCTTATCACTGCAGTGCTTTGCAATAGCTGAACACCAGTATCTGTGTCCGTTCTCCGAGGAGAGTACACAACCAGGGTATAGAGGGGCCAGGTAAAAGTCCCCTTTTCGGGCTGGAAGAATGGCCCTTTGAGGCAGAGCTGTGATAGTTGCACTCTGACCGCGGCGCAGAAAATCAATCCCAGTTGTTAGGCAAAGTGGCTTTTAAGCTGTGGGATCCCTTATCCTAATGGGAAAGGGAAACTCCTTATTCTGAATGGCCGCTGGATTTCACTCTTTGGTGGTTATGTATTACCTACCGCCTGCTCCGTTCAAAGCAAGAGTACAGAGTGTGCAGAATAAGGGTCCTACAGTGAATGCCGCAAGAAGAAATGGCTGATACATTTGCAAAACACGATGCTGCCTTTGCAGTGTATATCTTTTTGGATTCTATGTATTGTTTTAATAAATAATATAAAACTCAAACTGAATCCTCTCTCACAGTATCAACTCCTCTGAATTGAACGCCTACCACTGTCTTATGTCTCTGTATTGCTTAGGCTAGATATGACTATATTTTTCATCTTTGCAGTCGGTTTTGCTTATTAATTAAGATCATATATAAAAATGTATCATGTTTAAATATTATAATATAATATATAAAATAAAAATACTGTTTTTTTTATTTATTCGGAATGGCATCACCCTACATAATCTAGCAAGAAAAGAAAGAAATGGCGATTCCTACCAAAATCCCAGAAAGAAAAAATATTGAATATTGATTTTCCGATGCAAAGCCCATCTGCTGTACGGGTCACGTAAGCCTGGGAGATCTGACCGCTGTTCTGACCGCTCTTCCCCAGGGTGGCTTCCCCTCAGGGCTGGAGTCTGTCAGAGGGACCCGTCACCATGGACTGGTGGAGAGGGTCCACCGGAACCGCATCAACTCCCCGCTCCGCCGGCCCCTGGACAAGCACGGACGGCAGATATCCTTCACACACTCGACGGCAGGCAGGCCTTCTGAATTCACAGCGTCGCAAAAAGCACACCTTGCAATGTGGATGTTATCAAGGCGTCCACAGTCATGTCAATATGCAAGTGGTTGTTGTGGTCATCAGGTTGGTGTGTTGTGTTCTGTGGCAGAGTGGACTGGGATGCCTGGGTTAAAGCCCTGGTTTGAGCTGTGTCTATGATATCCCCCAGTATAGCTGTACGGGAAATTGTGTTATTGTGAACGGTTATACATTTGCAGTGGTTAACAAATTCATGCCAATGTTGTGCGACGTGCGTCAATGACAAACTCATTGTTTCTACATAGGTTTTAATTACACCATTGCTCTATTTTGCAATGAAAAATCCACTGTTTCTCCATGGAGAAACACGTCTTGATTACACCAGGGCCCACTGTTGCAGGTGTGAGTCACTAAATGCTTGTAGAATGCAACAGCAGGCGCACAGTCACCCTGGCCTCCCTTCCCCTCTCAACTACGTAGGCATCCATTATTAAAGTAATGTCGCTTCCCCATTAAGAAGCATCGGGTTGAGAAATCACAGCATCGACCTTTGGGGATGCCACATCCACCAGGCTGGCATCACAGCAGTATGGACCGGTGTGTGTGTGTGTGTGTGTTGGAACAACGGGAGCCTTGTTATTTGATCCTGTTTGAAGTCTTGTGGTCTGTTGTTTGAAGCCCATGTAGCAAGTGGAAGAGGAGCATAATAGTTCTCCTCAGATTGCTCAGCGATAGGTTCCCAGTAATGAAAATGAATATTGAGGGTTTGCGATTTGTCTATGATCAGCCTTATCTTCCATTCCTATATTTCATTTTAAGTGTCAGAGATGGAGATGGTGATCATTTTGCGCTGACTCACAATGCACTGTAAACTGTTGGAAGAATTGGTTATTGTTGCGGGTCTTGTATCACTTTTGAAAGGTTTACAACATTGGAATATTTGTAAATATTTGCTCAAGACAATACGATTGTCTCGTCCTTAGGAGACCAAATTGGCTTCATGGTTGAAGAGCGTGCTTCTCCTGTTACTTTGGCTAGGAGCTTGGCCATGTTGTGACACACGCTCTAGACTCTAGACTGACATGTAGTAAGCAATAGGACAAACTTGGTGGTTTATTGTTTCTAATTTGAATGGTAGTCCACTGCTTCGGTCCAATGGTTCCCACTATGCCCGGCACAGATCCAAAACATTCCTCACTGAGAACGACTTACAACTACTCCACCGATCAAATCAATGGAGGCCTTTATTGTTTTCGGCAAATGCAGCTTGCAGCCCACTACTCTGAGTTGGCAGAAGTTTCTCCATAGACTGTACATATGGGGGGAGGGGTGTGTGTGTGTGTGTGTGTGTGTGTGTGTGTGTGTGTGTGTGTGTGTGTGTGTGTGTGTGTGTGTGTGTGTGTGTGTGTGTGTGTGTGTGTGTGTGTGTGTGTGTGTGTGTGTGTGTGTGTGTGTGTGTGTGTGTGTGTGTGATTTGTGTGTAGGCTTAATTTTGTGGCACTCTGCATTTTCCTATGGAAGTCGGCTTTTGTTGGAAGCCTGTAAAAATCATATAGCAAATGTTCTCAAGAGCATCCATTTTTGCTAACTTTCTTATCTATTTTGTTAACTCACCACAGATTGTTGACAAATCTCAGGGCTTTCTCTTGTTTTGTTTACGGTCGAAAGAGAAGGGATGTTGCCTGATGTAAGGCTGAGCGCAGGAGCGCCTTACTCAAATTACAGCCAGACTTTGCTTCTTGTTTGGTAGTAAGAGCGCTAGACACAAAGCCATGTGACCAAAATGCAAAACCGACAATCTTTGAATTCTCAGCTGAGGAGTGTGAACACTACTATTACTCTCTCTATTTGCTCGTGTGTGCTCAAATTTTAACCGGCTTTCTGTCTCGGGGAAAACACAGTTCACCTGTGTGGTGACAGTCGTTTTTTGTTTTTTTTAGAGGAACACAAATTGGTCAGTGCAGCATGTAGTCTCACAGTGAGACGAGGGAGGCCGGGCCCCAGACTGTTTGCCCAGGCTAGGGTCATGCTCTAGAGGTTTTTTCTGTTCTGTAGGCAGCATATGTCCCTCACAGTGGAAGCGTGTTTTCTTGGTTGTTTTACAATTTTAATCTGGCCAAACTAGACAGCCGGTGTTCTAGAAACTTCCTTCGTTCCTCTGTCGCTTTCTGAAAAAAATGTCTTGTGCTTGACATTTTGCTGTACACTGGCAGCAAAATGAGGCTGGTATTATTTTGTGAAGTCGAATTGTTATGTTGAAGACATTTCAGCTTGTACCAGAAGTGCCATCTCTTTCAAAATGCTTTTTGCAATTAATATACAATAACCTTATCTTAACATGAGCTGAGATACTTATGTGTTTTGGGGTTTCAGTATACCACAGCTCTGATTTGTTTAAATGTAATCTACATATCAATTTAAACAAAGGAGTTCTGGCTGAGTTTCTTCCTGATTGTCCATTAAAAAAAAAACAGGATTTCCTTAGTGGTTTGAATATTTTGAATTCAACCCCCCCAAAGCTTGGCCACATGAGAAACACTGACCTCAAATAACCCATCAGCTATTGTCGTTCCAAGAATGACGTTTCATAGCATAGTTGTGGCCAGATTGTCTTCGAATGTTTCAGCCTTCAACAATGATCATGAATACTACATCCTCTTCATAACTCCCGTGGGACTGGCTAGTTCCTGGATAGGCGTTTGTTGTGGTGCCTATGCATTGCTTTGAAGCTCACGTTCAATCTATGTAGCCTGGCTGTCATCAAGGCACACCGAGTCTATTCCTGTTCTCGGGAAGGGACGTATGTATCAGTGCCCGCCTCTTGCCATCACAGAATACTCATTCTGCGGCGCAGGCCGTCCGAGTGGCCGAGTGACGCAACGTTGGCTTCAGTTCTGTCACACCTAGCCTTTGTCATTCTGCCATTAGTCCGGAACGTTCTATCCTGGGGGGCCGACCGTCAGCCGCCAGCCGTCCACCATCTCGTGGTCATTAGGACTGGTTTCATCTGAAACCAGGTTCTCTCGCGATCTGTCACCACACTGACGCTAAGTGTTACATAGCTTTGGTGTTTGTGTATTTTTGGACTGTGATGGATCTGAGTTATTCTTTTCAGTGCTATAGGTTTTCATACACGCACCGAAACAGTATTCTGGTGGAAAGTACATTAACGTTTTTTTACATTTAGGGCATCAAGCAGACGCTTTATCCAAAGCGACTTACAATAAATACATTTGTCATAAGAAAAAGAGAAAGAGAAGAAACGATATTGTTCATATATGTTCATAGAAGCAAGTGCCAAGCACTAACAATCGCCAGGTTAACCCATTCCCTGTATACAACAAAGCTAGCTAGGATAAGCTAGCTAGCTAGTATCATACAGACAGCGTAGGCATCAGGCCCTTCCGGTCTGGTGTCCAGACATGGCCTTGTAAGAGTGGCGGGGGACTGTGACGCATTTGAAATGTATGAGTAGGAAGGATATCCGGACTGGAGCAGGATATGGTGTGGTGAATGGACTGAATATACGGTCTGAATGAAGGGGAAATCATGAACCAGAAGCTTGAAGCAAGCCTTGAAGAAAGCCTGATGCATCTCCTTCTGGTCTGAAGCTATACATGTGAATATGTCATGTATTTTATGTATATATATGTTTACAGGGAGCCGGGGTTTACATTGTAAATGGAGTTCTCACTTTCAGTAGAAATACAAATGTTTGCAACAGTTTATTTTCTTAATTAAAACAATTATTTATTCATTATCCTCTATTTTGAACCAAATATACGCCGTCTTGGTCAAGAAAAGAGACAAACTTGAAAGATTTCTCTTTCAAGAATGTTTCATAATTTATTCTGCTGTGGTGTCTAACGTGGTTTGATCTACAATCATAGTTGTGCAAGAATCCATCACGCAGTGATATAACTTGTTTGACAAGATTGTTTCATTCGCCCTGGCGTAAACACAAGACTCTGTGTTAGTCTACACTTCTCTCTTGGGGAACAGGGATACAGGTCAGATGTGTCATCAAGGAGGCAGTACCATGCACTAGCACATATTTCTAATTCATCCACAGACAAACAAGAGCTTGGCTCCAGAAACACGATAACTTAAGACGGCAGGGAGCCACAGAGTTTCTCTCTGGGCTGTGGTCCTACCCTTGCAGAGACAATGTCAGGAACTCTCTGCAGGCATTCCATGCAGGAAGCATAATGCTCTCATTGTTCCAGTGGCTCTTTCTACCAAGCTGCTACATTATTCACACTATTATTCACACTTGCCTTCCAATCGGCGTTATAAATGAGAACATCCACTAACACGCATGCATAATAAATTTTATCTCTTGCTCGCGACACTTTCAAACCGTAGCCTGTGTGGACTTTTAACGTTCTCTGGCGTGGTTGATTTGCGACCGTACAGATTTTGGTTTTCGCTCATTACCTTGATCTCTTCCTTGCTCTCCGTGTCTGTCCTTCTGCCAGTTCCTTGTATTGCCACCTGATGACGTTAATGATGGAATGACTGCGCGTGTGTCGTAAAGAGAAACGCTATGTAATTAGTGTACAGTGTGTTTCCTTAACCAAAGTCCACATTGAGAGCTCTCCGATACGCGACGGCGTACCTGTCCCCGCCCCCGGACAACAACTGGAGAAGGTGAGCGAAGCCTGCAGCCAGCCCCCCCCCCCCCCCCCCCCAGATCACCCTGCCATCGCAGCTGTCCCCTCGCTGTTTGCTGCTTGTTTGCTGTTTTCAGGTTTCTCTCCTCTGTACCCACCAAACATGGTTAATATGCAGCTAAATCCTCCATCACCTGTCCTCGTCACCTAACCCGAGGCAGAACCCCTGTTCGTCTGACTTAATGTCTGCAGTGCCAAAGCCCATGCATCCCCTTTGGTTTGAGATGTGTCTGTGGTCCCCCCCCTCTGATGAAGCCGCTCTGCGGTCCCTGTTTAAGGCGTTTAACCAAAGAGGTGTTTGACGGCAGCCCTTTCGTCTAAAGGTCAGGCCCCGGAGCCCTCGTGACGTTGTCATGTTGTCCCTATTCCTTTCTCTTTTTTCAGTTTTTTTTCGTTTTCTTTACAGTGTCAAAATCACAGAAATGTGTCTTGATGACTGCCAGTGTTAAAGCACTTGCGACTGAATACATAGTGTTGGCCAACATCCCCTTTTTCCACTGCAGCTGCCTTGGCTGCACCTACCCCAAGCAGTCGTTGTAATTACTGGATGGGCTTTCCTTTTCTTTTTTTTCCGTTTGCTTGGTGTTTACAGGGGACTGAATTATAGCTCTGCAATAAAAGAGCTGGCAGGCCCCTCCCCCTCGCCACTCTCTTCCCCTCTCTTCCCCTCTCGCTGCTACCTCTCGAACCGTGTGTTGAACGGCTGCCCGTCCCTTCCTCCACCACGCGGCCTCCACCACGCGCCCTCCACCGTGTCTCGTATCCTGACATACGCCGAGCGCACCATACGCGGGAGGCCTGCCAGACTCCGTGTTGGCTGCGCAGGAACATGACCGCAGAGGGGAGGAGAGTGCGGCGCACGCCCTCGGATCATTGTTGTCGTAATGGAACAGGTTGGCTGCCACACCTGACGCAGCCAACAGACATCAGGGCGCTCAGTGGGGGCGTGTTTCTGCATGGCTGCGTGTGAAAAACTGAGCCAACTGTATCTTCTAATATCCCCTTCCGGAAGTCATTCAACGTGCGAGTCTGTAACCGGTTCTGTAACCTGATTTGTTGGGATTGCCCGAGACAAAAGCAGACCCTTTTGAAAATGGATATGTTCTTCGGGTTTGAAAATAAATTGCTCAATGCGGGTTAAAGTACAAAGTAAACCTGTTGTGTGCATCAATGAGGTAATAACGTTCTTTCCTCCCTGCAGATGAATCAAATATGAATATTTGAACCATTGTATTACCTATTCATAACAATGTAGGCTGTGCCAAATAATGACACATTCATGTAATCCAAACCATTCATGCTTAATCTTTCCTCGTTTTGCACAAGGTTCATTTGTTTTCCACTATATACCGTTTGCAGTTTTAAGAAAAAAAAAATTGCAATCCAGAATTCACAAATGAATGTGTTCCACTTGCAGATATCTCTATTTGTAATCTATCCGTCTCTCTCCCTAATCATCTCTATCCCTGCGTGGCTGCCATCCGTTATGTCATACCCTCGCAGGCCAAGTCTCTTCTCGGGAAGCAGCCTGTTCTCCAAGTGTGTAGAAGGGATATGCCCCCCCCCCCCCCCTCCTCTCAGCGGTGGGCCTTTGGCTAACGTCTGTCTCTCACTGGCATGTCCCACTACCCCTTCTTGGCCCAGGCTCTAACAGTTGGTTGTCAGTTGGTTGTTTGATTCGTTACCGCTGGCTAAGGAGGTTAGCTCGTTCCTTAGCATCATAGCTAGCATCAGCTACTCCAAACACAGTGGCTGTTTCCTGGCTTGGTTGATTTCTGGGCCGTGGGCGTGCGTATGGATGTCATAAGACATCAATAGTAAAATGCAGTTCTTCTGAGCTTGATCCTTGGCTACAGGCATTGGCAAAGGGCAATGTAAACAGAATCCATTAACCGCAGTGCACTGTTTTGCCATAAATTAATTAATAAACATAGGCCTAGGAAATTAAAGCCCATGTGGCTCGGCTATCAGCAAAAGGCTGTTATATCTTCAAATATGCACTTTGTATCCTCCTGACTGCATGCATGTGTTCAAGCCTATTTGTAAAATGATGAGTGTCTCCAAAATAAAAACCCATCCTCCCACGCCTCAAGAGAAGATTGAGAAGGGGAAAAAGTGCAAGTTTCACACAGACTTTGGCTTATGTCTCAATTGAAAGCCAAATAAGTCCTGAAAGCCAAATAAGAAAATACTATCAATACAGTGTGTGTGTGTGTGTGTGTGTGTGTGTGTGTGTGTGTGTGTGCGTGTGCGTGTGCGCTCCTGCATGGAGATCACTAAAAAGTGAATGTTCTTTCCTGGAACAAATCTCCAGCCCTAGTGTCCCTGCAGTAGCAGATTCCCTGCAGCATTCTCTCTCAGGAGAGCTGAGCAGGAAGTGTTTATATCCCCGAGCACATCTTCCCTGGATTACGACCAGTTCAACCCTGGAAAGGAGCCACAAATCCTTTTTAACCCTCTCAGCGTAGCCGCTACAATCCACGATACTCAGCGGGAACTCGCCACTGCATTTTAGTTCCCTACAACCGGCTTATTCTCAAGCGCTGTGAGGGCAGCCGTGAATGTGTGGTGGCAGGGTTTTTTCAGAGGCAAACATCACCCTGTTCCACCATGGCGGGTTCCTTTTAGACCCGTCGACGGTGAATGTTTGTGATCGATTGATCCCGCCCTCCCCCTTGGCTCCAGCTTCTCAGTGTTGAGGCCGATCCGAGCGCTCAGAAGGCTGACCGCTCAGTACTCTGGGGATGTCAGGCATGACGGAAATGTAGGGGGAACCGGGCTGTTCACACAGCCTATAACCTCCCTGTGGCTCAGCAGTCTGGCCCGTGTGTTTTATGGTCTGTCCAGCTCCAGGAGGGTGGTCTCTTTTTATTTTATTTATTTTCCCCCCCTCTCGATGCTGTGTCTTTGATGCTACGTGGAAGCCGTGACTTTACCTTTGCATTCCTACGCAATACGGGACTATGGATGGTCTTGTTGGCAGCTAACACAATACTGAACAGTACAGTATCATTTATTTGCTGTGGCGTTTTGTGGATCTGGATGTAAATTGCGTCAGATTAGGTGATGCACGAACCTTATTGAATCACAAACCTCGGTGTCATCCTCCTGTCAGAGGATGACACCGTTTTCCTCCTGTAAGAAAACGGTGAGAGCATTAGCAAGATTGAAAATATCTTTCAACACATTACGGCGGTCTGTAATTTCCCATCTCAGTCTACAGTGAGTTCTGGATCAGTAATCAGTCTGGAGTAGTTAGAATACATGGGGAAAGTCCAGAGTGTACTGCCCAGGCCTGATTACTCACTCCTCAGGGCCTAGACCTCAGCTTGAACCCTCAGCCTGTCCCAGAGGGCCCAAGCTGTGCCAGAACACCCGGCCCGGATCGTAGTCTTGTTCCAAGTCCCACGTTCCTTCTCTCCCTCTTTATCCAGCTTTCTACTCACCTACCCCGGGGACTCGGTACCCAAATCAGACGCTCCCTGGAGAGGACCCCGGAGAACCAGCGTTCCCAGGGGGGGGAGAGAGCCTTGGCTTGGGGCCGCCGCGGGGTGGGGGGGGAGGATTCAGTGTTGTTTTCATCTTGCACATACCCAGCGGACTCATTTCCACACTTAAATAAACAAGACGGTCGCTCAGACTGAGCAGCGGTGCAGATCCCTGCACTAATGGGGATCCGCGTGTATACAACTTCTTCATGGATGCCCGTCATTTCTCCCCCCCGCGTCTGGGCTCACCGATGATGGCACCTTTCTTTCATAGTAAGGGGTCGACGTTTGTCGACCCCTGAACGCCAGATGACAAAGAGAGTTTAAACGGTTGGCTGAAATTTTTTCCCATTTACGGTGAGGGAAGGCTTTTGTGCCGGTGACAATAATAATACAATCGTATGTTTGATGTTTCTTCTTTTTTATCGGGTATGAAAACTACTCCCTACGTCTTTCAGGCCGTTCATCATGAGAACGAGGACTTCTGCACAAACCGGTGGTTTAGCCCACGAGATGGGCCCACGTGCTCCACGCGCGTCGTCTTCCTTCAGACTGAGCTCCGCATCCATCATGACCCTCGTCTTTATTTTTCACTTTTCTTTTAGCTGACACACATCAGAGAATTCGACTCGGCCGCGATTTGAACACCGTCGTCATTTGGTCTCTTTTCAGTGCCTCAGCACGCCACTTGTTTACGCGGTCCCTCCCCGCTGCACTCAAACCCCTGGTGAACGCGGCTGTGTCGCACCACTATCCCACCCCCATCCCGGCTCACACTGCCCCCCCCCTCCCAGTGGGAGAACAGCTTGTAATGCTTGTAATGTTCCTAAAGGGTCCCCTGCTGCACATTTCCGGGTCCTCGCACTTCATGCTTTATTTTCGTGTATTTTTATTTTGGATTTCCTTTGGTGCTTGCCTTTTTTTGTTCCTCTTAAAAATGTCAAGGGCTGCATAAGACACACACACACACACACACACACACACACACACACACACACACACACACACACACACACACCACACACACACACACACACACACACACACACACACACACACACACACCCCCCTCGCCATGCTCTTTTGTCCTCTTTGTGAACTCTGGGATGGAAGTGAGTCCTGTCCTACGGCTTCCACCTCTCATTCACTAAATGTCGTTCTTTTCTCCTTTTTATCTGTGTCTGTGTGTCTCTCTCCTCCTGTGTTTTTGAAGGGATCAGCAGACATGGACTGAGGAGAAGCGTCCTGGGTTTAGATTAATATCGCAACTCAACAGGTGACCTATGGCCTTTCATCAACTCTTCCATCGGTGTTCCTCACTTTATCTGTCGCTTGTCGCGCTTATCTCCCGTTCCCGCCGCCCCAGAACGTCCCTTCCCTCTCTCCTTTTGCAACGTCACTCTTTTTTTTTTCCCCAATAATTTACTGGTTAATGTATCCTCTTGTAAATCCCCCTCCTGTTCTTAACATCTCGATAATCCCTCCTTCTCTATCTTGGTGAAGAGAACGGAAGACTTTGGGTGATCCGCTGTTTCACCGGAGTCGTTCCTCTTTCTCCCTCCATACTAATCAATAATTCTTTCTGAATAACCCGGCTCTAGGATGCAAGACCTGCTGCTCCTTCACACCTAACCTCAAGGCTCCTCATTCCCATCCGCGTCATCTTTCTGCCCACCTAAGCCTACTTCAGTCTTTTCAAGTGCCCGTCTTTCAGAATGTATATGCTTCTGCATGTGACTCTTGAACAAGGTACAAGGAAATCAAGGGGTTCCTTTGCTATCGACCTGACCAATAATCGCAGTAACTAGAAATATTCCACTCTTCCATTTGTATTCTGAGTTGCCGTCTTTTGGAGGCCAACCCGGTAAACCTTATTTCAAATAAACACCCGCTGGTAGCAAATAGCAGAAGAAAAGAATAGCTGGTTCCCCTTGTGGCTCCGCCCAGGCCTCAGTGCTGTTGTAAGGGAACAGTAAGTGCATCACATGGACCTTTGGAGAGGGCCTGGGCTGCATTTAAGCATACATGAAGCCCTTGAGCCCTAATGGGTGGTACTAGAGAAGGCCTGAGTGTGTTCAGTAGGCCCAGATCCTCAAGAGCACTATTGAAACCATGTGCCGTCTTGTTGCTGGGGTTAATTGTGGGTTGGTGATCGAGAAGCATCTCACTTACAAACCAAAATATAGCGTGGCATTTTTTAATGAAACGATGGCTTTGGCTGGTGCCAAACATAAAGAAAGTATGTGAACGTAATTTTATTTGAACCTAATATGTTGGACGTTCTCATCCAAGCCTTATTTTATTTCTGTCCCCAAACTTGTTATGCAATTCAAATACCAGATAATGGAATTATCTTAACTGAAAATCAAACTTGTTTAATTTTTTCCTAATGGTTTATTTAAATGTTTAATTTTTAAATTATTAATATTTGTAACTTTCATTCCCAAAATAGTTATTTCCATATTAAGATCAATGATACTGTCACTGATTATCTCAGGTTGCGGGATCTAGTTTAAAGTTATGACCCTGTAAAACAAAATGTTCTTAATTTAGGGATTGATCACAGAATAATATTGGTATCTCAAACCAAACATGCTTCATCTTGACGAGATGGGCCTTATGCCTTCCTGCATCTGTGGTTTCCTAGAAAGCATGGAATGACTTGGCTGCACTTTAGGAAACAGGGCTATGTCCAAAGGCAGAAGTAAAATGCTCCATGATTGGAGTTATGTAACCCTGATAGGGCCAAATGATACCACGCACCCTACAGCACTAAACTGGCACACTTTCAATCAGAAGGGAACCGCAATCTTGTTCAAATAAAAAGGTGTACCAATGTGTATGGATTTTTATTCCAATAATTACTCCAGGCGTCTGATTAACGGGTCATTATGGAATGGGATATCAGTACAAATTACTGACATTTCCATGTCTAACATAAAGTAAACTGACTCATGCATAACCTTGGTTAGAAGCTGTTTGTAATTATCATGACAAGTAGGCTTTAAATAATTATATACTGGAGTTCGGTACATACTTCACACTGCCCTTAATTGTGTGAAATTTTCATTATTATATTATTATTATACCTTTTTTTTTTTAAAAAATCATATCCCCTGCATTATATCAGCAATTAGCCTGTCAAACATTTGATTAATAATGAACAAAAAAAAAAGCTGAAATCATTAAAATATGCCCTGGAAGAACATTGTAGAGATCTGCGGGTCTCATTATTTTGTGAGACAGCTGACTCCATGTTTTATACTTGATTGCAGCAAAAGGCCACAAACTACAAGTGTGAAAAAACGTATAATACTTGTGCATTAAATTGCTAGATTTCCAAGAGTCTGTCAAGGCACTCGTTGTGTGCCCTTCAAAATGTGTTCACCAGGCCTTGTGCCGCCTGCAGGTGGAACAAGTTCCGTGTGTGGGTAGAAAACACAATGCTGACGCCATTGACCTTCTGGACCTAGAGCCATCCTTTGGCCTCCGTCCGAAAACACGTTGCATAATCTTGTTGTTGTTCCTCCTCCTCCTCCTCCTCTTCCTCCTGCTCCTGCTCCTCCTCCTCCTCCTCCTCCTCGCTCCTCCTCCTCCTCCTCCTCCTCTTCCTCCTCCTCCTCCTCCTCCTCCTCCTCCTCCTCCTCCTCCTCCTCAGAACCAACTCGGACTCGGCCCTCCACACGAGCGTCATGAACCCCAACGCCCAGGACCACTTCGGCATGGGCCAGCAGCTGGGACGAGGGCCGCCCCAGCGCTCCAACGGTGAGTCCGACGACGACCTCGCCGGAGGTCTCGCGTTCACCTTAAAACACAAACAAACGAGCATCCACCAACACAACACAACGCAACGCAAACGCACCGACTCGAGCACATTGAGAGGTCCACTGGGCAGCGATCTCTTTGTTAGGGCGGGGAACGCTCAAGGGTTCTCCAGGAGGAGGAAGGAGATGGAGGAACAACCAGGGACCCTGTGCGGCCCAATTTGATTCACTTGCTTGAGTAAATTAAGCCCTCGAGGGGCTCTCTTGTATATGTTAATAAGGCTTCATCTGGCCAGAGTTTGAGTGGAGGCATTTTGTCTTCTCTGTTAGAAACACGGTGTGCCAAATCTTAATTTGCCACCAACAAACCTCCCCTTCAAATTGTTTTAATCGCTGCATATTTAGGGCTGCTGAGGCTTGAGTGGGTGCTCCTCTACTTCCTCAGGCATACAATGCAAAACCCAGCACGGGGGTGTTTTGCACACTCAGTATGCACACTGGTTGCTGAATCGTTTGCGGGCTGCAAAAAACCACCAGATTCTGGGGGTGTGGTTCAACAATGTTTTCACATTCATTAAAAAAATCATCGTTAAAAATAAGGTGATCTTATTGGCGTTAACTAGTGGGTTTCAATAATGCCACTTGTGATTGGCGTGCATTAATGAGTAAAATGAAGGGATGTTCCCGGCATTACCATATTGAAAATCCTTAAAACCTATTTTTTCCTTTGCAATACCATAACAAAAATGGTCCTTGCCCAATTCATTTTTTTTCTTGAGGGATGTGGATTATTTTCACCAAAGCAAAGGTGCCTACGAAAATACCCGGCTCCAATTCCAGAGCCCATTGAAGTCCTAAAGTGCGAGTAGCCCTGCAGTAGTTAAAACCCAGATGGGCGTCTACCTGAACAATGTAATGAGCACCATGAACCCTCCAACTCACCGTCTACAGCAGAGCGTTCCCCCCGTCGTAGAACCTGATCCACATTCACATACGCGTGGCCCGGAGGCTCTGAGGACGGGTGTCGGAAGTCAACAGGAAACCAATTCGGTTGCGCTGAATAACCGCTGCCGCGCCCCCAACGCCCCACCACGGACCTACACCGCCGCCCCGCCGCCTTGCCAACACAATACTTTATGAGTTGTTTGTGTTTCTCTTCCTCCGTCACTCATTAACAGAGTCCACACCGAGCCCGGCTCCCCCGGGGGGGCCAGGCTTGGCTGTTGTACAGTAGCGGGATCATCAGGTCTGTCCACACACATTGGCGGTCCTCCCGTAATCCGCCCGGATCAACCGAGTGATTGATGGCGATTTGAACCACCAGGATCAGTGATCTAGTTGGGGCTGTGTTGCTCTCTCTACAGCCATGAGTTACTTTGTTAAAGTCCTGCGTTCGGTCGGGTCCCTACCTTCGTATGATGCCGTATGTTATGTCCTTTTCCCCGTCTCCTACCCCCTTCCCCTTTTTATTTCTGCTCCTGTTTTTTGGATTGGGGGTGGGGGGGGGGTGGGTGGACGTTGTTTGGCACCTTTTTTTTTATCAGATGGTGTAGCTGACGAGGCATGGAGCGATGCTCTCCTCAGCCTACTGGGAGTTACAACTCTCTTTGTTTAGCCAACACGTTTGAACAGGATATTGGTTTAAGACCCAGGCCAAGTGTTGAGTTTGAAGTACAAACAGCGGGCTACTGCGGCCCCGTGCCTAAGGAGGGCCCCTCGCGCCGCTTTCCCCGGGCTCACCTTCGCCCTACGGAGGGAGGCGTGGCCACCAACAAACGCCCGCCGCCGCCCGCCCGCCGCTCGTAGCATGTGTGTGTGTGTGGGGGTGTGAGGAACCGTCAGGTCTTCCATGATCTGTGGAGGCCCCCCTCCTCAGCCCTGTAAATCTTGTAATGGCAGCTGTGTTGGGATGGGGTCAGTGGAACAGTGCACGGTTCCAGCAGGCCCCCTTTAGTCAGACTATGGCTTGTTGTGGGCCACCCATGGAGAGCTGCACGGGTTGGGTGGGTGTGGTCTGCTCATAAAAGGTACTGCTCAGCGCTGGAGGGTGGGTTGAGTGTACACTGCAGGGGCACAAATACAAATGGGTATTTTCATACCCGTTGTTCAGGATGCGAGCGTTATGTCATTTGTGTGTTTATACAAATAACATTACCTCACCGCACACCATGTAAATGAAGTCTTTGCTTCCACATATTGAACACCAAAGAATGCACACCGTCACGTCAGTCAGAAGCGGGCGGCGGACCGAAGGCAGCGACCCAGCGGCCGTGAGTGCTCACTGGGGGAGGAAGAGGAAGAGCAGGAAGTGGGCGTCCTGAGAGGGCTCCTCAACACCTGTCTGATCTCACGAATCAGACTCCCCAACCTGAAGTTTGATGGCAGACAAGCAACAATTCAGGAGAAAGGGGGCAGCTCTTTCGTTTGTTTCGACCAATCGTGTTGTCGGAAGCAGGGCCTAGTATACTCGTGATTGGTTACAGCGAACACAAACTCGGCCCAGCGGTTAGAAATTGCTAAAACAACACAGTGTTGAGACGGACCACTCCCCCTCCTGAAAGCTTTGTCTGCTTGGGCAAATCATTTTCTCCGTCTCCTTAACGAAGCAGGAATCAAGGCGCGACTCTCCCCCCCCACCTCCCCCTTCAGTTTCTCCGGCCCGGTCTCTGTGTCGTTTCTCCCCCCCCACCCTTAACTATAGCAGGACTGCCGGATCCCATATTAGCACGTGTCAGGATACTCAGATGGCTGTGTGTGTGGCTAAGCCCCCAGCTGATTAATTCAACACCCGGCCAGGACTGACAACGATGAGTCACCGACACAAGCGAGTATAAACCATGCATTAGCCCAGCCGCGCAGCTGCTTCTCCTCCTCCTCCTCCTCCTCCTCCTCCTCCTCCTCCTCCTTCCTCCTCCTCCTCCTCCCTCCTCCCTCCTCCTCCTCCTCCTCCTCCTCCTCGGCTTTTATTTATGTGTGCGTTGCGGGGTGTGTGTTTTCCACCAAGCCCGTTCTGTTGGCATACCGCGGCGCCCGCAGGTGTTTTGTGTTGTACACACCTCGCTACGCCCAGTAGGCCGTCCCGATTCCTAGACCGCGGCGGGGGCCATTTCAACCCCCCGAGTCGTCCCGGGTCCGTCCCTCAGCCCACTCATATGCCCCTGCTACAACCCAGACCGGATCACACTGCAGCGCCCTTCTGATACTTCAGACTATTGCTTCATGGTTCCACCAGCAACGCTCTCATTCCGTCTCATCGCTCGCACTGTGCAATTTCGCCCCGAGTTGCATGGCAGGGCAATTCGGGCAAAAAACACGGATCACATTGTTTATGGAAAAGCGGCTTATCGATAAAAATAGATGGATGGATGGATGGATATAGTGAAACAGTCACTGAGTGTACCGGAGATCAAAAGACACACACATGGCTGCTGCTTCTGTTCAACTGAATTAGTTATCTACACCGAGGAAACCCGCGAACGGACGAGGACTTGAATGACCCTCACAGAGACAGAGAGGCCACGAGAGCGAGGGGGTGTGGATGGGGGGGGGGGGGGGGGGAGAGAGTATATTGAGCTGACGGCAGTCGATTCGACCAGAGCGTCGCTGCCAGGCTGGACTCAGCGTTAGGAGAGGGGAGGACGGGAGTGAAAGTCTGCTTCTGGTGTCAGGCCTCCATGAGCGCACCAAGAGAAAGACGTTCTTTGTGGCACGAGAAACAACGGCCTTCTCTTTGTACTTTCCCACCCCCCCCAGACCATCCGACCCTCCTCCTCCCCATCCACCCCCTCAAAAACCTCCTCTAACCTCCCTCCCTTGCCCGCTCAATCCCTCCATATCTCTCTCTTGTCTCCCTACTCGGTGAGCTGAGTGTTATCATGACGCCAGAAGGAAGCACAGCTGTCGTGCGTTACCAAGCAGTACGCGTTCATGACCACATGTTTTCAGTCTTATTTCCCTGCCGGGCAATATCTTGTTATGTCTTCAATTAAGACAGATTGTCGATTGCCGGTTGTCTCCCGCTGATTCACTGCTCTTCTGTCTCCTTCCTCTGTCTCTCCTCTGTCCCCTGGATGATGTGGTCCTGGACCGCAGCCGGTAGGAACGAGGTGGACGTCGACGGCACTGGAGATGGTGAGTCGCGAGCTCCCCCCAGGATCCGTGCGATAACGACAGCTCTCCCGCCCGCTGTATACTCTATTCACGTCTCTGTCTCTCTGTCCCTCTGTGTCTCTCTGTCTCTCTCTCTCTCTCCCTGGGTCTACCGTGACACCGCGGATACCACCCGAGCCTAATCTATACATCCTCTCTCACTGTCTGATACCCTCATGATGACCTCCTGTGTGTGTGTGTGGGTGTGTGGGTGTGTGTGTGTGTGTGTGTGTGTGTGTGTGTGTGTGTGTGTGTGTGTGTGTGTGTGTGTGTGTGTGTGTGTTTCCTGTCTGCAGTGTTCTCCTTTCCCTCCCTGTCTAATGAGGAGGGTCTGCTCGGCGTCAGCAAGCCCCTGCCAAAGCAGCTGTGGGAGGCCAAGGTGAGGCCATCTACATCTACATTTAGGACATTTAGCAGACGTACATTTGTCAGAAGAGGGAGACACAATATATATCGCTGAAGATCCAGTGAGGATCTTCAAAAACTGTTAAGTTAACCCCTTCCCTGTATACAACAGAGATAGCTAGGATGAGATGCTACACGATGCTAAGTACTATTTTACGTGCCAGGACGTACAACATACGATAAGTGTGCGTACATTAAGAGCCAGGATGTCCAACATACAATAAGTGCGAGAGAGGGGTGGGTTGGCTGTGCAGTCTAGGTGAAATCCGAACAAGTGAGTTTTCAGTCTTTTGTTGAGGCTGGTGAGCGACTCGCAAAAGACCACCGTGCAGTCTCACCCAGGTCCAGGGATCAGCTCTCCAACGGCGTTAGAAGCGCTGGGCTCTTTGGTGTTTCTTTCCTCCTCTTTAAAACGGGTAAACTGCGAGTGTTGCACAGTACAGCGAGCTGACTGATGAAAACGAATGGCCCTGAATACAATTCCCTTGTTTACCCTCCGCCTCAGGCTGGCAATGAGAGTGAGCCTAATGAGACACTTTAGGTAACAGACTGGGAACGGGGTTCTAGGTTATCGTCACGGCTAGCTTATTACAGTTGCAGGAGAAGGCTAAATTTGGACATGGGTTTCGCTTTGGTTTGTTAACACAAACCTTGTAAATATTTACCGTACTCTTTCAAATGACATTCATCTTTTATATCAAGGCAATGAATCATAGAAATGTACTTGATTTCACACAAAGGGCATGTAAATACTTAGTAATACCCATCAAAGTCACCATTCCCTCCGTGATGGAACTGTGTTTTCTAGGTCCAGTCCCTGGCTTCTCGACCTAAATCCTGTGAAGTGCCTGGAATCAAGTAAGTCTTCATGTGAATCCGCAGCTGTAGTTCTGTGCATTACATGTAAGCTGTTTAGGGGCCAAGCCTTAAGGTCATTGTCAGAGCATTGGGAGTATTATGGAGTGTGTTTATACATGGTGGGTCTTAATGGGGCTGTGCCTTTTTTTTTTTTTTTTTTTTTTTTAGTGGAGCCCTCAATCCACTCAAAATAGGGTGCAGGTGATCTCTCCATGCCGCCCTTGGGACACTTGCGGCGCGCGCGACAATGCCGGACAATGCGACCTACAAACGGTCCTCTACAACGGTCCGCGCTTTCTACATAGCCACGTGACACTCGGTTTCCTCTCCGAGCATTCCCGCCCCGCATTCCCGTCGGGAACGTAGCGCACCGTCGCAGTACCGGCGCTCCGTCCCCACTCGGGAGACGTGCCCCGATTTCGCCCGCCGCTTACTCAAAAAGAGGAGCATATCTCTGCTAAGAGGCTTACGCTGATCTCTCCCGGCGGCGTGTAGCGCGGCGTCAATGAGGACCAAACAGAGGGGAGGCTTATAAAAATAGAAATTAGAAGGGGATTGCGTTCACGGGAGGACACGGCGGTGGGCTGGCCCCGGCCGCCGCCGCCCTGCCTTCTCCGTGTGCGTCCCGACAGAAGGAGGCCCCCGCGAGGTGTTTTTGTTACGAGGTGGCCACCGTTTACACCGCATATTGTTGTGTTGATCTCTGTGTGGGCAGGAATCGGTTTGGGGTGGGGGGTGGGGGGTGAGGTCACTGCGCTTACAGCTTGGCCCGTCCCTTCACTTGGGTCAGGCGGCGTCACCGACATGCAAGGGGAAACAGGAGACGTACTACTCCGAGGGAGGAGGGATTGTGTCCGCATGGAAGGGGGCAAGAGGAGGGAAAGCGGGAGCAGAGAGTGGGGACAGTTCTTGCAATGGGTTCTTGTAGCAATAAATGCTTGAGACACGTCCGGGATGTCTCTTTTTACCGTCTCAATTCATCAGGCATAACAACCGCGGCGGACAAATGCTTTGGCTCCAAGTGTCAGTGGGAAGTTCTTGGAAAACGCAGTCGCCAGAGTGCTGCAACGTTGCAAGTCACGACAGCTTCTGTTTATATTTGCGGTTGTTTTCCTTTTTCTTGGAATGGATGTCCTGAAAATCCCAATGTGTGGGAGACTGATTCACTTCCTGTGCGGCGGTAGACCCGGGGAATGTTCACAGTAGATGGCAGCTGTTCTGTCAAGGTGCCCAGGCCCCCTCTGCCCACACGTTTTAAACTCACCGCTCGTTCTTTAATTCTGTATTTTTTTTCTATTATTTTCAGCCCGTTCTCTCTCTTGTTTTCGTCTTGTTCTCTCTCTTGTTCTCATCTCTCTCTCTCCTCCATCTCCTCCGAACTTCACCTTCGTCTCTCTCCTCTCTCGGTCTCTCGTCCTCATGACTCTTCCTCTCTTCTCTCTCCCCTCTCTCGTCTCTCGTCCTCTCCTCTCTCTCTGCTCCTCTCTCTTCTCTCTCACTCTCTCTCTCTCCTCTC